>CM060966.1:68219420-68311920 GCA_030765045.1 Tenodera sinensis | reverse complement strand
TATTAAAATAATCGAAAAAAGTAGCGGAATTAAATAATCAAGAAATATTTTAAAAAATCATCACATGTATAAAAGGTAGAGACATGGAATTATTGTTCACTGTTAAAAGTTTCAGAAAGACACGGAATGTTACAATCAGGTAATTAGTGGCAGGCACTAGGTAACCCGGTTAAAACCCTCGGGACCAGTTTTCCTGGAAATCGGCGAGTGCAGATGCACTGGACCAGAAAAAGAAGGTGAGGGTACGTGTACTTAAGTGAAACCACGCTGCCAGTGCAAATGTACTGAAGAAGTGAAAGGATTTGATAGTGTCATAACGCGGAGTTTGGCGCGAAATATTAAGGGGTAGATGAGGAGAAAATTGTGAGGTGACTTAATACCGCTAGCGGGACGCCCCAGTCCTGTTGGATACCTCAGTGATCGGGTCAGTTACACATACTTGCCTTCCGGACGCCCTAGTGTGCTGGCGAGACAGTTATACTTGCCTTGGAGTCGTCGGAGGAGTCACACATACTTGCATTTTAGTGTACTTGGCGGTCAACTTTGCATTCTACAGTGAATAATCTTCGGTCTTAGTAAAGAGCAGTAACAACTTAATAATCTTAACAGTGATCGGCAAATCTTAAACATTACTTCGCTCAATAATAAGTGTTCTGGGCTTTTATGTGAAACCACCCACGCATACTCAGAAATTAATATCCATGCGGAGTGACCGCGGTGTAGAAACCAACCTGAGAAGCAGCATTTTGCTTACAATATTTTGCTTCATATGCTGCATTAAACGTGGAGCTGAGAATTCCCTTCTACGAAGTCTTCGAGTGAGAAGCAATAAATTCTACTTCAATTGTTGTTAGTCACGTATTAGCTCGCGTGAGTGCTGTGGAGAAGTTTGACTTTGCCCCTTTGTCTGCCCGCGGGCCCGGCATGTGGCGTGAAGCAGCCCAGTCCCGTCCGTACCTTGTTGCACGCCATGCCCGGCGTCAAAATATTTTTAACTGTTTGAACCTTGCCACTCTAAACGTTTCGCTGCAACACCTATGTGAGTGCACAGTAGCGTTCTTCCCAGGAGAGAAAGGTTTATATTACGCTTTGAGAATTTAATATTCCCTTAATCCACAAGCCGACATCTCACACTAGTCACAGTCGTTTGCTGCTACTGCACTGGAATAAACAACTCTGACACGACACTCGCTTGCTAGCACCGAATATGTATGCCTTGCCCACTGTTTGTTTTCCGTGAGTTGAGGCTGCCTGTCCTAAATTATCAGCATCTAAGGGTTGTACGTTCACAAGGATGTTTATCAGAATACCCAAAGAATGTAATGCAATAAGAAATGCATATGTATTCATTAAGTGCCAATGTACAGAGAATGTCTGCGAAAACTAAAGAAAATTACGTTATATTTCATTCCAAGTAGTAGTGATTGTCATCAATAATGCGATAAGAAATCGAGGGAATGGTACTTATTATCCATTCCCGTCAACAGAATCAATGGAGTATCTGTTGGTACTGTATTAACAGTAGCTTTAACTATTATGGTTAGTGTAACTTCCGACCGTGGAAGCTACGCCAGGGTAACCTTTGAAGTTAACGGCCATGGAAACATTGATATTCCTGAAGCAGGCTGTATTTCAAAGTTTACTGTACACCACATCTACGACAACTAAGTATGTAAAAGGGAACGGGTGGAATTCTGCCTTGGAATGTAGAAGGAATTTCGCAATTGGAATGCATTTTATCTTACAGATTCATTGAATAATAATGGTATTCAGAGTAAGTAGTTGGAACATTATGGCTATGAAGCAGGAAGTTTACATTACTAAGGGTATATACATTTCATTTGTCATAAAAATATCTCAAACAGTTGGCATTTTAATCAAAATCGTTTGACCGGTACATAAAAACCTCATTAAGCATCGTCTAACATTTTCCCACAAATCAATCACGACGAAGAGGGGGAAAAAACTGCAGTGGATACGTACTAAGGTAACCCGTTTTTGAGTTATGCTGTCCACAGACACACAGACACATAGACACACAGACACTTCGACACACAGACACACACGGACCTTTTTCTAAAAATGCTTTTATTTTTTTTAATTTAGGAGTCCTCAAAACATATATTTCCGGTGAAATTTCGACATAGAATTTTTGGGTGGATTACAATACTTCCCCTACTAGTAGAGAAAGTAAAAAGGTTAACGCACGATCTATAGTATTATGGTTACAAAAGAAAAACACCAATAATAAAAAGATCACCAACAACCAAGTCGAAATAAATCAAATGATATCTTATTACTCTGGATTAGATATTATGTAGTAGCTGAATGCCAATGCTCTAAAATGCAGTAATGGTTGTCTAATGAGGGAAAAGTCCTAAACTTCGGAACAGGTTTTCCGCATATTGTATAGGGAACAGGTATAACATAGAGAGCAAGAAGGAGAAGTGGAAGCAGTAGTTTAGAGTCCGATGCAGATATATACAAATGGTGGGTAATTATAGCTGTACGAGATTCGAATGATAGACTTTTTCCTTTTGTAACATTTCAAAAACTCATTAAATATTGACTCCCTACTCCAGACGTCAGATGCTATCGGAAGATGTTGCTGGACTGGATTATTAATATTTATTTTAATCTGGAGGGGTTAATTACTCGGTTCCTCATACATACACCATTGGGGTGGTTCCTTTCTTTTTGTCTAGTGTTTTGTTCCTTCTCTTTTAATAGCCTACTTTCGCCTGCGTTTGAAACAATTTTTAACCATTTTGTTAAACTTAATTACTGCGCAGCTCTTCTCGAAAGTGTATACTTCATGATGTTAAGTCCCTTAAGATGTATTTCAATTGCCTCTTCAACTGTATAAAGTGTTGTATTATATTATTAGTGATTACATTAGCTTATTAGCCAGTGTAATTAATAAGAAGCACAACCTACTACTACGTACTGACTAAGCCAATTATAAATAACACATACCTGTTCTAAAAATCTAATGTTACACTCATATGTTACTCTTGTACTAACTATTCTTACAAACTTCTTTCTCTATCTTCTTCATGTTAGTCGAAATAAACAATTGCAGAAATTACCTTATTGCTAATTTTCTTATAGGTACAAGGGGAATATGGGAATACAGTATGTTTTGAGCGCTAGTCAATGTTTTAAAACTAGTTGCTATATGAAGGCTTTGAGATTATCTTCTCTTTGCAGGGCCAAGAGATAAAAAAGTGAATAACGACTTTCCATTTGATAAAAGTTTAAGTATTACAAAACACTCACAAATAACAATGAATATCTCCGAAATGGTTCACTCCACAAAAATGCATTTGGAGATAACGAGATGTTTTCTGTACATGTTTTGTATAGTAAGATTTGGTCTTTCTCTTACAGTTTACCAGTTATGCAAAAGTCATGAAGAGTAAACATGACTAAATAGGCTGTAATCAGAAAATTCAAAATATACATTTCATTTGCCATAAAAATATGCTAAACCTGTAGCATTTTCATCAAAATCGTTAGAGCCATTTTTCAGAAAATCAGAACTTTCGACAAATTGTGCTTGTAAAGGGTAGTTTAGGGTGGAGGAATTTTCTTCAAAATCTCCGTGTCGCATCTTTAAAAGATACTAATATCAAACCTGGCTTTTAACCAGCCTTTCGTTTTTGAGTTATGCTGTTCACAGTCACACACACACACACACACACACACACACACACACACACACACACACACACACACACACACACACACACACACACACACACACACACACACACACACACACATACACACACACAAACACACACACAAACACACACACAGAGACACACACACGCACGCGCACGCACATACAGACACTTGGAGCTATTTCTAGAAATGCCTTTTTGGATGCAGGAGGCCTCAAAGCATATTTCCGGCGAAATCTTGACATCTCTTGAAATTTTGTGTTGAATACAATACTCCTCCTACTTACCATACGTGGTAGACGGCATAAAAAGTAGTCACACAAGGGCATTTTTCCCTATTATCTCTTATTGTCTAAATGTATTTGCAGAAGTAGTTTCAGTATACATTTTGTTGTACGTATAGAGTATCATGCAGGAGATTGAAACGATAGTCAGCTCGTACTACCCTTCAAATCGTATGCTTTTTGCTTGTGTTCATGAGGAAGCACAGGACGGCCAGTGCACATTTCTAAGATTCTGCTGAAAATATTGGAGAATTCATAAAAAATTGTAACTAATATTTCTGAAATGCTTAATGCCTCAATATTTTCATAATAAATAAATTGTACCTATATTTAAAGAGATTTACGTAATAAGTTTTTGTCTCGTGTTTTGTTCCTTCTCTTTTGATAGCCTACTTTCGTCTGCTCTTGAAACAAGTTTAAAACATTTTGTAAACTTAATTACTGCGCAGCTCTTCGCAAAATATTATATACCTACCTGCCTACCTGCGTACCTACGTACATACAATATAGTTCAACACTGCATAATAAGCTTAAAAAAAAAAAAAAAAAAAAAAAAAAAAAAAAAAAAAAAGAACATGAATTTTTTAAAGGATTTTGGACAAGTTTCATTATGCGTTCCCTTAAAGAGTCAACATCTTTTACAGCAATAATTACCGTGGAACAACACTGAGATAACATTTTTATATTCAGAGTTTTCCAACAAGTTATTAACATTATTGTCATCAAAGGCGTTCACGAATAAGCATTAACCTATTCCCTGCCGTCTGGCTAGACGACAATCAACGCTTCTCTTTCCGGTTGGTCCGTAACAGAGTAATTATCTGGTGAATTTTGCCATCTATCGTCCTTCCATATATCCATATATGCATATGAGCTATATTTCAAATGAATTATAAAAGTTGGCTAAAAATCTACAGTCTGTTTTCATTTAGAGGCCTATCGTAAATATTCAGTCGCGCTAATGAACGGGAAAGCTTCATCACTTACATTTCATTCCTTCTTTTATTAGACCGTTTGACTGACCAATTTTCACTTCGATATTAGAAAAACTACTACATTTAGATTTACGGAAATATTTTACCTTATAATTCTTTTTCTGTCCAAGCGGTGTGACTCTATTAGATTGCTATTTTTCTTTGAATATTTTTCCAAAATCTGCAAACTCTGTTGCATACATATATTGTTGCATATATTGTTCTACCTGCTCTATAATAATCTAAGTTTGACGTAACACTACTTAACGTGGAACCACCAAACCCTCTCCATGGGCAGGAGAGGGCACCCGCGGGTCTAGCTGCACTTCAAAAATATTCGTGGCCTTAAAATGGGGGATGGCTTACGGTAGAGAGTGCTTTGACTCTTACTGTCTACCACTTCACCGCCGCTTCACATTAGACCATAACACATGTTAATATTATTTACACTAAATATTCGCTCATATATGCTAACTATACCAAACTAGTCTTGCCTGTATCGTATTGGAAAATACCACAGCAATAGGAACAGAAGTTGAGAAATCGAGTTTTATATTTAAAAACATGATTTAAAAACATATGTTTATGGACGCTCTTTAACTGCTGTGGTTCTCAGCGTCCCGTTCATACTGTGCATTAAATGCAGCTTAATTTTACTCAGAAGCCTCTTTATCAGGCTTGAGATTCTTTTACGTGCCATAAATCTGCGACATCGGCCTTACTTCCTTAGCCACGCCCGTAAAAGTTCATCGCCCTTCGCCGGGTTGGAACCCGCGACCTCGGAATTAGAAGCTCACATGTTACCCATAGACCACAAAGGACGATGCAAAAGGAACAATATTACCAAGTTTGGAAATATTCCATGAGAAACATTTTCCTGGAGGAAGAGAAAACTAGAGAATATTTATAAAAGTTTACGTTGCGATTGGCTAGTCATGGGTAAAAATACAATACCTGCTAGATAAGTGCGTTTCTCAGATGAATTTTAAGCAACAATATGCACATGGACACCGCACGTCATAACATAAAATCTGCCGAACAGCGTTGTTATTGAAATCTGGACCACTACTTCTTTACTACTCCGGTGAAACTAATGTTCAACATGCGTCATGCAATACTTATTTACCTTGACGTTTTAGACTGCCATAGCACTTTATTCTCTTTATCTAAACAAAGTTCTATAATTTTGGAACATTAAACCAGGACGTGAAGTTTTCTAGATCATTATTATCGATTTACTTTGAAATTTACATTGAAATCAAGAAAATGTCACCTAAACTAACCTGAGTGCTACATCAGGATACTTTCCACTCTGTTGCCTTATTATAGCAGCAATAAAAACGCAAACAAACTAGGCAGAGACAAAGAAAAAAAGGTGACGATCTTCCTCGCATGTGAGAGTCTACAGATGTGTGCTCAGAAAAGATGAAGATTGCCTCGTAACAAGCGCGTCACTGTTCAAACCTTCCAATTACGGGTTCAGCTCCGGGTGTGAAGATGTGGGCTTATATTATGCAAGCATTACTTCGGGCAACTCATATTCATGGAGTAGTTAATGATAGCAGTCACCGGAATATCGTCTTTCATTTGTTAATTTAGAGGCGTGCTGTTGCTGTGGCAGCTATGCTCACTCTATATAAGGTGTAATAAGCGACAAGCATGTGTAATAAAACTTAATTTTCACACAGAGCAGGGGCATTTCCAAGAATGTTCCACTATTTTGTGTTTTTATTCACGTATTAGTTATGAGGCACTTACTGCAACCAGACACAAATTAAACCAGTTTGTTTTCCCTCATGATGTTGTCATTTAGAGGATAATCTAAACGAAAATATTTTATCGTTTTATGTATGACCTAAACTATTAAATCTGCAGGAATTAAAATGAAACAAAAAACTGAAGTGTGGCAGTCACATGACTTTCTTTACTCTTGTACAAGCTTCTTACGAACGCTTGTGCTTTTGTCTATTTCATGTTAATCAAGCTAAACATTTGCAAAAATTTCTCATTGTACATTTCCTTATAGGTACAAGGGAAATAAGGAAATATAGTAGGCTTAAGCGATAGTCAAGTGTTTTCAGAACAGGTCACTATGTTTGACATTCCTTGCTCTTTGCATTGCCCCAAGAGACCAAAAAGAACAAAAAGAGGAAGAAAAGAATAACGTATTTTCATTTGAGATGAGTAAGTATTGAAAAAGTCAAACAAATAAGGAATATTTAAAAATGGTTTACTGCATAAAAATTATATCTGACATAAATTGTAGGTATATTTTAGAGGTCTAAATTGTTTGTTGCGTAAGCTTTTGTCTATTCGATGATAGTTTGCCAGTTATGTAGAGACCATTCAGAATGAAGAGGACTTCTGAGAACCTTCACAGAAAATTCAAAATATGCATTGTATGTGCCACGAAAATATCTTAAACATATTGTCACAATTGAGCTTGTGACTGGAGGACGTAGCTCTGGGAAGCAGATGGTAAAGCAAGACACTGTTTGGCTATTTATTATTAACAATATTAAGGCAACAGCAAGGCACTGCTGGTTAACAATAAAGAGGGTGCTATCAATTGTCATGAAGACTTACATATTTAGGATTGAAGAGGCTTAAAGCTACGGGTAGTGTAAGATTCTCACCATGAGGTACAACTGTTAAGCCCAATCGGGTCAACACCGAGGTTGACCTGTCAGACGGCGACCGCAACCAAAGCGGTGTACACATGGGCGTCGGCAGACCCTTTTCCATGTCGGAAATTTGCAATCAAACAATATTCATTTATTATTTTGTTGTCAAAATCATAGCATTTGTTGTGGATAACCGTATTAATTTGTGCTTAATCCAAATTGTTCTTTAGATTAAAATTAAAACAATAGTCAGCAATTGGTTGTATACTGAGTGTATTAGCCTCCAAAGGGGGCCCCCCCGGTTGCCTTCCACCCTTGCCCCCCACCCCCCTTCGCGACGCCCATGGGTATGGAGCAGAAGACACAGCAATTCCTGAAACTGACTCCCCCGACCGGCTCTAAGCTCTAAGTGATATCTCTCATACTGCATGATGCAATATGGTTCCACCAGTTGCTATGCGGAAGGATGACATCACAGAAAAGTCCATATGAAGTGGTAGGCCACTTATGTTCTGCCACGTATACATCTTCACAAAGATGCAGAAAGTTAAAAGAATTGTAAAATGTACGATATGATTTCTCACAAATTTAGAAGGTGCTGAAAGTTTAATAAAATGTTATAACTTACTATAAAATGTGTCTCCTCATATATGTTCGTGACATATGTTATGTTGATCAAAATCAGAGCAATTCTTGAGAATATCAATATTTTCGAAAAATGTTCCCTATAAAGAGTAATCTGGGGAGGGTGGATTTTCTTGAAAATCGCCGTGACGCATCCTTAGAAGATGATGAACTTTTACACTAAGTTGATATTTAACCGAACTTTCGTTTTGAGTTATGCTGTTCACAAGCGCGTGCGCGCGCACACTAACACACACACACACACACACACACACACACACACACACACACACAGACACACACACACACAGTGAGAGAGAGAGAGAGGAACAAAATACACACAAACCACACAGATCTTTTTCTAAAAACGATTTTTTGTTTTTATTCATGGAGTTGCATGAGAACCATTTCCGGTTAAATCCAGGTATGAAATTTTTGCCCACATTATAAGTACACAGTAGAGAAATGAATAAGGCACATTTGATATTTAAGCATCATTAATGGTTTACATTTGTGCATTTGAAACATAATATTGAGTTGGGCAAAGCCTTTCTTCATATTTTGCATATAACCCTCATTGTAACATATATTCCCCCACCTTTTGTGATCAACTTAAACGGATTACTAATTGCCTACAACTAGAAATACCTAGCATTAGACCTTCAGTTACCCTTCGTATTACATTACACGCCCAAGGGCAAAGCAATTGTAAATTAGTTATTTCAACGACTTTTTAGTGGAGAGTGCTTCGGATATTAGTTCCCACAGTCATTAAATTCATGGACTGGAGCATGTGTACTAAAGTGGATAGTTGGCGCTACGGTATGGTGTTACTCATTTGTCCCAGCAACAGGCACTTGTTTACTAAGAATGCTCCTAAGCATAGCAGCACAACCTCTGTTGTGAATGTGATTTGAACGCGCCTGCTCGAACTCGAAAAGGCCACAGTCTGAATGAGCAAACATAAGGTCTGCCAAAATCTATACAAATTCACTAGCATAAGGTTTGAAATGAGAAAACAAGCTTACGGCGACACACCACCGTAGACGGCAGTGATGTCTTGAAGAGGCAACGGCGTTCATTGCAGAGGAGAGACAGTTTGAAGGATAATAGGCTACAAACGATCCGAATTCAACGTGATATCGAAGAACTTGCAAATTAATGCGTGCCAACCGCTCCCAATCGCTAGACGTAGTAGCAGTAGCAGCAGTAGCAGTCCTCGTCGTCGTGGTCGTCATGGTTGAGGTAGTTGTGGTCGTCGTGGTTGTCATCTTCTAGTTGTCGTGATCGTCGAGGCCACCTCGTGGTGGTGGTGATGGTGGTGGTGATGGTGGTGGTGGTGTTGGCGGTGTTGGTGGTGGTGATGGTGGTGATGGTGGTGGTGGCGGTGGTGGCGGTGTTGGTGGTGGTGGTGATGGTGGTAATGGTGGCGGTGGTGGCGGTGGTGGTGGTGATGGTGGTGATGGTGATGGTGGTGGTGATGGTGTTAGTGTTGGCGGTGTTGGAGGTGGTGGTGATGGTGGTGATGGTGGTGTTGGTGGTGGTATGGTGGTGATGGTGATGGTAGTGTTGGTGGTGGTGATGGTGGTGATGGTGGTGGTGATGGTGGTCATGGTGGTGTTGGTGGTGGTATGGTGGTGATGGTAGTGTTGGTGGTGGTGGTGATGGTGGTGATGGTGGTGGTGATGGTGGTGTTGGTGGTGGCGGTGGTGGTGATGGTGGTGATGGTGGTGGTGATGGTGGTGATGGTGGTGATGGTGGTGGTGATGGTGGTGACGGTGGTGATGATGGTGATGGTGGTGGTGGTGATGGTGGTGGTGATGGTGGTGATGGTGGTGTTGGTGGTGGCGGTGGTGGTGATGGTGGTGATGGTGGTGGTGGTGATGGTGGTGATGGTGGTGGCGATGATGGTGACGGTGGTGGTGATGGTGGTGATGATGGTGATGGTGGTGGTGATGGTAGTGTTGGTGGTGGTGGCGGTGGTGGTGGCGGTGGTGATGGTGGTGATGGTGGTGGTGGTGTTGATGGTGGTAATAGTGTTGGTGCTGGCGGTGTTGGTGGTGGTGACGGTGCTGGTTGCGGCGGCGGCAACACAAACTTCCTTACACGCCGGTCAAGTGAGAAAGAACTGTTGCTGCAACTGGAAAAGGACACCAAATGTTACAATGAAGTTATGAAAACACTGTGCAACAATAAAGCAGTGCCGAGTGGAGGTCTTCAATAATCACATCTAGGCAAGTAGGCAAGGGCCAAGCGCCGTGATCGTGCCGTGGCCGAGTGGTTAGACCATTCGTTGTCATCAGGGGCTCAGATGTGGTATTCGTGCCAAGAAGACGCAGATGACAGAGGAAGAGCGTAAGGCAATGGAAATAGAGAAACTTCAGAAAGAAGTAGATGAACTAAAGGGAGAGATCATCTACTACCAGAATGTGCTGGCAAATATGGATGGGGAATCCCAACAATTTGCAAAATTCGCACAGGACCTCGGGCTCTGCTACAAAGAGCATGCCCTCAAGAAGCGGCGATTAGTCATCCTCAGCGAGGGGTGGCAACAAGTGCCTGCAAGAAATAAGAGGAATAGAGGAAGCGGCCGGGAAAGCGATTCAGACAGTGAACGTCCCGACCAGCAGCGCCCCAAGCGCGTCTCAAAACAAAAAACGCCGCCATATCCCCTCACCACGAGAAACACCTACGCGCCGCTGAGGGTACAATTTGATGCAGAATCCGACGACGAGACGTCAGAGGATCCACCACCACAACCCGCAATAGCCTCCACCTCTAGAGACCCCTTCCCCAAGCTACCCCCTACCAAAGCCCCCATTCAAACACAGACACAGAAGAAACACACCACCCAGCCCACCATTCCCACCCCCAATCCCGCCCCAAGCACATCCAACAACGCAGCAAAAGCATCAGACAACCAAAAACCACCAAGAATAATAATCCCTGACGTCCAACACACGGTAAAGGTCCTCCGCATCCTGCGTGGCTCCCTTCCTGCCGGCACATATAAATTGCAGACGACGAGGGACTGCCTTAAGCTCTTCCTTCAACGGAAGCAGGACGCGAACCCGACAATGCAGCTCCTGAAGGACGCCGGAGTAGAAAACTACAGTTTTACTCCACGTGGGGACCAACCTCTTCGCTACGTAATCAAACGTCTTCCAGCTGACTTAGAGGAAGATTACGTGAAAGAGGACCTGGTGCTAAAAGGCTACACCGGCGTCCAGGTACGACAGATGATTTCACGTGGCAGGCCTCTGCCAAATTTTCAGGTAAGTCTTGACAGGACCACCGAAAACCAAAAACTTCTACAGGAACGAGAGGTGTGCCATATGATGGTCACCGTGGAGGTCCTGAAAACAAACCAAAACATAACGCAATGTTACAACTGCCAGCAGTTGGGGCACACTTTTAGGAACTGCAATATGACCTCCCGGTGTGTCCTTTGCGGTGACCTCCACCGCCTGGCTGATTGCCCGAAAAAGGCCAAGCAGGGCGTTGTACCCCACTGTGCTAATTGTGGGGAAACGCATCCTGCCAGCTACAGGGGGTGCGAGACGTTTCGCAACGAACGTCACCGCCGTCAACTGGCATCGATAGCCAGGAGCTCTCCCAGTGCTCAGCCAGGACCAAAACCCATCATACACCCGGCCCTGGTTCAAACAGGTATCTCCTATGCGGGAACTACCGGAGGGCAAAACGCACCAGTGCCACCACAGAATGGTCCCCCTCCACTACCCCAACAGGCGCCCACGGGTGACCTGAGTGGGATAAAAGATATATTAAACATGTTCAGAGACCTAAATTTACCATCATTATTGATGAAGGCGCAGCCTTTCCTGGCCAAATTCAAAAGCTGCAGCAGCACTTGGGAGAAAATAGAGACCATCATATGTCTCCTCTCAGCCCTTTTAGAATAAATGGCCCACGTAAGGGGAGGCACAACTTTAACTCGCGCACTACTATGGAATGCAGATGGCATCCACAGGAAGCAACACGAACTTGAAAACTACCTACGGCGTAACAAAATTGACGTCGCATTCATCTGCGAAACAAAATTAAAGCACGAGCACACTTTTAAGCTCCAGGGGTATCAAATCTTTCGGAACGACAGAATTGGCAGACAAGGGGGAGGGACTGCTATTTTGCTTAGAAATACTATTGCTCATGCTTCTGTTACGTTGACTGTAATGGCAGCGTTAGAGTGCACAGCACTTAAAACACGTGTAAATAGTAAATCGGTTATGCTGGTAGCACTTTATCGGCCCCCTAACTCCCCAGACTTTACACAAGACCTCGAGCAGATCCTCGCTTTAGAGGAGCACGTTATAATTGCAGGAGATTTCAATGCCCGGCACCCCTGGTGGTTGTCACGCCGGGCAAACGCGGCGGGAAATCTCCTGGTTGAATTTATAACTGATAATGATGACATTGAGGTACATCTTCCCCCAGAACCCACTTTTTGGCATCGATCAGGGCACTTTGACGCTGAGATTTTGGACATCGTACTAACAAAAAATGCGACACTGTTAAATAACTTTACTGTTTATCACAGCCTGGACTCCGACCATCTTCCTGTGCATTTCGACATACAGGGTGGCATTTCAGCCAGTGCCTCTGGCCCTCAAAGTAGAGCTGAGACCGACTGGAATAAGTTCACCATTGAAATGCACGGGATGGCGCAACCCAGACTGTCATACTATAGCGAGGCAGACATAGATGTCACCATTGAAAGCTTTACTCCCTCGCTACACACAGCCAAGAGAAATGCTACCACATACACCACAAGACCACCCGGTTTTTGCACGTACCCCGAGGTAGAGCAACTCATTGCGCGGAGACGACGCTTGACAAAACTGTGGCGATACACCCGTCAGCCTGAATATAAAGTGCTAGCAAAATGGCTACGCAACATCATTCGGCAACAAATTAAAATCAATAAAACTGAACAATGGGAAAACAAAATGCTGAGTACCACACATTCGGACTCTTCTTTGTGGAAATTACTCAAGGCTTTGAAAGTTTCCACGAGCGTCAACTCCGCAACTGAGGCGCTGCACACTCAAAGCGGCTTGCACTTCTCCGCAGAGGAGAAAGCCGAGGTCTCCAAGACAGATTCACCGAAAACCCAGTGACCAACTGTGAAATAGAACGAGAGGTCCAGACATGGGTACAAACCTGGGTGGCGCAGAAGCAAGAGCAACAACTACCCACCATAACACCGCAGGAAATTTACAAGCTCATTAGGAAATTGACTAATGGGAAAGCTGCCGGTCCAGACAAAGTGACTAATGAGGAACTTAAGCATCTCCCGAGAAAAGCTCTGGTGCAACTAACAAAGATATTTAACGCCTGTTTGCAGCAAGGCTATTTCCCCTCTACTTGGAAACGAGCTAAGGTTATCATGCTCCCAAAGCAAGGGAAAAGCACCAGACAACCGCAAAACTACCGTCCCATTAGTCTTTTGTCTACTATTGGTAAACTGCTCGAAAAATGTATCCTTTCTCGACTTCAAAAACAAGTCTCGGCAACACATGAACTCTCAAATTCACAGTTTGGCTTTAGAAAAGGACATTCCACTGAACTACAGGTTCTCAGACTAACTGATGACGTAACAGAGCAATTTAACAATGGGGCTTCAACGTTGGCGCTATTTCTGGACGTAGAACCTGCATTTGACCGGTGCTGGCACAATGGCCTTATTTATAAACTGCACCACAATTTCCCGGCTCTTCAAAATTATCTATACTTGCTGCACAATTTTCTAGAAAAACGGCAGTTTTACGTCCAAGTGGGCCGCTCCTCCTCACGGGAGCGAGTGATGCGGGCTGGCGTCCCACAAGGGGCAATAATGTCCCCTTTTCTGTATATATTATTCACCAATGATTTCCCAGTGGACGCCAGATGCAAGGTCGCCATGTATGCTGACGACACTGCAATATACAACCACCATAGAAATCCACGTTTCGGCCTTGCAGAAATGCAACGTTATGTGAACAACTTCCTCTCATGGCAACATGACTGGAAAATCAAAATTAATCCCGACAAATGCCAGCTGATTCATTTCTCTAAGCGGCGTCACACTTTGGCAGCGGACCTAACGGTCGGTGGTCAAATATTGCACTGCCGTCAGCAAGTTAAATACTTAGGTGTCACCTTGGACCGCACAATGTGTTGGTCCACCCACATAAAAAAATAGCGCCAATAAAGGCAGACAGCGGCTAAAGTTGTGCGCCCCCATCTTCCGTAGTAAACAGTTGCGACTAAAGTCAAAACTTATACTATATAGGTCATTTATTCTCTCGGTGGTCCTGTATGCATGTGTGGCCTGGGCTAATGCCTCCAAAACTGCCCTCAAACAACTCCAAACCCTCCAAAACCTCTCCCTCAGAAAAATCCTCTCTGCTCCACTCCTCACCACCACCCAAACTCTTCACCTCGAAACTCATATCCCGTTCATCCCGGAGGCAATAGACAAAAGAGCAATGGCGGCATGGACGCGTATTAGGAACCACGAAAATGACGTGATCGCTAACATCGGCAAAGGCGAGCCGAAGCACCGCAAGCATACTAGGATAAAAATGTTCTAGAAGCCGCTCGGCTCGCCGACTAATGCGCGTCCACGCAACCTCGTCCCTAAGCCACATACATGTTCCGGCAGAGGCCCTCGCCTCGGAAAATATTCAGGAGCTGCCACCGCGGGACAGTGTATATAGTGTCAAAACTGTAAATAGTGTAGTGCGCTGGGACTTATATTTCTGGTGTGCCCAGTGAAGATGTGTGTGTATGTGTGTACGAGTGTGTGTGTGGGTGAATGCGTGCGTGTATGTGTCTGTATATAATTTGTAAATATGTACATATGTATATATAACCCAAAGACGAAACAGACAAAAGACAAAAGAAAACTATTCTTCGTGACCTACAGATGGTCACCGTATGGGTTTTTGTATATAGCGAAAACTGTAAATATGAACAAAGTCAACTGTAAATCAATGTAAATATAGCCTGTAAGCCGAGCCCAATGTACCGGCACCAGGCCAATACTTTTACAATAAATAACTTGAACATGAACTTCGTGCTGGAGAGGATTTTCTCCGGTTTCCCCCGCCACTCATTATACCAACTACTGCATCATCACCTTTCCAATCCTCCATTTTGCCTGCAATTCCTACCATCCTCTGAGTGGTGCTGAGCTGACCACCAGCTTTCGGGTCTTCACTCTATTCGGTCCATTGGTTCCTGTGCTCTCCGAGGGACATCTGTCATAGGCACTGGTGTGTAAGTCCTAGGGGAGGATAATCAGATGTAGAAGAAGTAAATAGGCAAATGAACACACCGCACTGGACACCGCTACACACAAACCAAAAGCTTTCTACAGATACGTCGACGACACTTTCGTCATCTGGCCACACGGGACAGAAAAACTTGGCTTTTTTCTCGACCATCTCAATAGCCTACATACTAATATTAAATTCACCGTGGAAGTGGAGAACGACAACTCCCTTTCCTTCCTGGATGTTCTAGTGTACAAAAAACCGGATGGCAGCCTGGGACACACGGTCTACAGGAAGCCCACACACACCAACAGATACTTGGATGCCTCCAGCCACCATCATCCCTCTCAGAAGAAAACAATCATTTCCACTCTGTTTCACCGAGCGTTTGACATAGCAGACAAGGACCACATACACCTACGCAAGAATGGGTATAGCAACCAGGACATCAATGAGACCCGTAGGAAAGTAGAACGCAGCAGGAAGAACCCGCTACTGCTCACGCAAGGGAAGGATAGCCCTCAAGAGAAGGCCTACATACCTTTTTACGGCTCTGTCTCCAACAAGGTTTCCCGTATACTCGAGAGACATGATATAAAAACCTTCTTCACACCCCCTAAGAAGATCCGACAACTCCTCAGGCCGGTGAAAGACCCACTTGGGCTTAAGGTCCCGGGAATATACAGGATTCCGTGCGAGTGTGGTAAGGTGTATGTGGGTCAAACAGGACGCACGATAGAGGAAAGATGCAAAGAACATCAACGGAGCGTCAGACTTCTCCAGCCAGAAAAATCAGCAGTAGCCTAACATTGCATAGAACAGGTCCACAAAATAAATTTCCAAGACACAAAAATACTAGAACACGCAGAAAATTACTGGGACAGACTCATCAAGGAGGCCATCCACATCAAATTACACCCCCACAATTTCAACAGAGAGGGCGGACTCAAACTAAGAATTGGGTGGGTGTCGCATGAGGGATTCCACCGTGGTGGGCCTCAAGACAAATGCCATGCCAGGACAAGTCCTTTACTGGCTTAGAGGATGATATAAGAGAATGGGACTGTGGTAAGGCGGTGGAAAAGTTGTTGGAAATTTGTAAAGCATATAGCATTGAGATTTTTTTTTTAATGGGAATTGAATTGATTAATTTTGTCCAAGAAGAAGTCTGGGGCGTTTGTAGGTTTCGCCAGGGTCAATGTCATATTCCCCGAGGCCACGGATCAGGGTATTGAAGCTTTGTGGCAGGGCGTTGTAGAAGGTGCAGGAGAGAGATAGGATATAGTCTGTGAGAGTGGGGATAGATAAGTCTTGGTGGATGTTTTTGTTGGGAATATACCAGTCTGCATCAGTAGATATGCGTAGATATCGATTCTGAAGGGTTTGTAGTCTCTGGAGATGAGAAGCAGCTGCAATGCCCCAGACTTGGCAACCGTAGGTAAGAGCTGGTCGGAGAATCTGCTTGTAAAGTATTAGTTTGTTGGGAACGGACATTGCCGATTTTCTGTTATAAAGAGGGTACAGCATAGCCATCCTTCTATTGATTTTGTTTGTGAGGTCTTCTATGTGTGGCTTCCAGGTGAGTTTGTAGTCTAGTATAACTCCAAGGTACTTGGCTCTGTTGGACCAGTGAACTCTACCACCAGCTATTTGGAGTTCAGGAGGATCTGCCTGCACCACTCGCCTGGTGAAGGTGACTGCCTGTGACTTGGTTGGGTTTATCTTCAGGCGCCAGGTGGAAAACCATGCTGTCAAAGAGTCAGCATATCGTTGCAGCCTGTTTGCTGCTACTCTATGTTAATAGAGGCACTGGCAATGGCGGTGTCATCTGCAAACTGGTAGAGGGTACATCCAGGGTATGATGGCAAGGAATTTATGTATATCAGGAACAGAAGCGGCCCGAGAACACTTCCCTGGGGGACTCCTGCATGGATGGGTCGAGAAATGGAGAATACCTCTTCTTTGCAGACGGAAAAGGTTCTATTATGCAGATAGGAATGGAGAAGATGAACAATATGGGGAGGAATGTCGTAGTGGATAAGTCTGTAAAGGAGCCCCTCATGCCAGACAGAGTCAAAGGCCCGTGAAATATCGAGGAAGAGGACGGTTGTTAAAACCTTTGAGAAGGTCGTCCACCAGCCGAAGGAGTTGGTGAGTGGTGGAGTGTTTCCTGCGAAAGCCAAACTGCTCCGATTTGAGGATCTGATGGGTATCCAGGAAGTTTTGGAGGCGTGCCTGCACAATCTTCTCAAATAGCTTGCTTAGAGAAGGAAGTAAACTGATGGGTCGATAACCGTCAGGGGAGGAAGTGTCTTTCCCTGGTTTTGGCAGTGTAATCACCTTTGCATGTTTCCAGGCCTGCGGAAAGTACGCCAGTTGAAGAATGGTGTTAAATAATTGTACGAGAAGGGCCAACCACTGCTGTGGTAGGGCCTTAAGAGCCGCATACGGTATGTTGTCGAACCCAGAAGCTTTGTAGGGGGCGACACTAGAAAGTAGACTACGAGCTTCCTCTACAGTGGTTGTAGTTGTATCTTCTGGCAGGAAGGGCCGGGATAAGAAGTCAGCGACTTGGCCTTCGACTTGATGCCTGAGTTCTAGGTCACAGGTGTCTGCTGGATGGAAGGTGCCTTCAAGGAATTCCGCCATCAGTTCGACCTTCTCTCGGGCAGATTGTGCAACACGAGTGCTATGTCGAATGGGTTTGTCCTGTGTGGGCAAACGGAGCAAGGCTTTGGACATCTGCCAAAGTGAGTTGTCTGTGGTATCACGCGAAGACAATTTTCGCTCCCAGTCGGCATTGAAATGGTCGGCCAGTTCCATCTTTAACAAACGTTGTAGGCGATTGTATTCTCTACGGTCGAGAGGGCTTCCAGTGTGTTGAGCTCGTCGGCGGGCTCTGATTTTGTTGGCAATTAGTTTACGGAGGTGACGAGGCAACTTCCTGACCGCTTGAGCGGGTCCTCTGCTCGGTGGAGTGGCTTGCGTAATGGCTGTAGAGATGGATGTGGTGAGGTGGTCCACCAGTAAGTCCACTTCCTGTATCGTAGTACAGGGGTCTATAGGTGCTGGCAGGTCGGCCATTATGCTGGAGAATGTTTTCCAATCGACTCGCCTGGGAGATGGAAAGAGGGATTGTGTTTTGTAGTTTGGTTTGGTATGGAAGATCAGTAGCAGAGGGTAATGGTCGGAAGTCAGTTCTGGAAGGGAAAATATTTGAGAATGTAGTGTTGTGTTCTTGACCAGGGCAATGTCCAGCCAATCTGGGGGACGACGACCTCTGTAGTCCATGGTTGGAGGTGATGGCGAGAGAACCACTATATTGTTTGCTTGCACGTAGCGTTCCAGGATTCTACCCCGACTGGTAAGCACTGTGGAGTTCCAAGCGGGACTTTTTGCATTATAATCACCCAAAGCGATGGTGGCTATGTTGCTGGTGAACAAGGTGTTTAACTCCTGGTCAAGGATGGGGCGTGTAGACAGAAAAAAGTCTGAGTGGTCCTTTGTTGGTCTCCACTTGGACTCCAGTGGTTTCCAGGTTGGTAGTCGGGGTGGTGAACAGTTGGTGATGGGTAACGCTACGATTCACGTAGATGGCGGTTCCACCATAGCCGTCAGCCCTGTCGGTCCTGTAGCAAAGCATACCTGGAATGGTAGCTTTGTGTGTTGGTGAAAGATGTGTTTCTTGGATTAGAAGGACCTGAATGCCCTTAGCGGCCACAAAGTTAGTTGTTTCGCGTAATTTGTAGCGAAGTCCATTGGCATTCCAAGAACAGATCTTCAGGGATTGAATATTTAATCTTCCATCTGGCCTAGCACCCATAGTGGATAGTGAAGGAGAGGACGGTGTGTACGAAGATCGTGTAGGGGTGGATGTGTTGTGGTCTGTTGCTGAGAGCTTCCGCCAGGAAAGCCGCAAACTCAGGCTGAAGTGGGATGGGGATTTGTTTCATCGTGTTTAAGAAGGCCTCATCCGGAACAGTGGGAGGAGAGTTCTGCTGAGGTGGTCGAGGCCGGGAGGAGTCAGAAGTTGGCTGCTGCTGACGAGTGACTCTTGGTTGAGTTATTCTTTGCTGTGCAGGTTGTTGTGGCCGTGGCGGGGCTGTCGGGGTGGTAGATGGTTGTGTAGAGTGCACAACTGGTTGCCGCTGTGGCTGAGGAGGTGCGACAGGGGCTGGTGTAGGTTGGGGCTCTTGACTTCCTACAGTGGCCGCTGTATAACTGGGGAAGGTAATTGGTTTCTGGCTAGGAAGTCCGGGCCATCGGGCTCCTCTGAAGGCTTCGCGTGGCAGTTCCAGGTGGTGAGGAACCTGAGGTCTGGCGTTGTATTTGGACATGCGTCCCTGTTTGTTGGCCATCAATTCCAATCGGGCTTCCTGCCACACTGGGCATTTGGCATATCTGCAGGAATGTGAGTCTCCGCAGTTACAGCAGCGTGGAGTGGAGCCAGGTATTGCCAATCTCTGACAATTTACTCTTTTGTGCCCAGTCTCACCACAAAAGGCACAAACAGGTTGCAGCAAACAACCAGCAGCATTATGTGTGAACTTTTGACAGTTCGTACATTGTTGAGGACGTGGTGGTGGCTTAAAGGTTTCCACTCGAATAATTGCATGAAACATGTGTGTTTCAGCGAAAATGCTTCTTGCGTTCTCTGTCTTTTTCAGAGCGACGCGGAAATGTGGCAGTGGTTGCGGGTTGGGTCCTCTGGTTGTTAGCTGGGCTACACGTTCCACCGTGTACCCTTTCTGGGTTAATAGGTCCCTGACCTCATCTTCTGAAACGAAGACCGGGATATCCTTAAGGGTGACGTGCAGGAACCGATCTTATGGAAGGAGAGTAGTAACTCCTTCAATCTGTTGTTGCTCCATATGCTTACGGAGAAAGCGGTGGTCATCGGGCGATGTCGGAAGTAAAGCCACCGTTTCTCTGAGATTCTTTAAGGCATATTTAGCCTTTTCTGATGGTACGGCGCTAATAATTTTCCTGGCGTCTGCTGGATTGCGCAGGAAAATTGGGGTAGGCCGTTTAAGCCGTTGTTGTAGTGGCTGTGCGGCAGTGTTTGTCGGAGGAGGAGCGTTTCTTGCTGGAAGAGGTGCATCTTCCTCCATGCACTCTGGTGCAGGATCTTGCGCCGCAGAGGTGGTGGCCAGAGGTTGAAACTGGTTTGCCGTGCTTAAAGGAACGGAGGATGCAGCAGGAGCGGGGATGTTTCGCTTCCTCTTCGCCTGCACCGTTTGCCATTGTGACGAGTGCACAGCTTGGTCGTGATGGGCCAAATAGCTGGCAATGGCATCAACACGTGCTCTGTGTGCAGCCATGGAGCGGTACGGGTGTGTCAGTTCCTGTCGGGGCACTTCATCTTTGGGCATAATCTCCAGCAGCTTGAGATCTGCCTGTGTGATGTAGGCTTGCCTAGCCTGGCGTTCAAGTAGCAGTATGGAGCGGGAGTTCTCTTCCAGAGGCAGTGTGGGCTCTTGAATGAGCGGTTCGTCCAGAAATAGTGAAATATTACCCCCTGTAGGTAATACAGCTTGGATTCGGCCAACTCGTTTGTCCGGGGACATGCCATGGTAGTCGTAAAAAGTACAGTTTAGTGGGCGCTGTTAGGCGCAAATTATAGAGGGCCCGACCCGAAGGCGCCTTACCAGTTAAAAAACTGATGGCTTTGACCGTATAATCTTACCCACTGGTAAGTAAAGGTAAATAAGTGTGCTAGAAAGCACAAAAGTCTTGTCTGAGAATGGAAAGTCTGTGCAGAATTATTTGCACCAATCAGTAGATAGAGTATAATAGCCAATCAATTGGCTGTGTAGAGTTTGAAGATCACAACATGCTAGTACGATGCAATCCATTCACTGGCGAATAGCGCTCGACGAGCAAAAGCCAAACACGTCCGTCCGCTATGAAGCTTCAGGACGAACTGACTCAAACTAAGTTCCGCGTGGACTATAGCCATCAGAAACACTGCACAAATTTCGTACCCGCGGAAAAACACTGCAGCCGAGCCTACAGCAGGCCCAATCAGAAACCATCATATTAGCTCACAATATACTCAAGAGCAAGCCGTAGAAATAATTACCAGAACCATTCACCATGCGACCGAAAAACATGTTCCCTTAACTAGGCCAACGAATAGGGCAACCACGCAGTTCCCTCGGGCTGTAAGACAGGCAATGCAGGATCGAAACAGGGCCAGGCGCAAATGGCAGCGAACGCGAAACCAAATACATCGCAACGAATATGACAACCTCAAAGTCGCGGCCGATATACTAATGGCCGAACACATAAGGGAGCAATGGAACGCCACACTGGAGGACGTTGATCCTCATAACAGAACAGTGTGGCGAATAGCGAAGTGCCTGACACGTACTCGCACAAACATTCCGCCCCTACATATTGATGGGCAAATAGCCGAAACACCGGCAGAAAAAGCAGAAGCTTTCGCGACCACACTAGAGCAGGTATTCCAACCGAATGCTGAACCATGCGACAGACAGTTCGCAACAGCAACGGAAGATCAAATTGCTGAAATAGGAAATATTCCAACGCACAACAAAATTCGAAAGACCAGTGCGAGCGAAATTAAATGGCTAATAGCACACTTGCCTACTCGCAAGGCTCCAGGACCAGACAACATTCCCAATATAGTCCTGAAACATCTACCGCCCAAAGCCTTAAAAGTGCTGGCGGATATATTCAACTACGCGCTGGAACACGGAAAATTCCCAAAGCGCTGGAAGGAAGCACGAATCCTTATGTTTCCTAAGCAACATAAAGATAGGTCCATTCCTACTAATCACAGGCCAATTAGCCTCTTAAGCACACTAAGTAAGCTGCTAGAGAAAATAATACTTAAACGCCTTAACTCATTCCTAATCAAAAACAACGTGATAACTGACGACCAGTACGGCTTCAGGGCCAATCACTCTACAACCCTACAGATACTTAGGCTTACCGAAAGTATCACCAGGGGATTTAACACTAAACGATCGACAGGCGTGGTCCTATTGGACATAGAACGCGCTTTCGATAAAGTGTGGCATGCAGGATTACTCCACAAACTCATTCACATAGGGGTACAAGATTCAATGGTCGCCCTAATAAAAGATTACCTCAGTGGAAGGAGTTTCAGAATCTCAATTGAGAATACCGAATCCTCATTGCACCCCATAAACGCGGGAGTCCCACAAGGAAGTTTACTCGGGCCTCCACTATTTAATATATATAATGCTCTAAACACATTGGAGCCCTGGTTCACGAAATGGCGGTTAAAACTAAATGCAAGAAAAAGCCAAGCAATCATTTTTACCAGGCGAAAATTGCACAGGCAAAGGAGGCGAGCCCTCCCACCCCTCACCCTAAATCAGGAACCCATCGGTTGGGAGACATCCGTCACGTACCTAGGGGTTAAGATGGACGAATATCTCACATGGAGAGAGCATATTAACTCAGCCAGAGCAAAGGCCAATGGCCAACTCAACAGAATGTACCCGCTCATAAATCTTAACAGCAGCCTTAAGCTACGCATGGGACTTACGCTGTATAAGACGCTGATCCGACCCATCTTAACTTACGCCGCCCCGGTATGGGGATATGCGGCAAAAATGCACATAAAACGCCTCCAAACGATGCAAAATAGAATACTGCGAATTATTGCTAAACTACCGCCAGAGGCTCCGACGTACCAGTTACATGAAGAGCTAAAAATGTTCACAATCGAGCAGTTTATTAAACACCTGGCATGCAACCTATACGCCAAAAAGAATAAGAACCACAACGAGCAAATACGAATGCTCGGGGAGTATGATATGACTCGCGACAAACACCTCCGCCCTCTATCATTGTTCGATCGCACTATAAGCATAGGCGAACCTGAACTCAACATACAGGAATACCTGAATAATTTAGTACAATGAAATTACTGGTTAGGGGATGAAGGGAAGCACACAACAAACACACAACACTATAAAAACATACACTTACACTCAAGCCCTCACAAGTCCTTGTGCTACCCAGCCAAGGCGGACCCCGGGAGACGAGGGCCTCCCCGGTAGTGGCACAGGCTCGCTCCTGCACTTCAGGCAGACAGCCCGCCGTGTGTGCACTTATACGACCAGGCAAGATCAGGTACACGATTAATGACGAAGCCTCCGGCTTAATCAGACCCTAGTAACTAAGATTAAATGACACAGTAGAAGTTATCTCTACAAGTTGTAAATCTTATAAATATCACCATAACTGCACCTAGTTATATAAGCATTTCTTAAAACACTACTAGCATAGATTATAGGACGCAATATAAATTTAAAAAAAATAATAATAATAAAAAAAAATACGCTAAGGACAAGAAACGAAACCTTCGGGTGGAGTTTTAAAACAAAACATGCTCATTCACTCATCCCTCACATCCATCTACACCTAACGATGCCAAATGGCTGAAACACAAAAAGAACACCATCAACTATCATACACATCACCATTATTTACTACCAGGGGGCACTCAGGGCTTATGTCATGTTTGCCCTCCGGCACATCAGTAATACTCGCTGTTACTGCCACTAGCAGGCAGCTTCCATCTCTCACCACAGAATGCGCAGGTGCTTTATGCGGTACTGCAGCATAGAGGCCTTGACCTCAAGACTTCCGGTGGGGTTTTTTAGTGAGTAGGCTGCCCGGGTTCGAAGCCAGGGTAGGAGTCTTGCACTCGCATGCATGCATGCGGTTAGGGCGTAAGTAACCTTTTTCCCCACCACCAAAAAAAAAAAAAAAAAAAAAAAAAAAAAAAAAAAAAAAAAAAACATCACCCGCGCATTGGTTCGGACAACACAACCTAACCATAGAATATATTTGGAAACTCAGGAGAATTTTCCATCATTTTAGTCCTGAAGATGGCCATGGAGAGTATAATGGCCGAAAGCTCGACCTTCTTAAGTTTAACACGGCTGATCACCCGTGAAGCTCTTATCACTAGGCAAATGCTGTTGTATGTACAGGCAGTCCAATTTATAACATTTTTGTAGGCTAGTATAATTTTATGGATTTTTTCCTCCTCATGCCAAACAAAGTATCTGTATCTATATCCCCGACATCCCACATAGACATGCATGTGTATATCTAAATTGATGAATAGAGAAAACTACACGACTATATTACATACAAGGTTTTTACTAGATACAATCGGAATCACGAAATTGATATTCCTGACATAGGCTTTTAAGTTGAACACTGGTAATAATGAACCACTTAATTGTCCATTTGTTTGCACAAGATTTATAGGCAACTTGTTAACGCGTCGATTCATCTCTGCTTTATACGAGTATCTATACAAGAAGTCGCACAATAGCTACTGTTCACATGCTTATCAATTTCTGTTTGAGAAATCGAAAGCATGAAGCCATTTTAATACAATTTTGACAGAAACGAAATGAAGAGCTTAGATATTATCGTCATATGTTATCTTAGCTAATGCACATATTTGGGGACAGACTGACTCCGATAAAGTTTCTATGAGCCAGGTTTATATCAACATAAAGCAAGTGAATCCTAGTATTCGCTTCCAACATTTCTCCCTAATAAGTTCTCTCCCTCTCTCTATATTCCTTTCTCTTTCGCTCTGTTAACGCTCCAAGCAGCCATATTTCATTATCCATATGGATAATGGCTTCCTATGCTGCTATGTTAACTGTGTAGGGTAGTTATTTCAATGCTGTATGTTTTTAAAGCGTTTCTTTCCACTTTTTCTGCACAACTGAAATATATAGCAACATGAATGGTAACTTAAAGTGTAATCTAAGTAAAAGAAAGGAGACAAAAAACGCTTTTTTATAACAAATGTCATTTTTAAAAAAGCGTATAACAAGCAGTAGGTAAATGCAAAAAGAATTAATGTTATCACTAAATTAATTTAATGTTCTCACTATTAATTTGAGCTAAAGAAATATTCAACTCATTTGCTTAAATCAATTGATACTGAATAAATTAATGCTATTTTTGGTCTTTTTCCTAAAGTCTTCATCCCCTAAGGTAACCCTTACAGCCATCGTTTTAAAACCCTCTAAAATAGCTCTTTCCTCTCATTCATATCTTTACTCTCGTTATTGTTTCTTTGATTGTGTGCATACAAAATTCTGTCTCATGTACAGATATTGTTGCAAATTAATGTAATTTTATTATAGACAAATTATGATGCTCTAGATGAACGTTAACAACGATTTTTCTCTCATATTATAAATAATGCATTTAAAGACATTTTCTTCAGATGCTGTGCAATTGTAACAATTCTCCACAATTATAACTTGTACATACCTAATTAGCTAGAATAACATTCACGGAACTAATGTGGTTGATTATTGATAACAGCACACATTTAATTGGTTCTTGATGTCAAAAGCCACACTGTGTTCACGTAACAATCTTAAATACTTCGCTATTTTCTTTGTTAAGCGTTCTTCAAGAAAAAACTTGTTAACAACACATGAAAATGAATCTCGTCCTTCGGCGATGTCATCCATTTGCTAGCATTGGTAAAACAAGTCCTTGACTTCATAATGTTAGCATACTAACCCCCCCCCCCCGGTACAACAACCCTCGGACCAAGGTCTACCCATCTACCGTCTCCCACCTCTGTTCACCACAGGCCCCATGAGTGGGGTGCAGTACTGAAGGTGGGACGTGGTCAGTGCCCTGATCCCTCCCGGCCTTTGTGCGGTCTTCTGGACCAGGGACCATTTTAACATAATATAATCAACATATTCACTAAAATAACACATTTACAACCATGTACAAACCATACATTTGCCTAAATTGTCCCTTTATGTAATTTATTTATGTTCTACTACAACGTTTTCATGATGAGAGCCATTTTTTGCTTGTATTCAAGATTAATAATTTTTCAACATGCAATGCATAATTGTACTACAGATTTAAATATTTGATTATTTAAATAAATGTTAATGGAATTTGAAATGAATAATACATTAGTAAAATTGGAATGCATAATGCCCAATTAATAAGTACAATCACAAAAACTTCGTTATCATACCACAGTATTTTTACAATTATTTTATAATTAACTGCTTTGCATTTTATACTTAATTAATCGAAATAGTAGAAGAGAGTTTTAAAATAAATGTAACTAATTTACTAAGGCAATTGGTGCAATAATGCTAAATAGCAGGTAGCTCCAAATAAATCAGGGTTATAGCCCTGAAACGTAATTTTATGATATATCCATGTATAAAGTGCGATGACCAAAATATAAGACGGCAAACAGAAGTTAAATGCTTAAATAAGTGTTTAAAGTTTAGAACAAATGCTGAATACCTTCAGTTATGATTATACTCGCAGGAATGGCTCAAACAAATTATAAAATTATATTAATGCTGTATTAATGGAGCAGGGATCTGGACAACGAGGATGGACGATATTGAATAAAAACTGTTCCTACTACGTAGAACTCAGAGGAAAGTGTTAATATTTACGGGAGTGTCGGGTATCTCACCCACTCTGATTCTGTTAGTAGCAATAGGTATATGACCAAGTGATGCCTCTGTGGTCTCGTGGTTAGTAAGCACAACTTCAAATCCCAAGAGCCCAGGTTCAGTTCCCGGCTGGAGGGTAGTTTTTTTTTTCTTTCCCCTTCCCAATCGAGATAGGGGGGCAGTGGATTTGCGCCAGATTTAATATATGGGAAGTACGTTTATTCTTAAGGGACATGGATTTGCGCCAACTGCTGTTTGACTAAGAGCTTTCATTTTTCTTAAGTTGGTGGTACAATAAATCAACTAGTACTTAGTTGCCGTGTTTTGTTTCAGTAGTAGCCTCATTGAGCGGGGGAATATAACCATTGTGAGATAGACTAATGAACTGTAATAGTTGTCATGGAAGTAGTCGAAAGCGGCAGCAACAGAGGACAGGACTTACTTGTATATCAGGTCAAGTTCAAGTTTCATAAGACGTACACATATATAGACGGACGTATACGTTGTCGTTGCACAGTGAAGAATTGTCCTGCCAAAATAATAACGTTAAACATGGATACGGAAACTGCATCAGAGAAAGGCAAATATCACGTATCGCTTATGTAAAATACATTTCCCATTTGAATGTACCCCTCACATGACAACCTAAAAGCAGAAATTTTAATCAAGGAGTTTAGACAATTTTTGTCATTTTAACTTTTAAAATATTGTGACAGTTGTTAACCACACGCACATGCAGACGCAATTTTTAACCACACCACGAGCACTATGCGCGCGTCAGTCCGCAGTCTGCAAGTGGAGCGGGAAATTGTTTCGTTTAACATTTTAATTCCTTCAAATCGTAAAATATGCCTCACGCCGTTAAGTTTGTGCCAACCTAAAAACAAAAATACACACATTAGTTTCAAATTATTGGCGCAAATCCATACACAGCAATACATTGTGGCGCAAATCCATATGGCGCAAATATGGTGGCCTGGATATAGGAATACTCTGTTTCCTCCCTAGAGTCTGGAAGTACGAATGAGCGTGAATGTGTGTCCGAATTTAATTTTCTTACCCAAAGTAATACCAAATCAAAGATTAAAAAATTGCACTGTAAAGTGAGTGAACATTGTTGTTGAGCGCTGTTCCAAAGGCCATCGATATGAACCTACATTTAAAGGCGCCATATAAATGAAACACCAAGAAAAAAAAAATAAGAGGTGCCGTGTTTTTTATTTAAGAAAGAAAACTTGGGGAAGGTTAATGCAACAATTGGCAGACAAGGTAACAATATACGTAGCATAACATTTACCTTAAAAGCTTAATAGCACCGAGAATGGAAATATTACTGAAACGGGAACAAGAGCTTGTAACTCATTCAATAATATCTCGGAAGCTTATATGAAAAACAAAGACACCCTACCAAATGATAGTGCTTTTGTCCATAACTTTACAGCTTACAATGTCTCTCTTCACCCCTCCCACTTAAGGGACACTCTGTCAGGGGCATAAGTATAAACGTTTTCATTGCTAAATACCCCTTCCGAACCTTGTCTATCCTATCTAAGCTTGCAGGGAAAAAGTTAACAGAATACAAGACGGTACATGAAGACTTTCTAAAACACAAGCTAATTATTTGAACGGTGAAATTTAAAGATCAGGTTAAAGAGGAAAGGACAACACAAAAAATAAAGAATTATATAATACTGGAGCAAATCATCTGAAAATAACGATAATGTAGCGATTGTACAAAGAGACCAAGAAAATATTTTAAGAACCATTGAAGAAGAAGCAATACTAAGAAGAACAGAACGTATAAGAATATAACAGTTTATTTTAGGGAAAGAAGAAAGAAGGAAGAAGTACGAGAAGAAGCAGAGTGAAGAGGAAGAAGAGGATAGTTATAATAACGAGGATTATTATAATTATAATAGAAAGGGACAATTTTGGAATAAATTAGGAAGAGGACAATGGAGATATAGAGGAAAATCCACAAGAGGTAAAAATGGATTATACGCAAAATATAAACAGATATATAGAAAAAGAATGGTGAAGATTGCAGATAAAAGAAATTGGGATGAAAAAACAGGAAAGGAAGCAGAAGAGACAAAAAGAAGTTTAAGAAGAAAATAATGGAGATGGAACTTGTATATTATAATATGACAGTTAAGAAAAGAGAAGAGAGAAGACTGTATAAAAGAAGATTTAAGGAAGATCGAAGATGTAAATTATGAGAAGTTAAGAAATGAGAATAGAATGGAAAGAAGGAGCGAAAGAGCAGAAAGAGGAGTGGGAAATATAGAAAGGAGGGGGAACGGAAATGAGAGAGTGAGTGAGGGAGTGAGTGAGTGAGTGAGGGAGTGAGTGAGGGAGTGAGCGAGTGAGTGAGGGAGTGAGTGAGTGAGTGAGTGAGGGAGTGAGCGAGTGAGTGAGGGAGGGAGTGAGTGAGTGAGAGAGTGAGTGAGTGAGTGAGGGAGTGAGTGAGTGAGGGAGGGAGTGAGCGAGTGAGTGAGGGAGGGAGTGAGTGAGTGAGTGAGAGAGTGAGTGAGAGAGTGAGTGAGTGAGTGAGAGAGTGAGTGAGGGAGTGAGTGAGAGAATGAGGGAGAGAGTGAGTGAGGGAGTGAGTGAGTGAGGGAGTGAGTGAGTGAGGGAGTGAGTGAGTGAGCGAGTGAGTGAGGGAGGGAGTGAGTGAGTGAGTGAGAGAGTGAGTGAGTGAGTGAGTGAGTGAGGGAATGAGTGAGTGACTGAGAGAGTGAGTGATTGAGTGGAGTTTCAAGGCCCGCCGACAGCGAGGTCATTTGGGCCAGGGAACCGAATGAAGTCATAAGATTATGAAAAGAAGAAGTAAGAAGGGAGGAAAAGGGAAGACTATTGGAAGGAGAAGAAAAAGGAAGAGGAAGGGAAAGAGAAAAGGAACAAGACGAATGGAAATAGAACAAAAAAGGAGGTTTTGAGTAGAAAAGAGTCAAAGACCAACATGCATCAGTATTGTAGAGACGGCCGCCTGCAAAAGAGAACCAAAGTCAGCTATATCGCACAACTACGTTGTTAGGCAACGTGTGACAATGGCCGTTAAAAATAAATACATTTCCGGACAGTTCGAGAAGCTTTGAGTGCCGGGCTTGTTACGAGGAGATTCGCGAAACGTCGATTTCCAGAAAAATGGACCACAAAGGGCAGTTTTTACTGAGTTTATCGTGATAGTCAGTTTTTAATTAGTGAGTAGAATTGTCAGAGTGAACGGAGTGGACGGTTAAGCACTGTTAAGGTTACGATACAACAGAACAGCTGAGAGTTGCCAGTACAAGAGTTGTAAAATGTGATGCAGTTTCAGAAGAAATAAAGTGACATAACGGTAACTGAAATAGTCATTTGTCGCAATATACACATACCTCAACAATGATGCAGACAATACATAGTAAAATATTACAAATTATCCCAGCAACTAGAATCAACAGCATGACTACAGCAATAATAACAAATCTTGACAATACTACCAGTAACTGAAGCTCAAGTAATAACAAACGTTTAGGTAATACAAAAGATATCTAACACAAGCTAATAACTACCTCAACAATACATGGACAACCTAATTACACCGTTCAACTTAAACAACTACGACAAGTGCTAGACTTAAACAAATACATAAACAAAGCTGTACAGCATGAAAGCGAAGATCCGAAACTCCAGCACGGCCAAATAAAACTGCATTGAGATAGCGTAAACTCCGCCACAGAAAATGTGTAAACTCCGGTACTACGAGAAAGCAGTAAATTCCTTCATTATGGAAAATCTTAGCATTTTCCTTCCCTTCCCATTTTCACGACTGTGCAACAGTGCACAACTTTTTAACACAGCACTATCGGCACAAAACATCCTACGCTTCAAGTTTAAAATACCTACCTACAATAACTACATATAACCGTTGACAACTATAAAAGTTTCTCCCTTTGACTAACCATTACGCAGCAGGTCGTGTCCATCATGGCAGTTACTCAGCTCTAACTTGTAAACAAATGTGTCTATGAGAGAAGTAGTATCAGGATTGAAAAATTCAATTCCATAGCCGGATTTGAACCACGGACCTTCCGCTTCACTTACAGCTGGTCTAATCACTGAGTTACCATGACATTAAACTCTCCAACCAATTCGTATTTTTCCCTGTAGATCTCTAGGGAATCTCACATCGAAGAATTTGCTCCAAATGCGACTTGCAATCGCTGAATTCCACTAATCCGAAATAATTGGGAGTGTGGTCTGAATGTTCGGATTATCTGAAAAACAAATAAGAAGAAAAAAAAATATATATAAATTCAGCTATTGGATTAGCAGCTACAAGATAAGGTAGCGTAGCGATGTGAGGAAGTGACAATGTTGTAATTACCACGCACAACATAATGACTGAAGACAATGTATTCTTCTGACCTGTGGACATAGCGATCGCATGCGATAATGGCAGTATGTAGCTGGTTCAGTTTGTTTCACTATTATTGGCGGTCATTCTACAGTAATTTGTGCTTTTCGCTCATAAATTGATACAGAACTGGCACTTATTTGATTATACCACGCACAACGATATCACTCAAACGAAAACAGTTCCTTTGAGTTAAAAGAAAACCTTTAAATTATGGATTTTGCGTTCGGATATGCGGAATTTTGGATTGGCGTTAAGTGGCAGTTTTATTTATGTAAATGCCATCAATTCACTAATGGTTTTAAACACACTAAGCCGCGTGTGGATATGATTGGAGGGACAGAATCAGAACTGAAAAATCCAATGTCATAGCCGGGATTTGAATCACGGATCTTCAGCTTCTGTTCGGTATATTTGAACTAGTTTCTGTGTAGATTTCTCCTTCATACTATGATGGTAACTTGGTGGCGAAACAAACTTCCGCCTCGCATCGGAAAACATACTTGTGAACGACTGCACCCAGTAATATTGCTCCTCTATGTAAAAGACTGCATCAGACTTCAATATTAACATGACCGTGAACTCTTTAATTTATATTTAGGTACAACGTAGACGTTTTCGTGCTGATTATGCGTGACAATATGATGATGTACGATTCTTGTAGACTCCTTGAGGTCACTTACATATCACTTTGCTGTAGGACTTGTAATCATAAACGTTGTAAAATATGCATCTACAAGATGTAAATGCAGTCATTGTTTCCTTACATACTGAAATGTCAAAAACATTATCTATTATTAGAAATTATGTGTTATATTCTCTCCCTAATCGGTCAAAATTTGTGGCTATATATACAAATATTTGTTACATATTATACAGCTCATTTTAAACGCCACCTTCATTTGAGTGAAAATATTTAATATATGGGTCAATCCATGTCAAATCGAACAACCGTAAAACACGACTTTTTCGTAGGAGGTTCAATTTTTTTTATGAATAATAGGCATTAAATAAGGAGACCCGTATTTTTTTTATTTCCGTATTTTTAAATTACTTGCTTAGTTATGGCTATTAGAAACTAAGCAAATTCTGCGCGCACCGTAATATAAAATCACTTGTTACTCTAAGTTCATATAGAGTTGAGAGTTGGGGTTTGGCGCACTGGAAAGGTTAAATATAACACTTTTAACAACTTTCGATCAATCATTATTACACATAAATTTTGGACTGTTTTTTTGATGGTATATTTTGTAAAACCAAAAATAGAATTTAAATCGATGTGTTAAAAATCTAAAAAAAGAAAAATACACACGTATTCCCTGACATTTTATCTATACAATAAGATGTTGAAAACTATGGAGCTTGCATTAGTGCATTTGCTACAATTTTTTTTCTGGAGGCCTGCAAGCGCACATGGACGAGTAACAAGCCAGGTGACTGCAGACAGCCTGCGAATTGCCGCGTCAGCTATGCTAGTCAGATAACTTCTTACTAAGGCAGTACAGTCCATGCAGAAAAATGTCTCCACGATGTACCTTCTTTCTGATACTCCTGTGGCATCTGATACGTGCTTTTGAACTTTTGAATTTTTTTGAAAAAATCTTCTGATGTAAACAGTTCTTTGCTTTTAGCTTCTTCCTTCATGTACGTCCATACATTTGAAATAATTTCTCTACTCTGACTGTGTAATGTTTTGGTCCCTAATTTAGAACTTACAGGTGGCATAATTGGTTTACGCTATGATCAATGTCTCACAAATCTTTATCGCAAAGATCTATGTCTTCAACTGCACGCTGCACTACAAAGCACCTTTGAATTAGCAATACTGTCTCAGATCATGCAGGCATCACTACCTTCCCCCTCCCTTCCCATGTGCATGGTTTCATTCGCAGAATTATACAATATGAGCTGATGAAACCGACAAAAGCTATGGATTCGTCAACAGGACTTCCAGTCAAGGTCAGGGGCCAAGAACGATGGACCCAGCTGTGCTTTAAAATTACACTCCTTCATTCCTTTCTCAAAAACTGAAGCTTTAGTGAAACAAATTTCTTTCGAAGAAGGAGGTAAAGCTGTGTGTTGTATGGAAACATTAGCTTAAAATGCATATTTTAAAAACATTCTGAAGATGCTAGAATTAGTGTCAGCTAGAAGTGTTCTCCTTACTGTACTGTAGTAACGTTCATGGAACCTCAAGCAATGAACAGTTGCCGCAATGGAAGGTGGCAATTATTGTGTGAGGTTACTGTAGCCGCACCGCTGCCACGCGAATTCGCTGAGCAGATTTGCAAAGTTAATTACAACTGAACTGTTAGAGACTCCATTCTGAGTTTTTCTGAGAATATTGAATAAACTTCATTGTATTTTTAGTTTTTTTTTTTTTTTTTCCAGATTTTTAAATAGTCGAATTTATGTTATTATCTAACTTTAAAACTTTAATCGTATAAAATATAATATTAATAATAATTAATAACATTTTCTAATAAATACCTCACAAAATACTGCGATTTATCTTTAATTTGAGCCAAAGATCAAGTAATTTGCTTCATTACAATCGGAGGTATGATTGATCGAAGAGTGAGAAGCGCGCGATTTTTGGGACATTTCAAAAATTAATATCTCCCAAAATAAATTTTTTATACAAAACGAAGAAACACGGGTCAAATATATTTTGTTCTAAAACACCAAAAAACATTTCAAGAAAATCTGAGAGATCAAGGTCATTTTTTGCCAAATTTTGTGGAATGACTCATATGTCCCCCAGAATGAGAAAATGAAAATCGGCGTAATGCTTAATGCATATTTTACTGAAGGGGACAGAAGGCTACGTCCGGATACTATGGGTGGGCTCAGTCGCTATCTACACACAAAATCTGTGTCAAATAAATAATGTTTTCAAATTTGATATGACTTCACAGCCAGGACCTACTCTTGTCTTGTTTTCCTAATGCGTGATGATATAATTTTTTGAGGCTAGACCACCGAGTGGTCTTCATATTTCTTAGAAAAAGGGAAGAAAAATAGTATTCCATGCAGCAATACGACGTGACAGGAACAACATTTTCGTCCAGGTAGCTTATTTATGCGTTTTCTGTGGATTGACAAACGCCAGAAGGCAAACCTCACGTAGCCGACATGAGTTGACATATGACAGCCACATTCAACAAGAGCTAAGATATATTATGATTTAAACGGAGATAATATCACTTCAGTACAGGCGGAAGTTACGATGAATAATATGTATCTGTTTTCTGAAATTCAAGAAGACAATAAAGTACAATAGTAAGTTTATCTAGTAATCTTCCTCCAGAATTCAAGTTACATTCGAGGATAGGAAGGATTTACCCCTTCAGTAATTGGAAATAATCTTCCCCTTCAATAATACATTGTGGTTCATAAGGGAAGCATCGCTGAAATTCTGCATTGTACTGTTCTGCAGTACCCTTGGATTTAATATGCAAACTTTTCTGAAAATGTTTAACTAAAACATCGACTTATTTTTCATGTACTCTATCACTGCATTTTTACCTTTTTGTAACAATTGTCCGCACTTTTGCTTATTCAAAATGGTTTACACTGTGGAGTTTTCACTCAATATCCCTGAATTGCTTTCTGCACATCTTGAAAAACTCGATTAAAATTGACATATACATAAAATTACATTTTACAGGCTATGCGAATTTGCATATCTAAAAGAAGCTTTTACAAAAGAATAGAAATTCGCAATGACAATGTTTGAACATTTGTTTCTCTGCAGCCAAAACTATAACTAACAGTTGCTATTTAAAAACATAAATAACATGACTATTTAATATAACCATTTAACAATTTTTGACCTACAGAACATTTGGAATACGACCATAAATTCAGTTTTTGCTAAGCAATAACTTAACAACTAAAGTAAGATACTGAAATAAAGTTCATGCAAGATACATTTGTGATAGGAATTTTTAACTAGGCTGTTTTGAAATAGTACTTTCAGTGGTGCATACTCGTTGACGTATGAGGGAGGGAGTGTGTGTGTGTGTGTGTGTGTGTGTGTGTGTGTGTGTGTGTGTGTGTGTGTGTGTGTGTGTGTGTGTGTGTGTGTGTGTGTGTGTGTGTGTGAAACATCACATGCCCTCATGTTTGCATGGATTTTGTTACAGCAATTTACAATCTTAATCCGTAATTTTAGACATTAGCAGCACATGCAGAAGTGAGTTTATTCCCTGGAAAATAAAGTCCCTGTATGTGAAGTGGAAAATATTCTAAGACTATTCCTGTCTATTAACACAGGCTACATACGATAGTTCAAGCCCTGGGAACTGCCTCTCATCGCTCGTTACGGCAGAACAAAGTTCACTCGCGCCACTGGTGACTGCTTCGTAGGAATTGCGCTGTTGGATTTTGCAACTATCGCAGTCACAAATACGCAAACGCAGCATACCAGACACACACACACACACGCGCGCGCGCGCGCGCGCACGTACACACATACATACATGGCGCTTTTTCAAGGAAAGTCAAAGCGCCTCCAATGAAATCTTGGTATCGAATTTTTGGATGGAATGCAATACTTGACCTACTATAAATATGTGCTAGAGAAAGTAAAAATGTGATAGCATGACTACTTCTCATTACCAATCATTTTCATGGACTACTCACATCAGGGTTTATCTTTCAATTTACTTCTCATTAATCACAATAGCTATCAAACTATTATAATTAAGAAGTAAATTAACTAATCAGCTTTATTTCTGGTATGAGTGACGACACAAGGGTAGAGCGGGTAATTTGGAGTAGGAGGCTAAATATAATACTTCGTGCATGTGGAAGATGTTTATATAAAACAAATCATCTATTAGTCTTCATAAAAGTTTTTAAGTATTCCTATTAATTTTCATTACTTCTGTACTCATTATCGATTATTTTTAAACCTCCTTTACAAATTATTTGCACAGAAACTTAGGGTTTCTAAACACTTTCTTAATCGATGTAAATGTTCGAGAAGATGCTTTCATTTCAGGTTTCTGTGGTACCTGTGAGATTTGGGAGGCTGAAGTGTTATAGAGTATCTCTAAAAAGGGGCCATATTACTGGCACCCTTTTTGCATGCTGTTGCGAGAAATAAAGAATGGTGACATAGCACTTAAAATATATACTATAAGATACTGGAAAATTTAAAACAACAGCAACGAGTTTCTTCGAAATGTTTCGTGCCAGAATGTTTTACTCAAAGGTTTTTCTTTTACCTTATTTATTTAGTTACAGCAACTAGAGTGTGAGCAACTATACCACATTTTTAAGCATTTTAGCTAACGATAGTGAACAACACAATTTTAAGAAGTTATTGTTGTTAGATAATGCTAGATTTCTGACAATGAAGTCATTAATCCTCTTTCTCTACAATATTTTTCACTCATAGAGCAATAGCAGTATAGTAACCGCTTATAAGAGAGAACCATATTTTTATGAAGTAGCCAGTGCTAATATTACGTTACAGTAATATTTATGACAGTGGTTTAAAATATTTGAGCTGTTCAGTTGAACATAGTAAATAATGAAAATTAAGTGTAGCATTAACATCTTGACAATTTTAAACAATAATGGTTTTACAAAACGGCAGTAGAAAAACATCTTAACATAGCACAACTAACAAATTATGGTGCATTGCAACATGCATATAAAAAGGATAAGGGAAAGGCTCACGATTTAGGTACTTTAATTTAAATGTTGCACTGATAGGAGGGTCGGCTAGATGATTCGCTGGAGTATGGTCAGACTTTATATATCTTTGACTTTTGCACTTCTCTTAGTAATAAAGAAGGGTAAGTGCAAGTTGCCTTTGGGTAAGTGCAAGTTCAAGCTGTGAAGTCATTCAGTGCTTCTTTTTTAGCCCGGAGGAACTTGTAATTTTATTCTACAAGGTTATAAATAGGGCTCGGAAGTTCATGCCCTAAAAACATTGAAATATGTATGCAAATATGCTCTTAAAAACTTTAAAATATGCCAAGAAGTATGCAGTATTTAATTACAACAATTAATGTCCCTTTGTAGTAGACAAGATGAATTAGTATAAATAATAAAGTTACCTTATCCCTTAGAGGTTGAAGCAGAAGTGGTCCTGCTGCTAGTATTAACTGTTAAATTGCAGTTCACAACCAACACTTTGCACAAATTTTCAACTCTAAAACAGCGTATGTTGTAACGTGAAAAACCTTTCCACGTCACAAGATGTTATCGGGGCATATTTAAATGATGTTAACTGCTTCACAGAGAGTCAAGTCTCTTGGTGTGACAGATGGTTTTCAATGAAATCTCGAATATCGCACATCTGTTTATAACCAGAATTTTTTGAAATTACATAATTCATGTAATTACATGAATTACATGTTTCTTCAGACATTGTGATTAATGCAAAGGAGATCATACAGCTTCCAATGCCGTTATGGCTGTTGGTAAGAAAGAAAAATGGGCAGATATGAAACTGATATCTTCTTTTAACCCAGTGCCTGACAGAATATTTTGCACAGTTTCTGTTGATGAAGCATCTTTCGAGTCCAATGAATTAACAACCTCTTCAACTATTTCTATGTGCTCAGTATAATATAAAACTGCATCGACCTATGTTCCTCATCAAGCTAACACTGGTGCAGGAGAAAGTCGGATATTAGGTGCCTCTTGATCTGAACAACTTAACTCTTTTAGAAGATTTAATAAAAATTCTCTTTGTACTGGACACAAACCTATCTAAAAGTGGGAAAGAATCACGTATTGTCTGAGAAATGGGATGCAGAGCGTGTGCCAAACGAGTTATATGAATTAAGTTAGGAAAAATACCTTTCAGAGTTTGTCCTGATTTTACCATATAAGGACCTGCATCAGTAACAAATAAAAGTAACCGGTCGTATTTGATCCCACATGGCCATAGTAATTTCAAAGACTCCATCACAAACTGGGTCATAGTTACATTGTCAGTGGCCGACAATTTGCACACATTAAGAAGATAAGATGCAGTCTTTTGTTCATTATTTAAAGCACCAACGATTATATTAGCAATAGAATGGCGCTCAGAAGCAGGTGCCAATTCATTTTGCATATTTGACAATACATTATTGTAACCATGTCCTACGTAAGTCTTACGCAGTGTACTTTCTTCAGGCACACGTTGTCCAGTGTACTTGGCAAGAAAGTTTGTAAATGTTGGATTATTAATTTTGAACAAGGGATATCAGCAGCTAAAAATGCTTGGCACAAGTCATAGGAAAATTCAGTAAATGTACTTCCTAAACACTCTACTAGCTGTTTTTGAACATGTTCTTTGTTTGCGAGCTTTCTGATTAAATTCTCCTGATGTTTTGCTGTGTTTATGTGCTGAACTATTTGAAATATTTTCTCACTCCCTACATTTTTCTCACACGCTCCACAAACAGGCTTCATTATATGTACATATTAAATCAACCGAAAGCTCGTTTTGTAATTAATTAATCTAGCACTCGAAGTTGGTTTTATTTTCAACATTTGAAGAGCTTTTTAACATTTTATACGCCTAATTTAATTTGGTGGAACCAGTTCGCAACACTGCTACGTTTGAAGACCACAACACAACTACTGGTGGGCAGGCAAGCGTTGCTATAATCGTGCTGCTCAAAACGTTGACCTGCGCTTTATCGTTGCTACTATAAACCTCTCATATAATGCACTGATTATTTTCTACGAACATACATACAATGAAAAAATGAAAACAGAGGATTCACTGCATGACAACATGACTCAGCATCTCTGGCCACCTCGCCACCTCGCGAGTTGTATCATCATATGCAATACTACCAATGTGAAAAATATTATACAGATGGAAAAAATAATAAAAAACCATAAAAATAATTAAAATATGCAATATAGGGGCTATAATATTGAAATCTTCCTGAGTTGTATCATCATGTGCAATATTACCACTATGAAAAATATTCTAAAGATGGAAAACAATAATAAAAACCATAAAAATCATTAAAATATGCAATATAGGGGCTATAATATTGAAATAATATGCATTTATCAAAAATCAAGAAAATATGCAGTTATATACACTATAAAATCATGTCTAAATAACTGAAAATTCTATAATTCGTGCACATAATGTAAAAGCATACATTTTTAACCCCTATGAAAAAACATGCAAATGCATGAACTTCCTAGCCCTAGATATAAATGTTTGCATTCAAATGTATATGTTTTGCTGTAAAGGCTACTTAGGCAGACTTTTAGGTAGGAGGTGATCATATGTCGATTTTAATTAACCAATTTCCTAATCGGGTATAAATTATCTGATCCCTTCTTTCTTTCCTTAGGTGGATTTCATTGCAACTGAATATTCAGTTACTGTTCCGAAAGTTTATTGGGGTAGTTTTAGATCTATTCAGTATTCCACAATTTCTTACAGTAATGTCTCTTTTTTAATCCCTATGTGACATTGATTTTTCCCTGTGACTGTTGAGTGTTATTGCTCCTTACTTGGCTTGCTTCTTTCTATACTTGTCCTTACCAGTTATTTCAATATAATGAAATGTAAGAGTGTACCTACACAATGAAAAGTTGTTTATTAACATTAATTTTGTTGTAGAGCTGCTTGGTTTCTTCTTGTTTTCGTGATTTAGAATACTTGCAATTATACTCGTGAGTCTGAAGAAATTATATTTCTTTGGAATGTTTGAGCAACATATAACAAGAATGAATGGCGATTGACTACCTAAAATAATGTTAGATTACAAACCAAGAGGATATAGACATACCTATCGGCAGACCAAGAATAAGATTGTTGGACGACATCGCCTTTGAAGACGAAACAGGTCAATAGCTATAATCCTTGTGGATGATGATAATGATGATGATGACAATGATGATGATGATGATGATGATGATGATGATGATGATGATGATGATGGAATGTTTAATTATTTAAAACGCTCTTCTAATTACGAAGACCCTGTAGACGTTGACCAGACACATATAATTCCGTTTCTATTTTATTCATCGCTGTATACAGTTGTACATACTGAACCACTTGACGAACGAGATTCATCCGTGTAAAACTTTCTGAAGTTTTTTACTTTATTCAATGATTCACTCATGAAAGATATATAAATGTAAGCATTACTTTCTGTTTTATGAGTGACCATTAGAGTCGTATACACGTTCTTTTTGGATCTTTGGAATTTTTTTTCGGAATACATATATTGATTTCTTTCAGATCAGTAGCCCAAATGACCTAGTTGTCGATGGGCCCCTAAACTCCATTCCATTCAGATCAGTATTTAGACGACGATAGAGTATTTTGAGACGTCAAGACAACAATTTTATTCTCATATAGCCAGGAAAAAGTCTGTTGCAGAAAACATTTTTACACACATGAATTTCTGGGGTGTGAGAGATTTTTGCAGTGTAATTGCAGGTATGTTTTCTGACGTGCAATGGTTCTTGGTTGTTTTCCGCAAGGATGGAAAAATTTGAACTGGTTCTGTAAGGAGCTTACGGATTGCTGGCAATCAGCAAAGCTGCGATTGGTATAAGTAGGATTCAAAGAGTTAAGAAGACAGTCTAACTTTGATCAAATTAGAGCATTATGGGTGGATATGATCGTAGATTTATCAGCCCTCCCTCCCCCAGAGTTATTGCTAAAGAGATCTGTTACTATACCGAGTCTGTGTAAGCATTCTGCTCTTTATTCTTTGACCTGTGGTTTACATTTAAATTGATTATCAAATGCCATTCCCAATATCTTTATTGTGGAAGTTTTTCTAAGGGTTCAAATTCTAATAGCGATGTTATATTCATCAGATTTTTGGTTTACTTAAAACAATATATTTGGATTTAGAAGCACAAAATTTAAAGCCAGAACTGTGAGTCCACGACTTGATGTTTGTAAGTTGAGATTGTAGTATTTGCTGTGTTGCACTTCTTTCTTTTACATTGCAAAGTATCGTTCATCGACGAATATGTTGATTATAGCTTGCTTAAAAATCATTTCACTCAGTTCATGTATGGCAACAAGGAATTAAAAAAAAAAAAAAAAAAAAAAAAAAAAAGACTGATCCTTGAGATATTCCAAATATTATAGCTGATTAATGAATTTGCTTGAATTGATATTGCAATGAATTGTATTATTCAGAACTCAATTTTTCCGCCTCTTGCATCTATCGTAATTTATAATACATGAATCTGTGGCTATCAAAGTCTTCCAATAACAGAAATGGCTGGGGCATCTCATGGATTAAGGACATTTCATGGACAGTAAATTGGTAAGAATTATGTTACAAACTATCAGTGGCCATTTCGGGGAAGAAAAAAAAAAAAAAAAAAAAAAAAAAAAAAAAAAAAAAAAAAAAAAAAAGCAATGTTTTGCTTTAACCAGTTGAAATTTGTATTTTTGTTTAAGATTAATTTGTTTGAACTGCATTTGTTTTGACATAAGTGGCTGCACCCAAACTTGAGTGGTATGTTGAGGTTTTGTTTGCATGAACGGAGTGCTCTTTAGGGATGCTTCATAAGCTGCTTTAAAGTTGGGTTTTTGTAAACATATTACATCGGAAGTAAATTTTGTACACAGTAAAATCCATTTATGTTCCACTAAATTATATTATTGCACGAGCATGTTGTGTAAAACCTACTAGTCATTGTCACCCGTTTGTATTTTAGATATGTAAACATCTTTGGCATATGTCTGTAATTTGTTTTTAGGGCTGAAAAACATTTGTTCGATGTTTAAATTGTTTAATAGACAATAATGAGCATCCAGACGATAACCAAGCACTGAAAATCTCTATTTTGTATTTTCGCACAACGGCTACAGGATTGGAATTGCTTAAATAGCACTTTCTAAAATACTATTGAGTTGCATAGTAGTTTAACTCGTAATTGTTTTGAGTGTCGAACAAAGGCTCTTCTAGAAGAGGAAGTTGAGAGTCTAACTCTAGACCCTTGTTGCTCTGCTTTTTTCCTATAGAGGTTCTATTATAGGATGTTTAGCTTGCTCCGGTTTGTTGCAATTTGTAATTTCCGGACTCCCAAGTGGTTGTACTACTAAAGTATTGCGTTCCACACCTTGAGCAGCATAGTGAATTTCAATTTGATAAGTTTCAGACCTGCAACACTGAATACTGTAGGGTCACAAATAATATGACATAAAAGCGCATGTCTATCGATGTGCATCATATTCTTTTAATCTATTGTGTTTCTTTGACAGTCTTCAAAGTGTGCAAATTTATTGAAACCAAAATGCCATTTTGATAAATTTACATTTTATTAGCTTTGCCAATATCCAAAATATTGCTTCATTAAATAATATCTATGTGAATGTAATTTTTTGAATATTTTGGGGAATAAAATATCAATTTTTCAATCGTTTTGTAGCACTTAAATTCATGAAAATAAATATTATCGTCAAAATAACTAATACAAAAATATTTATGTTCTGTTTATGCCGTGAAAGTTAAAAGATGCAAACAAGAAGAAAATGTACTAGGATGAACATAATAATTTAATAAACAAGGCTCGTATTAGACAATTAAATACTCAAACAAACACTCGCGCTGCTCGTGATAGGTATTACTCAGTCCGGACTTCAAGACTCGCTACGTACTTAAATGAGGAGTGTGTGTGTGTGTGTGTGTGTGTGTGTGTGTGTGTGTGTGTGTGTGTGTGTGTGCGTGTGTGTGTGCGTGTGTGTGTGTGTATACTAATGTTATGAGGGGCATTACTACACCGTGCACATGCATCCTGGTTTGTTCATTAGTATCCCTCCATTAGGCGCGCACCTTGTCAGAACACCATTAGTCTAGTAGATCCGCGTTCTATTTTTGTGCTTGTGTTTTATTTTTTTTAATTTTATTTTTCCTTCATTCCCATGTTTAGCTTCATTTAGCTTAAATATACGTGGATATTCCTTACTATCTTACTAGATAGATCAAAGATACGTAAAATGTAGTATGAGTACAATATACACCTTTACACTACATGGAAAGGTAATAAATTGCAATTTCAAATGCACTGTCAATAATAATAATAATAATAATAATAATAATAATAATAATAATAATAATAATAATAATAATAATAATAATAATAATAATAATAATAATAATAATAATAATAATAATAATAATAATAATAATAATAATAATAATAATAATAATAATAATAATAATAATAATAATAATAATAATAATAATAATAATAATAATAATAATAATAATAATAATAATAATAATAATAATAATAATAATAATAATAATAATAATAATAATAATAATAATAATAATAATAATAATAATAATAATAATAATAATAATAATAATAATAATAATAATAATAATACTAATAATAATAATAATAATAATAATAATAATAATAATAATAATAATAATAATAATAATAATAATAATAATAATAATAATAATAATAATAATAATCTTTGACAAGCATATGAAGTTACCTATAAAATACTTGTTATTGTCACATAGATTGCTTTCATCTTCTTTTTCATGATCAGTTTCTGAATCTAAAGGTCTCATTTCCAGTTTATCTTCAGAATTGGAAGTATCCGATTAGTACAAGTTGTCATACACGTGTAAGGCATTGTCATCGCAAGGTAGGTGATGCACTTCTTCCAAATACTTGGTATTTTGTAGATCTCACTCCTGTTTGTGAGAAGTAGTAACATACTACTTGCAATGGCAAAGTAATCTTCAACTACTAATGAGGAAACGATATGTAATGAGAGTAGGCGTGTAAGGTTTGGTTGATCTCTGCGACACATAAACACCAGATTCATCATTCTTGCAGGTACAATCTAGTAAGGTGTAATATTGGATGTCTTTGTCAGGCGATTGCATAGGTGCATTCATTCAAAAATTATAACGTATAAATAAACTTAGGGGTCTCTCAGGTCCTTAGATACCAACGCAGGGTTAACTAGGTGTACAAATAATAACAGAGGATTTTTTTGCCATGTAAGTTTTCCGCTGAACCCATGTAATGTTTTATTGAGTATTAACGCATTCTTCCCCAGTTGCGGGTTTCCTGGAGTAAGGAAACTCAATCAGATCGCTTCCCCACGGTCAGCAGTGCCACAGTGGACAGCAATTTGTCTTATTCCGATGTTATTTATAGCGGGTGATATGAAATTCTCTCCGAATTTCCGAGGAGGTGGTCCCTGTGTGCGGTATGTGCTATTGTTCCTGTGGACCACCGTGCTCAGCTTCCCACGTCCGGCCTACGTGCCGAGCAAACCTTTACGTTTCTTGTTTTATAGGAGCAGTAAATAATGTTGGACGTTCGTTTAAGGGAGATGCTAGGTGGGGAGACTACGTAATGACACAGCGCCGTCAGGGTTCGGGTCCCGCGGAGCATCTTCAACTTCCTGCCGTCCCAAAGGGACACTTCGGTCTCTTGTTTTCTCTCCTACATTGCTTCTGATTAGTAGATCCCAAATTTTAGTCTAAGCTTTTATTTCAACAGGGTTAAACCACTTTTTAAATAGGTACCTTAGGTTGTATATAAAATACAATTTAGAACATTTTAGCCTATTTATTGTTATAGCGTTTGTGTAGAGCCCGCAAACAGTTTCAGTTTTATATAAAATGAAAAGTCAGATAATATTACGTGAATTTTGTGTGTCCTTATCTGTTTTATAGTTATTATTTTTTAGTTTATATCCTGTTTGAAACTTTTTTGTCCCTTATATATGGTACAGAGAGAGAGAGAGACAGAGGACTATATTCAACCAAAACTACTGGAAATATTAGCATCCTGTGAATATAAAACAAAATTTTGAGAAATGTCCATCGTGATTCACTCAACCAATCAGTCAGTAAGTCAGTGTCACAATCAGTCAGCCGGTAGGTCAATCAGTGTGTCAGTCAGTCAATCAGTAAGTCAGTCATCCAGTCAGACAGTAAATCAGTTAGCCAGTAAGCTAGTCAATCAGTCAGTCAGGCGGTCAATGAGTCTGTCAGTGAGTGAGTTGTCAATCAGTCAATCAGTCATCAGTGAGTCAGTCAATGTAAAGAATAATCAAAACTGTAAACTGTAAGCTTCATAGCGAAGATAGAGGTGCAAGGTGAAGATTTTTGAGGAATTTCTCTATCCGAAATATTGATTTTTTAAAACACCTATGATGAGTTTCATTAAAATTCACCATGTTTGATGTATCTATTTATATGGTAAATAAAATATGTTGAACTTTCTGTAAAGACTGCATAGAATCCTGTTTGTTCTCATCCATAACTGTGAGACCTTAGGCAACCAAACGCTTCTACTTAAAGAGTACAGATCATTAAAATATGGGTTTCATGAAGAATGTAGGTTTCCTAAGAACTAGCGGTTCCCTTAAGTTTTTAACTGTCAACGTTTTTCTTATTACTGAAAAATATTTCATATAAATGAGCGCATTCGCGGATTTTATACAATTATTGTTTTTTTTCAGCTATCCGTCTGTGTATCATACGAAGTAGGTACCTTTTTTCTTGGGTAACATAAGGCACAAGGCACTTGCATGAACAATCAGCATTATCCATGTTAAAATAGATCATAACACACACACACACACACACACACACACACACACACACACACACACACACACACACACACACACACACACACACACACACACACACACACAAGTCAGGTAAAAGTTACACATTTCCAGATTCCATTACCCGATCTTTCATGTAACAATGCAATGGTAGTCGGTTTTAAGACCTTATAAGGTCTAAATTACAAACGGGTTTCGAAATGTGTACTTTCTACGTCATTGCAGAGCCTACGAGGTGCAGTCAAAAGTAACATTTTTCCACATAGTCTCCTTTATTTAAACGCAGTTGCCAATGCTCAGCCCATTTTTCAAAACACTCTTTGTAATAGTATTTGGGTATACGTTTTAGACACTGGTACACTGCAGACAGACTTGATCTCAAAGAGTATTGTCTCCCTTGGAGAGTGTTTTTCAGGGTTCAAAGAGCCAGAGATTGCTCGGAGTACGGTCAGGTGATTAGGGGGGAAGTCTGAAGTGTCTCAATTCCATTTTGCAGTAGAAATTCGGTAACAATCCGAGCCCAGTGTGGTGGAGCATTGTCATGGTGGAGAATGAACATTCCCACCAGTTCAGGATGATTTTGTCCAATTGCAGGCAACAGCTGGTTCTTCAAAATGTCTCTGTAGCATTCTCGGTGATTCACGGAGCCTCATGCATACGACCCAATACATGCGGTTGTTTTTGAAGATTTTCAATCGCTCCGTGAACTCGAGACATAAGGTCCTGGGTTGACGTTACTAGAGCGCCATACGCCACACTGTTCATGCAGCTTCACAGAAAATAGTCGAGAGATATCAGATCTGGTGACTGTGCTAGCCACGAAACTGGTCCACTTCTACCAATCCATTGATCTGAATATGCGACATTGAGATGATTCCGCGCAGTTATTTCAAAGTATGCTGAAGCTCAAGTCGGCCATTTCAGCAGCTGTGTACTGGTACATGTGGCAGTGCTATTAAGAACATTACTGTACAGGAAACTACGCAAGTAACGCAGTAGGATGCGCACCAAGGACTCTATGGAGGAATTTAGCACATGCGCAGGAATGCTATTATGCTCAGGTCGTCATCCCAGTACACAGTTGGCTAAAGGGTTGCATATGATACGTATTAAGATGCCAAAACGAATGTTAACAAATAGTCACAACCATTCGTTCTCAAACTTCGACGCTTTCCAGCGTCCAAACCGTGCATTTCCGGACAGGGTTTGCTATTTGAACAGTGACATCTCACACAACATACGTTGTCGGTGTTTCTCTGGGACATCCTGTATATACAGAGTGGAAGGGGTGTTATTACATTCTTTCTAATATATGCTTCATAGAATCATTACAAACAAAGAACCGAATGACATTTTGTTCTTTGATCAGCCGATTTAGAAAAAATAAATAGTTTTTGATCCAAATTGCATGTGTAATTCCAGAAGAATATACGAAGATAACATTTGTTACTTGTAAGATGCGTGGAGTACCTTATTTCTGACAGCTTCAGAAGTAATCATGACATCACACAAGGTTTCTAAATAAATAATCACTTAAAAAACGTGAAGGAATACTTCGAGCTGTTCTTTCGGACGTGAAGTAAGTCGAAAACGTTGCGTTGAGGTTGGCTAGGTAACAGTGGCGGCTCGCAGTGAAAATTTTAAAGTAGGCAAAGTGTGATTATGTGTGATGATGATGACGATGATGACGATGATGACGACAACGATGATGACGATAACAATAATGAATAATAAAACTAATTAATAGTAATTATTATCAATTATTTTTATCAAAGATGTCAGCGCATTGGATAGAAAACAATTTTTGAATTCCTTAAATTTAGAAGTCTACCAATAGGAGAAATTCTAACTTATCTATGTCTGTGAATCTTGTCCGTAATTGTAGAATAATGTTATCCAAGATTTCGAAATAAAGCTGTCGCTATTGTGCTGCGTTTTATTTGAGCTGAAAATTGCCATTTGGAGATTTTTTTATATAATTTAATATACTGATGTATTCTTCAACTTTTTTCTCACTCCTCATTTCCTCAAGTTTCTTTATTTGCTTTTGTAGTGCTGAGAAACAATAATGTATATCCAACGACTTCTTTTGCAATATGTCGAAAAAAATTTCAGTCATTGAAAAGAATGTCTTTATAAACATGAAATTACAATTTTGAAGGTAATTCTTTAGTCCTATAGCTCCATTAATTATTGATTCAGGATTAGAAATGGGATTATCTTCAATTTCACTACATGTATAAATTAATTTATCTCTTTCCCAGAATACGGTCTCGAGAATCTTGGCATTGGAGCTTCAACGTCGGTATCCTTTTTCCTACTGCCCTAACTAAAACTGCTGTACGCTTGGACGACTTGTGAAAATAAGCAGGAAATACCTTTTAAGAGTAGATTAGAAAGGAAAAGACATGCATCTTTTATACATTTAGTCCCATTTTGTAGTACAAGATCAAGTCTATGGACGCAACAGTGTGTGAACAGAGCTTGTGGAGCATGTCTTTTTACAAGGGTTTGGAGTCCTGAAATCTCACCAGCCATTATGCTAGCCCGATCATAGCACTGACCAATTAACTGATCTTTAATATTATATTCCTTTAGAACTTCAAGTGCACAAATGTACAGCGGTCCTGCTAGAACTAACTTTGTGTAACCCACAATAATACTAGTACAGAATGACATAGAAACGGTTCCGCGATTCCGATCTCAGAGATCTTCGTTCGTGGAGTATAGCTGTTCGGAAGATTTTTTTTTGGGGGGGGGGGAGCTGGCCCCTCACCCCCCAGCCCGGTGGCGATCGTCCGGCATGCAGAGCCATGCGCTACTATCGCCTCCCCATGCACATGCTGTTAGTAAACTAAACATGCTGGATGCAGGGGGGGGGGGGTGGTTCATTGTTAGTATACATGCAGGTTAGTCGGGTTCCGCTGATGCACCCCGGTTAGTATCGGTTATTAAAATGCTGGCATGCAAAGATGCGAGCGCGTCAATGTTAAGTCCAGGGGCCCACACATGGCCGAGACCCTGCGTGGGTCGCTGGGGTTAGTGGTGTACGATAAGAGAGTCATAGGGATGAGACGAATCAGTGGGTTAGTGGTTAGTTTAATGAATAAGGTAGTGGTGTAAGACGTTAAATGTTAACATGCATCAAAGAATATACAAGGTGGGGGCAGACTTTGGCAGAACTTACTGTTAATGGTAGGCTGGTGCTGTTCCTGGGGGGTGGTGGTCGCTGGCGGCTTTCGGGTTACTCTGTAACAAGATAGGTAGTTGGTTATTAAGCTATGTAGCCGGTCAAGGGTGCTAGGTGGACACGGGCGTCGATAGCGTCGGAGTTTGGGGTGAGCGTTCTTTCGAAGAGTGAGAGGGGACGGTTATGCTTATCGTGGGAGTGGGCGTAGGAACCCAGCTCCCTTATTAGGGGATTTGAGCTTAGTGTGATTATGTGGTATAGGTCCGCTGCAAGTTTCTTAATGAACTGTTCGATGGTGGGGATGTTGAGTTCGTCATGGAGTATGTCTGCAGGGGTAGTTAGAGGGACCTTGGCTACGTTGCGGAGTGCCTTGTTTTGTATATGTTGGAGGGTGGTGATGTGTGAAGCTGCTGCATAGCCCCATACTGGGGCCGCGTAGGTCAATATTGGTCGGATGAGAGTTTTGTAAAGGTTGAGTCCTGTGCGGAGTAGAAGAGAGTTGCTGTAGTTGATGAGGGGGTGAAGCTTTCGCATGCGGGCGACCGGTTTGTTCCGAGTTTTGCGGATGTTGTCAGTCTAGGTGAGGCCCTGGTCTAGGGTTAGGCCCAGATAGGTGACGGTGGGGGTCCAGGGGATGTTGGCGCCAAACATGGTGAGTGGCGTGAGTTGCGGGCGTCGATGTGTGGTGCGACGAGTGAAGATAATGGCTTGGGTTTTAGCCGGGTTGACTTTGATGCGCCATTTGGTGAGCCAGGGCGTGGGGGTGTCTAGGGCATTTTGGAGGTATCTGCGGATGAAGTCGGCTTTGGTGGAGTGGGCCATGAAGGCTGTATCGTCGGCGTATAATAGTTTGAAAGTGAGTGGTGGGCTGGGTATGTCGTTCATGTATATGTTGAATAATACCGGTCCGATCAGACTACCCTGTGGGACGCCAGCTAGGATGGGCCTCGGAGTGGACTGTGCATAGTTGACTACGGATCGGAAGTGGCGATCTGTAAGGTAGTTGGCTATGAGTTTGATAAGGCTGTCCGAGAAGTTGAGTTCCGAGAGCTTGCGAAGGAGTCCGGAGTGCCATACTCTATCGAAGGCGCGTTCAATATCGAGGAACACGGCTCCGGTGGAGCGTTTGGTGTTAAAGCCACGGGTGATGAACTCGGTGGCGCTGAGAAGTTGCAGGGTGGTGAAGTGGTTGCTGCGGAAGCCGAATTGCTCATTGATTAGGAGCTGGTGTCTGTGAATGTGTGCATTGATGCGTTTTAAGATTATTTTCTCCATTAGTTTGCTGATGGAGTTCAGTAGGCTTATGGGGCGATAGTTTTGAGGGTTAGTGAGGGCTTTGTTCTTTTTGGGGAAGTGTCTGACGAGGGCTGTCTTCCAGTTGGCTGGGTAGGTCGCACGAAGTAAGATGAAGTTGAATATAGAGGCGAGTGCTTGGATCGCGTCAGGGGGTAGGTGCTTTAGTGCAATATTGGGCATATTGTCAGGCCCTGGGGCCTTGCGGTTGGGGAGGTGCCTTATGAGCCATTTTATTTCATGTGTGTTCGTTTGGCGGATTCGGTTGTGAGTTGGTCGGAGCACGAAGTCGCGTGTCAGGTATTTAGTTTCGGTTGTGAAGGCTGGAGAGCAGGGCTGGTTGTTGGGTTGTAGTGTGGATTGGAGGGCGTCGGCAAGAGCTTCGGCTTTTTCCTCGTCAGTGGAGGCAGTGTGTTGGTTGAGGGTTAATGGTGGGATGTGTTGCGGCTACTGTACTAGATGTTTCGCAATTCGCCAAAGGGAACTGTGCTCCGGGTTCAGGTCCCGGAGTGTTTGGTCCCACTGTTGGCCAACGGCTGCCGAAGTGGCTTGTTGGAGGTATGCGTTTTGTCTGCGGTAGTTGTCGCGGTCAGCCGGGTGGCCTGATTTCTGCCATTGGATTTCTGCTTGGTTGCGCGCCCGGCTTAATGTCTGGATATCCTGGGGGAGCTGCTTCGCATTGTTGCGCGGCTTCTTCAGGGGGACGGATTCTGCTATGGCTTGTTTAATGGTGGTCTCGAGGTGGACTGTGGCCTGTTCGAGATCCTCGGTGGTGTTCAGGGGACCCACGTGGAGCGTGGCGGAGACTGACTCTTGGAATTTGGTCCAGTCAGCCTTGTTGAAGTTTCGGCGGAGGGGAAGTTGTGCGACTGCTAGAGATCCTTCGAGTATGAGAAGTACTGGTAGATGGTCAGAGCTCAGGTCATTAATTACCGTGAGCTTTGCCCTTTGGGGGAGTTGGTGTATGAGTGCAATGTCTAATATGCTGGGTGTGGCGTTGTTGGGCGGGATGTGTGTGGGGTCGTCTGGTGCATAGATGAGGTAGTCGGAGTTGTTTTCGTGGGCAAGCAACTTGGTGCCGGCCGTGTTTCGGGTGTCGCAGTTCCACAGCTCATGGCGGGCGTTCAAGTCACCGCCAATGACAATGTGGCGATCGAGCTGAAGGAGTTGATCTATGTCCCCCGTGTCGAGGTCCGGGGGAGGGTTGTAGGCAGCTACTATGGTGGCGTTCAGGTCGTTAATGGCTACGCGGACGGCGGCGACTTCCATGCGCATTAGTGGAGGAACTGGTACTTGGTGGTGGGCGATGGTGGATTTGACAGCGATTGCGGCGCCACCCCCGCGCCCGTTGCGGTCGGAGCGCTATACGACATACCCAGGGAGGGTAAATCGGTTTGGGGGGTGTAGGTGGGTCTTTGTTATAAGTGCCAGGTCTATTTCGAATTTGTGAAGGAAATCAGTAAGTTCTGTTTTTCGGCGTCGAACCTCGTTCGCATTCCAAATCATAATCCTAATCGCGCGGTTGTTATTCATTATGACAGTAGGCCTGTGAATGTCCGTATCTTAGTCCAAGGGATCGCGGTGGTCGTCAATCACCCTGGATGGCCCCAGGGACCGTAAATAGCGCAAAGAACTGCGCGTACTCACTAAGTATCTGGGGCGCATTGAGGGGGTGGGCCAGAAGAAGTCGCATAAATTCGGATTTAAGCCGGCTCGGGGTGCTGAGTGCTGGCAGACGCGTCTACGCATGCTCGGAGTGCGTATAAAGATGGGAAATTTCCTTATCCTTGTTCAAGGGCCTCGTGCTGAGAAAAAGGGGCCGCGCCTGCAGAGGTGAAACTAGCCGGCTTTCCAGTACCCAGGTTCCATACATGTCATTTCTGCCGCGCGTTTCAAACCGCAGCGCAGTTTTGATGAATCGGAATTAAGATTCTAGGATTTGACCGTGCGCTGGTCATTATAACCGAGAAAACTTTTCTTGAACTACAATTTATGGAAAATGATGGTTCAAATGATAAAATGCAGAATCATAGCTAAACATTATCTGTTGATGTATTACGGTAGGGCAGGCAATGCCTACCCTGCCTACCCTGAGGAGCCGCACCTGCCAGGTAGTAGACCTGGTTTGTGGATGTAAAAGGGTCGGGCGCTTTGGTATGATATTTTGGGAGCTAACGCTTGTGACTACTCTCGCACAGTAAACATGGAAGTACAACGCAGGGTATGAGTTTGTTTCCAAAACGCACCGTTACGGTGTGTGTTTATGTACTGACCCTGGGAAAGTGACACCCATACAATCTGCAGCACTGCCAGCTTGTTTTTGACAAAACCTAAATATCTCAACAGGAAATTGACAGAGACAAAAACGTAAGATACAAACTGTGCTCCAAATACCGAGATCTACCACTGGTATAAATTAATGTAATGACTTCCCTTCCACTCGGTATGTATACACATATATGTGTATGGGTGTGTGTGTGTGCATGCATGCGCACGTGTGTGTGTGTGTTTGTGTGCGTGCGTGCTCACGCGCGTGCGTGTGTGTGATAATTTTTCATCCACTTGTTAACTAAGCTTTCTGCTTTGAGTCACTGGAGAGAGAGCTTTAAGAAATAGGAATACAGGATTCCCGCATAACAATAGGTTACAGTTTCAATTGTTGTTGGCCTGTCTGTTCGGTGGCAATCGAAAACATGCTCAGTTTTCTTGTGTTAATGTGTGAGGTCAACGAAGCAAGTTATTCTTTAGTTCGTATGTTTAGTGTTTAACTAAATTACACTTGCGATACCTCCTGTAGCGCTACTCACACTAACCTACTCACTCACTCACTCACTCACTCACTCACTCACTCACTCACTCACTCACTTATTCACCCACTCACCCACTCACTCACTCACTCACTCACTTACACACACTCGAAATTGTTACAACACACAACTCATTCAGCAGTAGCTCGTTTTGTGAATTATGGACTTAAAAGTGTTGTGGCCTGAAGGTGTTCAAAAATATATGTAAAGTTCTTCTTTATTCTGATGTTGCAGCCTACGTGTTAAAGGCGGTAACTGCTTTACGTGTAATCTTTGTAAATATGATTCGTTTCAAATGTGTCGCCCATGCACTGCAACGTGTCGCCAAAGAATTGCGAAATAAAGAACATTATTTCAAACACTAAGAAAGTATTCGTTAAAGCCTCCAACATGTGTTGCACTACAAATAATTGCTAAATGCGCAATTACATCCTGATGGGGTACGTAGATCGAAGCTGCCTGCTTTTATAGTGAATATCTTCAAGATGTGAAGTCCGTGATAGATTGATTCCCAGGTAAATTAGCAGTTTTAGTGAGTGACCTAAGTCTTTCAATTGTTCTAAAGTACAGTGCCAGTTAGCTCATATTTGTAGCACTTTTAAACAATATTTTGAAATTAAAAACTCATGGTATGCCATTGAGGGAATATTTGAACACTGTGCAAGGTATGAAATCCAAGTTGACTGCTGTTGAAGGGACTGTTGGAATACAAGTAACGAAGAAATCTGTATCTTTTTGGAAAGAAACTCTGGCTGCTCGACACTGATAGCAGTGTGCAAAATCCTCAGCTGCGAAGAAAAGAAGCCTACAGACGATATATCTCCTAAAACAACATAGTCTACCCAAATTTGTACTAACCGCTTCCTGTGACGTGGGGAGATCATTTTGTGTATATAAAACATATCTGAAAGGTGGCATTCCTTGACAATGGAATACTTGGAGTTGTATCTGATAGTTCATTGCAATTCAGGATAATGTCAGTGCATTGGGTTATGCAAAGTAATATTTAGAGTACAGATAGTTTTAACAGTGACTATGAAAAGAAAATAATTGTGAATCTTCATAATAATGGAATTTATTTAGGTCTGCTATAATATGGACATGCTTAATTATTTTACCACACTTTATTTTGTAAAAGTATAGTTAATAAAATGAGGAACCTTCAAGTAATACAATGATCGTTTATATACAAATTAAATGAATTTAGTATTACATATTTTAAAAATGTTTATGTAATAGTACATATTTTAGTCAAGATTATTACGTAAATATGTGTATATTCTGCATTAGTATTACATAAAAATCCTAGCCCCACTGATGAGTAGCATACATAGCAATTCCTAAGTGCGAAACCATTTTGGTTTTGGTTTTGCGTGGATTAAGTTCCACCTCTCGTGTGAATTTTACTTTCTAACCTAGTGTATAACATTTCCTTTTTCTGTTCTCCATGACTGATAAAAAGCAATTAAGAACTGAGAGATAAAACCGCTGTTAATCAGTTAACACCAGATACCGAAAATGTTTATCTTACTATTTTTTGCTACGACATTGTCGCGCCGAAAGCCACCGGCTCTAACAGCAAACGTCTTTGTCTATTGTTTCAGCGGCCGAGAGCCGCTCGCTCAACTTGCGTCTTTGTCAACAGGGATAACAAAAATACGCCTAGAGATTCTTTTAAGATAGCGTATGCCCTATGCCATTATAATTACGTAAAACTCAATTGTATTTCACTGAAATTTAACACGTATGACAGCGAATTACGCATAACTGCATTACATATATATAAGGTTCTATTAAGACGTTTCTAAATTACATTTTGGCGGCACCTACAAAAATGTACGTATAAATACAAATTACTTAGACCTGGGTTACGTATAAAGCAGATTCAACTGTAGTTATTTATGTAACTACTGTATATTCTGACTGATTGTGACATGAGTATATGTCACAATGAAAAGATTATACTCGTATTAGATACGTTTTATGTAATTCTAGCGTTAAAATACATAAAATAACCAATACTTTTACTAAATGTAAAATTATAATGTATCAGAGATCACAGATGTATGAGGTAATATGATTACTAAGCAGATATTCGATTTGTTTCAGACAAATGGAATTAATGTTAAAACTCTTGAAAATATGTATTTATTCCGCTGTACATTTTGATACTGAAATTTACTTTGATACCGAAATTTATATCTACTTTAAAATATAAATTAACAAAAATAAAAGAGAAATAAAGCATTGAATAATAATAATAATAATAATAATAATAATAATAATAATAATAATAATAATAATAATAATAATAATAATAATAATAATAATAATAATAATAATAATAATAATAATAATAATAATAATAATAATAATAATAATAATAATAATAATAATAATAATAATAATAATAATAATAATAATAATAATAATAATAATAATAATAATAATAATAATAATAATAATAATAATAACTATTGTAATGATTTTAATAAATATGAATAAATATGAGGAGAAAACGAACAAAAAGCGTATAGCCTCATAAGTGGGAATGCTGAAGTCTAGGTACTTTTTTTTTTTGATAGCTTCGCGTCTGTTCATGCCAGCAACGGACACTGCTCACCAGTCAGTCGAAGATGATGGACGCTTATGATATTGTCATAACTAAATATTTAAAATTCAACTGGTAAAGAAAAAGTGTCTTAAAGGTTTTTGGTAAGTATATACATTTAGTGTGGATTGTCGGTATTTTTTACAACACTTCATATATTGGTCGGGAATACCTCCTAAGAAAAGAATTTTAAAATGATAGATACTTCATTAAAAAGCTGTTAATTTCAAAATCAGTGTCATCCATTTGAAACACCCGCGCACACCCAGAGATAGAGTACTCATCGCTACAACAACGACAAAAGGGCAGTCTGCAAGAATCTTCAATACATTGTTAATCGGCGGGGATCATTGTCGATTCAAATAGTTTCACCGAGATCAGTGCAACGACGTGAGGCAGCAGTCATATTCTACTTCAATCCGTCAAACTAACATGCAGCAAGTTAAGTTTGCTACAATTCTGAATAACGCCAAGAGTAAAATAAGATCTGAAGCTTTGCTGGCGACGAACATATTCCTGATGGGAGAGATGCACACTCCCGAAACGTGGATGGCTCTTCATCACTACACCTGGCTCGAAGCCCGAGAACCTCTTGAATAAAACCAAGAGTGCTGACAGCTTATTAGTTCCAAACAAATCAAAAAATCCAATACGTGGTAGATTTCGGGCTTTTAGGCCGTGGTCCAGTCAATGAATTTTCTGACGTTGAATGACTCATAGCTGGTTGACAACTAGAGACGCAGTCTTGGGGGAAACGTCAGAAAGTTCGTCGACTGGACCACGGCCTACAAGCCCGAAATCTACCACCTATTGGATTAACGCCGGCCGTGAAAGCCTCAGCATGTAAATAAAACTACATTTGCGAAAAGGAATATGAAGTTATGTAAATGTAGAAACGAAAAATACGTTAGCTTGCGAGAGTCACGATTTCAGGTTTTCTTACAGGCGCACATTTGAGAAAAAAATTAGATTGTGGCGGTGATGATGACATTACGCCTTATTGCCATGGTAATTACCTACGTCATTCATTTTCTGGCACTGATGCCAGAAGGAGAGTAATTTCGCACGACTTGTATAAGCCGTTTCAATGAAGGAACATTTGGTCATCTAGGACCTATCTCGTAACACCAGGTGAAAATTGGACTGAGACAGAGAGAGGGACCCTTGATTGATCTCTTGAAAATACCATTGATACCTCTAGTGGTATTGCAGTTGGTGAAGCAATAAGCTGACCGCCTCCGTAGCGTAGTTGATCGAACCCGGAGGACCCGGGTTCGATCCCCTTTATCGGCATGAGAATTTTATCCCCTCTGGGAGGTCTGGCACGGGGTGCACTCAGTCTCGTTAGTCCCGAGGGAACCAATTGAGGAGCTACTTGATGACGGGTCGTGAAGACCGCATAACTGGCCGGGAGGGATCGGGGCGTTGGCCACGTACCACCCTCCAGTACTGCACCCCACCAATGACGCCTATAGTGGGCCGAGGTTGGGGACGCAGCGGCTGGGCGGTAAGGCTTGGCTCTTCATGACCTGTTGTGCCGGGGATTAGCTTAGTTTAGAAGCAATAAACTTCAGAAGAAAACATCCTTCCATTAAAGTTCTTTAAATTATTTTAATTATTTGCTTAAATTATTTGAGCACTGTGTGTATAAATATAAGGAATGCCCAAGTGGAATCAAAACCCCTGTTTATGATTTCTCTGGAAATGAAATACTTATGTGTAATTGTCTGTAAACGGACGGAGGAAATAAACATGTTTGTTTTTAGTTTTTGTCTAATCCTTATGGTCATTAAAAGCGTATGTCACAATAATGGAATTCAGGGCGGTAACCGGAACCTGGTCGTTGTGTTTGCCTTCCATTCCAAGCAGTTGCTGTGTGGTATAATTATTGTAATAATTTGCGCTTATGTTTATCATTTGAAATAACGAGTTTTCCCCCCGGGTATTACAATTTTAATGTACCTTGTTAAGCTATAAATAAGTTAAGCTATGTGTAATTATCTGCAATTTAAATGGACATAACTACAGTTTTTCTTCTAAATTTATTGCCGAGAACTGAGACTTCTTAAATCATCTCAGATCAACTGGTATGCATCAGCAAATCAATGCAGGATACCTACTATTAATTCTTTCTTTCTTTACCTGATTAACCTCCCCTTATGTAGCACTTACATCCCCTAGGACTTATTAGCGTCAACGCGCCTGTCGGGAACCTATAGACCGGACAGAGTGAAGACAAGGAAGCGGGAAGCACCACGAATTAGAATGAGGAAGAGGATATCATTATACAGTGATGATATGAAACCTAGGCGAAATCGATGAATGGAAAGGTGATAAAGGGGCAACTGGTGGACTGAATGGAGGGGGAAACCGGAGAACCCGGAGAAAATCCGCCCAGACGCCACTTCGTCAATCACGAATACCACATGCGGGTCCCTGGAATCGAATCATTTGAGGAATATGGGGGCCAAAATGTATATCAAATATAGATCTGTGGAAAATACCACATCAACGTGAGCTTACTAAAGTAACAAAATATAGGAAATGGAGATGGATTAGAAGGAAAACAGGAAATATAAAATAGCTACCTTTGAATAGAACCCCTAGGGATCAAGCACTACACGTTGCAGGCCGAATATAACATGGTACAATATAATCAGAACAGAAGCTGAAAGTATGGAGAAAAGCTGGGATGAGATTAAGGATCTGTCTAACAATAGAATCGGTTGGTGTGCTTTTATCAAGGCCCTATGCTTCCCAGGGGAGTAACACGACCACTACTACTAGTACTATGGCATTTTAATCAAAATCGTTAGAGCCATTTTTGAGAAAATCAACATTCTAGACAAATTTTCCATGTAAAAGGAAGGTAGTTTATGGTGGTGAAATTTTCTTCAAAATCTTCGTGTTACATCAATGAAGGATATTAAACTTAAATGCCAACTTAATCGACTTTTCGTTTTTGAGTTATGCTGTTCACAGACAGTGGGACCGTGCGCAGACTTTTTTCTAGAACCTTTTTTTTAATTCAGGGAGCTTCAAAATATACATTTCCGGTGAAATCTCGGTATCGAAATTTTGTGCTGAATACATTACTTTCCCTGCTTACTGTACGTAGTAGAGAAAGTAAAAACCCAAGGTTTACCTACAGTGGCACGTTTCTTATACAGAATTAAAAATTGCCAGAAATATTTTGGCTGCGCTTTTATTACAACTATGTATAGATTGTGTGGTTACTTGGGGCGGGGCGGCGTCTATAATAGTATATTTTTCGAGAGTTTTGTATTAAAAGCAAGAAGACTGCTGATAAAAGAAGCATTCAGTAAGTGTATTCTGTGCTTAAGATTTTTTTCCGCCTTAAGTGGCATTCTTTGCGATAAAACAAGGAATGATTGCAGCACTTTCTTTTCCGCAGTGAACCCAGGACATTTACAGCGTGTCGATGGATGCCATTAGGTTGTCCATAAATCCGTTGGTTGCTAGGGTAACGCAAGAGTCGGCGCCGGGACGATCTTAAGCTGTGCTTTCATCAGTCTATCGATTACTGCAGGGCACGCCCCCTCTACACCGTAATGGAAGATGTGTTTACTTAGGGGTGCCAACTGTAATAGAGTTCTGAGGGGGTTAGTGTTTGCATCAGCTTTCAAGATGAGCGTGCAGCACACGCGCAACACATGGCGCTTATCTTCTCAAAGCACCCGAAATGAACATCTTAAACAAAAACAACCAAAACTTCACAAAATGAGTATAGGTAAAATCTCAAAACAAGCTTTAAGTATGTAACGCAACTATTTTTGGATGTTTGAAATACATATTTGTTCTTATTTTCTGTACTAGTAGCTACTGTTATTACTGCTCGAATGCATAATTTAATACATTTATGTGTTAGTCATTATGTTTTGCAGCATTCATATATTCGTAAATAGTGAGTGCACCAGACGCTCTTCCCTAGCGAAAGTACTGGGTTGATGGTGAAAATATCAGCTATAGTCACTGCTTATCTACACCAACATTATACAAAGAATTTGTTTGTACGTATGTATCTGGGTAGTACACATGTATGTATGCATGCATGTGTGAACTTATTTATGTAGGTACGTACGTACGTACGTATGTGAGTTTTAAATTCTTTTATTATTCCACTACCTGTATAATACATATTTGGGTAGTTTTTCTATGCAATTCAATCTTTCTATGTCAATAATTACATAACTGAACTATTGGTTTATACATTACTACGTTAGGTTTCCTTAGATCAACAGCATGTAGGTGTGTGTGTGTGTGTGTGTGTGTGTGTGTGTGTGTGTGTGTGTGTGTGTGTGTGTGTGTGTGTGTGTGTGTGTCAGGATCTCGGAAAAGTCTCAACCGAATATCAAAGTTATTTTGCCGTTATAGAGCACTAATATATACGACAGACACAGACAATAACACTTATTTATTTAAATATTATATATTTTAGTGTCAGGTTTTTTAATGTCTAAAAGTTTACTTCCATAGAAGACTGTGCATTGAAAATCAGTTGATGTGTTTTACATAGGCGTAACCGCTTGATTGCAGCTGCTCCCATAGTTATGGGAGAAGTAGAACAGTTGTCATTTCCCTCAAGGAAATGCCATGGTTTATTATCAGTTCGTGATTGAGTCGTCATTGCTAGTAATTATGCAGGGGTGACGCCCCTTCCTGCCATGTAATTGCCCAGCATCCACAAACAAACGTAATTTCACCTGTGTAGGACGTGGCTAGCTGGCTGGCTGACTACTGTACGTCGTCGTGACTTCTCTTCATTTGTTATTGCTTCCAAATTATACAATTAGAAGAAAAATATCCCGCACAGGCAGTTCTCCAGTGCAAGGAGAGCATAGAGAGCATAGAGAAACACACTGCCTACTATTTTATACATTTTATCAACAAAGTAGTCAAAGCACTTTATGTTGAGTATAATGCATCAAAGGAATGTACCATTTCATTTAATCTAAATAGCTCAAGACATACATAGTAATTAAAAAGAATAAGATATTAATCACAAGGTTACAACAGTTAGTAATTTCATCGCTGCTATAACGAAATTATTACACAACAGTATAAGAAATGTTCTATTTATTTTAAAAACTGAAACATTACCTAGATATTACCTATGCTTATGCCACTCAGTGTTCATCAAGGTGTCTTTTTTTCTTTGCACTTTCCGATTTTTTAAAAAAGTTATATATTTAATGCCATTCCAACAACAAGGCCATATGGACACTGCTAGATTACAATAATTCTAATTTTGTAAGCAAGTATAAGCCAATATCTGTAACAATATCTGCACTCTGTGGGTTTTTAGGTCATAATTTATCTAGAAAACGGGAATTTTCCATCGTTTCTACTTGGTCCCTCCAATTACTTCTATATTGGTGTTTTTTTTTCTGCTAAATTGAAGATATTGAACTTCTTACGTATTTCTTCACGTCAGTCTCTTAAAGTACAACCCTCTAAGAAACCTAGTGCAACAGTCCTTCACGGGCAAAAGCTTACCGCCCGGCCATGCGTCTCCCTACTACAGACATCATGAGTGGGGTGCAGAACTGGAGGTGAGACGTGGTCAGCGCTCCAATCCCTCCTGGCCGATTATGCGGCCTTCTCAACCTGGAATAGCTACCATTTTTTTTATCCCCAACTAGCCTTCCCGGGACCTAACGAGGCTGAGTGCACTCAATGCTAGACCTCCCAGAGGGGGAAAACTCCCATGCCGGTGCAGGGGATCAAACCCGGGTCTTCTACGCCAGAGGAACTTGCGCTACCATTGCACTACGTCGTACAACCAGCTATATCTCTTAAAAATTGCATCTTTGCCGCTTCAATTTTTCTTTTTTTCCTGCTTCGTCATTGTCCAACATTCGGATCCATATAGAAGTGTTGGGATTGCTATTATTTTATAACATTTTAATTTTGTAACAAAGATATTAAGTAAAAGTTATCGAGTACTGTAAATTAAATGTTGTCAAGAAGTCTTATGTCCTATTTCTCGGCATTTAGGTAAACTTGAGTGCCTTGGCGATCTGTTGGATTATCCTGTAGTGCTCACAGGCATGTGGCAATAAGAGCATGCAGAGGGTTGGTCTAGTGACGAGATGCATTATTGTGCTACTCTAATGGTTAACATGGGTGCGTCAAAGCCGGTGAGAAGATGAAGGTATCAGTGTCGCGTAAAGCAAGCTCACATGTTTCTCTAAGTAAGCTGCGCACTCTACGCATGCATATTTACTCCTTAGAAGACAATGTTACGAGAAAACTAACGGAAGGAGAGAGAAAACAGGGGAGATGTTGCAATCCTGTATTTCACTCCACGTGGAGTTAACAATTGTCTATCGCTTGCGATTTCTTTGATTTCATTGCCTGATGTGATACGCTCGTTGGTGCAATGTGAAACATCAACGACTTCCCAGAACAAACAGTGAATGCAGTGTGTATTATCTGAAAGGCTTCTTATGATCAAGCTAAAGCGCATGTTAACCATTATAGTAAAGTCTTTAATGACTGACACGCAGCGAGAACTTTGTCTTTCCTGCTGATAAAGCTATGTGTATATTAAAAGGGAGTGGTGGAGTTATTTTATGCACTTAGGTTTGCTGTTTTGTAGGGATGTCCAGTGAAACTTCCATTGATATTTTATTCGATGCTTAGTATACATGAGTACATCTGAATGAGGAACTTCAAAGTTAGCATTATTTGGGGGATCATGAGCCGCAGATTTAGGCAGTTAATTTCCAGTAATATCTATATGGCAAGGAATTCAAATGAATGTTATTATTTGATCATTTTCCAAGATCAAGTTGTAGAAAACGAGGTATCTCACGAACAAGATGTGTCGAGAAAAGCGGTCAGAGAAAATAATGTAACAAATGGCCAATTCGACAAATCCCACTTGTGACATCAGTGTGACAAATCGCAAAATCCACTCCAGTTACTTTTCTATCACTTCATTTTCCTTTAAACTTTTAAAGCAAAACACAGTTCTCTTCTACTGGCGTTAACAGTCTACAGCCTCCTCATATTACAACTCACAACTGTTTACTTCTTGTAATCTCTGTCCTTTCACTGTCTTTCTCCACTTTGTATCTCATACACTAACTCCGACGATAAAATCACTCGACGCTTGCTAAATCTTCTTCATTTCGACGTGGCACACTTTTCACGACACTACCACACACACACACACACACACACACACACACACACACACACACACACACACACACACACACACACACACACACTGCGCGCGCGCTGTCTCGCACTCACTGACACAGTTTATGACTCAGGTCGATAACTAATTCTCTGCTTATTCCTCGCCTCCTTATATAGTGAGGATGACGTCATACGGACCTTTCACGGAATTCTTCAAACACACCGGCTGCCAGACACTTCTTGAATCATCTGGAGAAAATCCCTTTTGGTTCTACCGCCCTGATTTTTGTTACGTGCTTGTTCGCGTGAGTGCTGTGTGGAGAAGCTTGACCGTGAGCGCCTCTGATATGCGTCGCGCCCATTGTTGTTAGTCACGTATACACACAGTCACGCAAGGTACCTTGAGCGCTTTTGTTTGCTCGTCGGTATGTGGTGTGAGTAGCTTGGCCTCCACCGCCGTTGAGGGGGGGAGGGGGTGAGAGATACGATATGAATTTCTTTAATTTGCACAAGTTTATAGGAAAAATAGAGAACAATTCTTGTAGATGGAGAGAAAGAATATGAGAAGTACTAGTCTTGTCCACGAAGTCCCATCCCTGAGTAGTCTTTGAGCCATGTGTGAAAAATGTAAGGCTGTGAAGGAATTGAGCGAGAAATTCATTGACAAACTGGTTATAAATGATGGCATTAGTTTCACTTTTAATATTACTGATTAAGCTCAAGTTGTTCGGAAGCTATATCTTCCAGAATCAGCTTTCTAACCTGGTTGATGTATCCATTATATGATGAAGTGAAGTATCAACACTCTCTAGAATGCAACGCAATCTATCTGTAACGGTTAATGGGGTATGTTGAGGCTAAAGCTCTTTTAAAACACTATTCATTTTCTGGCACTCTATATATATATATATATATATATATATATATATATATATATATATATATATATATATATATTAAAATATAAACTTTCTAAATATCTAATTTGTATTAAGATTAACGTAGCAGCAACATATTTTATTTTAGTATGTAAGAAATATGTACCTTTTACTTAGTAATCAGGATACGCTAGTGTAAAGCGGGTCAATTCTCATGAGTACCCACATCAAGTTAGGCGATTGCTGTCATTTACCGGATCCAACGGAACCTTCCTTTATACGTTAACTCCGTGGATGTGCGTTGTTTGTGTGGAAAATAAAAGTATACGGTATTTTTCAGCCAAGTGAAAGGCTTGCATAGTTTTTAAATAAGGCTTACAATCCCGTTATTGTTTTACACCAATTAATGCAAAGGAACTGTGCAATTAACTTTGATGATTAAGTTTAAACTTTTTAGAAGCAGTTATGGTCATTGTCATTTTCTCGAAACCGGCATTCTATACCAAGCACCATTGATATAAAACACTATAAATAGGGGTCAGTGATTTAGCTGAACAGGATTAATAAATATCACTGATGTGAATGAAAGGATTCTTATTTATTTGTTTATGAATTGCCGCAGGTATCAAATATAAGAGAAGAACTGAATGAAAGTTTTTAAACGAATTTGTTTGCCCAGTTTACACACACAAAAAAAGCTGATTCCTTGAAGGGACATCTAAAAAAAGTGCAAAGTCATTCTTATATTGCGCATTCACCCAAAGTTCTTAAAAAAACCGAGTCCAAAGGTGACAGATCACATGTTAGTTTAAAATGGACGGATCAAATGTTAAGTAAGAAAACAATGGCGTTCTTCTGATTTATCTGTGACGCAGAAAAGAAAGAAATGCTTATTCTCCGGAGTGTAGTCTGCTAAATTAAGCATATTTATTGTTAACTATGTTAAGTAGATTTTCCGGGCTTGTGGATCGTGGTCGAGTTGGATTACCTTCCTCCGACGTTTCGCTGAAAACTGCGTCCAGCATCTTCAGGGTGATCCAATTAGTGAACTCCCGAGTCCAACTATTAGAACTCCCGAGTCCAACTAATAGTTGGACTCGGGAGTTCACTAATTGGATCATCCTGAAGATGCTGGACGCAGTTTTCAGCGAAACGTCGGAGGAAGGCAATCCAACTCGACCACGGCCCAGAAGCCCGGAAAATCTACTTAACATAGTTGACAACGCCGGCCGTGAAAGCCTCAGCACTTATATATTTATTGTTGATACCAAATTGTTGTGCATGAATGTAGAGGGGAGGGGAAGAGGTGACTGGATTCCCTAAATACTGAAACGATTTACCCTTATGAGATTAAAAAGAGTCCTTACAGTGACCAAATTTCACCTCGATAACCAAAACTTAGTTAAGATTAAAAAGAAAACGCCTTAGAGCAAGTATCATTATGGCTCTAAATAATGTCACGTTTGGAGTGAAATAATTAACAAAATCAAGACCATCCATTTTTGAACTGATTTACATTTGCCTACCCAGATTTTATCAAGCCTATTATTATGAAAAGTGTAAATTTTATATTTTATATTTTAATTATTTGTGGTTTCTCTCTTAAGTTTAGCGTGAATCTAAAGGACCATGAACAAAAGTGCAAAATGAAGATATAAATGAGCCTAGTATCTAAAACGCAAAACTAACTGGCATTCCTCATAAGAACTAATATCTATGCCTCATTCACCTATTTCTTAGAAATAATAGTCTTATCCTAAAGTAAGAAAACATTATTGAATATTGTTTTAAAATAGGTTTCACAAATAAAAATATGTGTATGGAATTATTCAACTATATGTGAAGAACATCTCTGTACAGATTTGTGCATATCTTTGTATTTGTTTCTTTCTTTTAAAATGCATACGAGAAAATACGTTCACTACCCTATGATTCATATTTGGTCAAAAAAAAGTCTCACTGTATGATGTCACATTCGAGGTGGATATTGTCCAAATTGTATGAAAATATGATAAAACTATGGGTTCACACTATCTTTAGTAAGTATGCAAAACTTTTGTTGATAGGTACGTCATAAGACAGAACTTGATTGAGAGCTCAGGCTCGTACTATATAGCAATTCTGAATATTCTCGCCAAGCCCCTCTCTCTCTATTTTCTCTTAATGTTTTATCTATTCATCTTGCGGAGGAGTACATGCTCTTGCATGTAACGGGCTCAGACGAGACTGGTGAGTCTGCTTGGCTATCTGTAGAAAGTGTGGACGGTATGTAGGAAATGCTTCGCAATCTTCACTTGTCATTAATATAATTCGAGCCGAGTACGAACAGGAAGTGCATCGCATCTCTGAGAACATAATTCGTTTCTTTCGGCGTGAGGTTACCATCATCAGTCTAATTATCATAAAACAGTCGTTAGTTCGTTACATACAGCGCCTCATATACCCGCTGGCCACTTCTAAGTACACTCTGTTTCAACAACAGCTGTCAGAGGAAAATATGTCTTATATTATACTCAACAGGAAAACCTGGCACAAGCACTGCTCCAGTGCAATGAGAGACTTCATTGTTTACTCGAATTCACCCTAGTCTGCGTTCTTCACAGCCCCTCTATGAGTTAAATACAAAGAAGAGAATACTATAATCCTTGCGAAAGTTAAAGGCATATGGAGGCGGGGCGTAATGCAGACCCCAGCGAATCCTAAGCTTGCCCCTCCTACCAGCGCTGCCGAATGTGGTATACGCATCTCACACGCTCTTATGTACAGAACCATTGCCGGTACACGCACTACGCTTGGCAACAGCGCTCTGTTTGAGCATTGGCCAGCGTTCACATGCCTTTAACTTTTGCGAGCAGTATAGGCATTAACTGATAGTTTAAGCTTTTTGGCAGTTTACTTATAGGTATCTATTTGGCATAATAAAACAGCCAGCTGCTGTATACTTAGGACATCTTTAACAATATACCTGAAGTGCATTCCGTGAGCTTGATCTTTTCAATTTCACAAATATTTGCAGTTATTTGCCTTAACTCTTAAATGGTAACATGTGAAAGTATGGCACTAACAGTAACATCCGTCTGGGAGCCTAAGATCACAAAATCTTGAATTTTATGTCCACTTTAGTGAATTCAAGAATTTAAAAGCTTGATGAATTATTAATACTAATATTTTCATTCCGTTTACATCATATGTTGCAAGAAATTGTGCAAACTTTTACAAATTGAAATATTAGTCTATATTACTTTTAGTAACATCCGCCTGTGAGACGGTGTGGCATAAGTGATATAGGTACCTATAAACAATAATATTGCGAAACTAAGACAGTGATGTCCACACAATTCAAAGTTTAACTATCAGCTGAAGCATACCTGAATTATTAAATCAAATTACCATTGCACACGTGCCCACTATGCGTTGAGAGTTTTGATATCCGTCTGAGAGACGGATATTACCATTTAAGGGATATGGTCCGAAGGCTAATCGTGAGGCAGGCAGTGAACAAAGTATTTGGTTTCAAATGGTGTAAGGCTTTGTAGTCAATATGCACTAATTTTATTACAAAATATCCACTTATGTGTGCGGAACAATAAAATGAAACGTAAAAGAAAAATGTCCAAAGACACTAAATACGCCACAGTTTTCAGCGTTCTTGATTTGTTATACCTACCTATAGATCTGAAACTTGGACACTATGGAGAAAATGACAAATATCCAATTAAAATAAACCACAGAGGTGACAGTTTTAAGATCAGTGACAGGATAATTTGGGCGACAGAAATTAAAGGAAAAAGAGAAAAAAGTCGAGTGTAACACAATAAGGGAATATGTAGTCAATTTTAGTGAAAAATATGCAGATACACCGATAGATAAGGAAGGAATGTGTATAACTATGCTGGTTCCGCTTTAAGAAACATACTTTTTGTGGCACTCTGTGCAACATGTGTGCAGAATATGCAATCGATATGGGATAACTATGGAGTTTGAGTGAAGTGATTGGTTTTTATTTCTAATAACGATGAATATGTACTACATTGCAATGAAATCATTAAATACATGTATTCAGGAATTTTAAATACAATAACCCAAAGAAAAGATATCTATTTTGCACTCTTCGGCTTCTTCTTCTTCTTCTTCTTCTTCTTCTTCTTCTTCTTCTTCTTCTTCCTCCTCCGCCTCTTCTTCTACTATTATTATTGTTATTATTATTATTATTATTATTATTATTATTATTATTATTATTATTATTATTATTATTATTATTATTATTATTATTATTATTATTATTATTATTATTATTATTATTATTATTATTACTACTATTACTATTGAAGTATTGAATCAAAGTTTGCAACTCGTTTGCAAAACACGAGCCACTACGTATTACAAGTATCAGCTTGGGAAGCATTACTCTGAATCAGTGAATCATGACGAATGCTGAGTTATGCCATTTTTGCTGTAACTACTGGGCCAGAAAGCAAGTTAACAATGACAAACAAGTATTGTTATGCCACGCATCAGGTTTTAAGAAACGAGAACTTTTTCTTGCGCTGCCTATCGCCTCTGAATATTACAGTCATTACAAACACGAGCGTGATGCTTTGTTGCCATTGCATATTGTTGTTTTCGACTGCTAATTGGCTGGCCATGGAACCGACTGCAGCGTATCATTCCGGAAAATGATGACATGCTACAGCAGCTTTGTCGTGAGCGATGGGGAGCTTTAAATTGATTGATTACTTTCCTTTCTCCAGATGCGGGTGCTATTTTCCTCCACGTGTAATTGAACATTTCATTCTCAGGGTTGCGGGCAACTGATTTCAGTTATTAGCGTCCATTTTCTTATTGTTGCCGGTCTCACGAATTGATTCCGGAATTATCAACAATGACTTAAAGTTCACGAACGCAACGAATAAAACACATCATGATGGAAATTAGTAGAAACTGCATGTTTTATCGAACAGGACAGTCAGAAACCTATATTTGAGATTAAATTTTATTTTAATCGTTGCCTTTTTCATAGTTAATCCATTTAAAACATTCAGTGAGTGTTAGCATATTTGAAACACTAGTAACCTGGTGGGGTTAGAGGAACTTCTCATCATTGTAACGATCAAAATTTTATGTTTGAACACTTAGTTTCGAATATAAAAGAGGAATTTTAGAATTAAATAACAACAATGAACAAATTTATATTTATCATTCTCTATTATTATTTGTTGAATCTCCTTGTAATATGAAACTTATTTCATCTTCCGATATGCTAGGGTTTTAGTTACATCGCAGTTATATACATTTTTACAATATGCTTAATTTCTAGCGTTACATATCAATAATACTATTTTAAATAGAATTAAAAGTACATTTCTTAATGAACAATTGAAAACTATATCAAAGTCTCTTAAAATGTAATTGAGAAAGTCAAACAACTTCTTATAACAGCATTTCTTATCCAATGTACTTGAAAGCCTGCTGAAATCTATTTTGGCAATGATTTAATTTAGCAACAAATTCAAATCTTTGGGATTCTATAGAAGATGCGGTACAGTCTAGCTGAGGCCCTCGCAAATGCAGGAATTTCCACCTATTTTGAATAGTTCCAAATAACGTCCAAATTGAATTATACGAAACTTGGTTCTATTTGCACTTAAATCGGTGAAACACTGTAGGAAAAAAATGTCCTTGCCAAAGAGTAATTACTGCTGTTTAACCACTCATTACTCCAGTTTTGTATTAGTTCTTTTCTTAACACTTGTTTGATATATGAGAGTGGACAGGAGTAATAGTAATCCCTTCTTGAATTAGCAGCTGATTTGGCAAGAAGATCTGCACGTTCATTCCCTGCAGTCCCAGCATGTCCTTTATTAACCCAGTCGAGACAAATATGTGCAAGACGTTTACTTAATTTCATTGTTATACACGTTGCAATCAGGTGACGGTTAACTCTGTCATTGACAGTGGAGAGTTTATTCTGGGAGTCGCAATGGATACAAAATATCCTGGTGTTTTAGGTCCATTTTACAGCTGGCTGTAGAGCTAACAGCTCTGCTTGAGAGATTGTACATCTAGGGGAAAGCTTATATTCTTAGATGGAAAATCTCTAAATCATTAAGCATATACCACAAAAGCACATTCAAGTAGGCAGTTAAGGTGTTCTAAATTTCACGTACATACGAGGGAACCATCGGTGTAAATGAAATAGTCATGGTGATTGTTGCTGCATTCATTTTACACAAGCTGCCTCATAAAGCGCTATGATGGCCAGAGGACAAGAAATGTGCCTTCTTTCTTTAACATTGTATACAAATTGATACCTGTATTTAAAGGTACTCAGTAAGGGTAGACAAAGTTTGTTACACCCATATTCCTATATACAGTGAATGAAAATATGAATATAATTCTCAAGAAAACAATTGCGCAGAACAACAAAGATGTACAGATAAAACCACATGAAAATGAAAGTTAACAAAATTATACATTTTTACAGCATAGCTCACTGATAAGCAAATCATTACCAACATCATTTTAATCCTCAAAATTAGAATCTACTGAATTTTTAAGGCCAGAATCATCTTTCAAGCAGTTTGTCCCTAAATGTGAAATGTTCACTCAAAAAATTAGTTCTTCAGTTCATCACAATATCTATAATGCAATTCTTCTTACCACCTATTTGAGGTTTCTTTAGACATGCCGAAAAGTATTTATTCATTTTCTCCTATCTGAGCAAAAACTATTAACTCTGTCTACATAAGTACTTCCACTTTATCTGATAAATTTGTTCAAAACAAAACACCATGAATTAGATGTTTTGAATTATACTCATTTACATTACCAAATTGGAGTGGTTCGTAGTTTACATTTCTTACATCTCGCATTTTCGTTCCGGAAGAGACTCAATTGAAATCCCCATGTCGTCAGTGAATTCAGATCTAAACTGAAATCTTCTGAGAGGTTGACAACAATAAACGGAGAAAATCGTGTAACTGAGTATAACTGAATATCACGCTGTGTATCTAGGGTCATTCGGATTTTTGTTTAAGGCAATTCAGTATTGGTCTGAAGCAGTAATCTTTACCTGCTTTACGCCCGCCTCGGTAGCGTGATGGCTAGCGTGTCTGCCTCACGTTCAAGAGGTCGCGAGTTCGAATCTCGTTTAGGATAAGTTATCCGGTTAAGGTTTTTTTCCGAGGTTTTCCCTACCCTAAAAAAGACGAATGTCGGGTAACTTAAAGCTCCATGGACCTCGGGCTCATTTGAGCATGATTTCACCCATTTCATTTCATTCATTCGTCCGATATGACACAATGTTGGAGGACGTTAATTAAAAAAAAAAAAAAAAAATTACCTGCTTTACGTTGATACTTCTCATCGATGTGAACCCCGAAGCAGGATCACACACTCTTGTCGGTCAAGCTATTTGAATGCACAATGCTCTCCGCCGCTTAGTAATGTCTAGAAGCTCCTTGGAATCTGCCCTTTGCCGTTGATAGAAGCGATGACTCTCTGGATTTGTGTGCGTGGTTTCGAAAGGATGGCACAGATTTTTGAGTATAACGGTTTTAAATGAAGAACCGATTTTATTATTCTTTTCACTGGAGATATTGCCGACCAATTCTCTTATAATCAACCAATCAACACTATTTGCAGACACAAATAGCCTTTAAGATGCTCTCTTTATGTCCGTTGGTTTTTAAGTAATTTGATGCGAAAACAAAGGGTACGTGTGTACCCTTCGACAGACTAAGCTACGAGATTGGTTTCCCTGTTCCCATCCGTGAGATTGCCCTCTTTTTGTTTGTTTTCTCTCTATATTTATTTACAATTATTACAAAAGTTATTATTATCATGATTATTATTTTAAGTGCTTATTTGCTTTTTTATATAATTAATATTTTTAGAGGCGGCGCCGCGGTCAAGCGGTTAGAGCGTTCGATTACCACCTAAGCGGCCCGCGTTCGATCCCAGGGACCCGCATGTGGTATTTCTGGTGGACGAATGGGGGCCTCAGGGCGGGTTTTCTCCTGGTTCTCCGGTTTCCCTCGCCACTCATTCCACCGATTGCTCCATTATCATCTTTCCAATAATTAATGTCGCCTGCATTTCATGTCGTCCTCTTCCTCACTATCATACCTGGTGCTGAGCTGACCACGTGCTTCCAGGTCTTCACTCTGTCCGGTCCATAGGTTCCTGTGCTTACCGACAGGCTCCTGATCCTGTACAAGCACTGGCTTGTAAGTCCTAGGGAGTGTCAGTCCTACATAAGGAGATGATAGTCAGGTAAAGAAGAAGATTATTTTTTAAAGTATCTACAAGTTACGGCATTAGGTCTTACATCTTATGAATTTCATTGTTTTAGTTCGTACGTTGCTAAAAAGTAGTGGTTATATGGTACAAGGACAAGCAGTTTGTGCTATATGCCAATTCCTTCTGCTGCCGTGGTGCGAGTGCTGACGACCTTTAGTAGAAGTATGTCGTGCAACATTCAAGTCCTCTCGGGAAGCGAGAAGGGAGTTGTTCGGGTTGGGTTGGAATCGGTGGACAATGGTTCCCAATACCCATGGGAGAATACTGTGGGCGAAGCTCAGGAGGGTTTATGAGATGCCTTAATGTTCTCCACCATTACACTGGAAAACTTCGACTTTCCTAAGTACTGTCGAAATTGCAGAGATCTTGGTAGTTTTCCCTAACGGTTTGACGCACGTAAGTGGCGTCCTGGCATAACCTAATGGGAGGTGGTATATAAAATAGGCAACATCGCTAATGGAAAAGGCACACGGGGTTTTGGCTCCCTGGGTTCCGTGGGCTGAGCGGGTTGTCTTCTCTTACATTCGTTATTTATAGTACCTGGGCGACCGAGTTTCGCTCGGCGTTCCCCCTTTTTGAAATCTTGTTTTCTGGGAGAAGATACTTATTTATATTTATTTGAAAAGCAAAACGTTAACTGAATAAAATTTTTTGTCGCAATTGTTAGGTAAGTCATTTCCGAGATACAAGAGATATAGAGATACATATAAATATTTCATAAGCACCATCATTTCCCTTTACGTCTACTGCTGAATGCAGGCCTCCCCCATAGGTATCCACCTAGTTTGAGGTTTACGTCGAGCATTTGTTCCATTATGGAGTTCAGTTCTTGGGTGCTGCGGTCGACTCTATCTTCCAGGGCGTTAACACGTTGGCCAAGGTCCTTCATCTTTCCGTCGAATTCTTCCATGGCTTCTTTAACCCCGGTCAGTTGCTCGTTAGTATTCTCCCATAGCTCATCTTCATATCTGACACTTTCGTCTTCATCTTTTCCGTTCCGGAGTTTACATTTTTCAATTCGACTTACATTTTTGTTTCCATTTTGTCCATTTTTATTTCCATATTTCCCGTTCCGTAGTTTACATTTTTCAATTAGGCTTTGATATTCGTTTCCGCCTGTCACATTCCGGAATTCATTTCATTTCCAATTATGTCCATCTTGGCTAACATTTGTTTCATCAACTGTTCCATATCGTGGTTTTCGTCGCCAATTGTGACAACTTTGCTTTTTAACTACTTCATTTTTTATTAAAACACCGGAACAACACTAAGCAAAAGCACTGTTGAACAATAACAAATACTACAGGACGAAACGTTAGTTGATAAAGTCGTGTGAATGTAATACGCATTTCTGTTTCAATCACATAGAGAATTGTACGAATTGTTCGCCGAAGCGGGAGTAGTGAAATAAATGTGATTGTGTTTAGTAAAACAAAACTTAGTAGAAAAAACGTATGAATGTTAATACGTTGCACTTATATTTCAAATATATGGAAAAATCTATGGATTGTTTGTAGAAGAGGGAGGAGCGTGTTACGCAAAAGAAAGAGGAGTAGAGATAACCATGTGAACGTAATACGTTGTATGGTAAAATGGATTGTATAAAAACCTTCATAGTACAATATGTATAGGCGTTGGTATGTATGAAGTTGCTAAACAATAGAGAATAACATGGGAATTGTTACGTAAAACAAAAGTGAGTAGTGTAAATAGTACGAATGTAATACGTTATATTTCTATTTCAAGCATATAGCAAATTTATAGTTACATAACGAGCACTTTGAAGAATCTGTGTTCACATTTTCAGTCGCGTGTAACCATCTTATCATACACCCTTCCATTTAATCTTCTGAAATACAAAGTGATTAGTTAACATAAAAAGGTTTATTATTATTATTATTATTATTATTATTATTATTATTATTATTATTATTATTATTATTATTATTATTATTATTATTATTATTATTATTATTATTATTATTATTATTATTATTATTATTATTATTATTATTATTATTATTATTATTATTATTATTATTATTATTATTATTATTATTATTATTATTATTATTATTATTATTATTATTATTATTATTATTATTATTATTATTATTATTGTATTACTACTACTACTACTACTACTACTACTACTACTACTACTACTACTACTACTACTACTACTACTACTACTACTACTACTACTACTACTACTTAACTAGCAGTAGTATCACAACCATTATCATCATCTCATTTTGAGAAGTCATTCATCACAACCAATTTAGAGCAGGGCTTTACGTTTTTATAGGTTTCCGGAAGAAAGCAGGCTGGCAACTGCTAATTGCTGTGATGAGAGGCAGTCAGTTTGTTTTCATGGGCTCGTACTTGCAACTAATTGGAGAACTGACTTCAAATGAAGACAACAAACAGGCTGTTGCACGCGGGCCTAATCCTGAACGACAGGTGTCAAAACTACGGGTCTGAAGATGGATGAGAGCAATAACTGGCGATGATGCGGGGTACAGGCTGTGGGAAAACATAGCCGTGTCCTGCAAACTAATGTCATCTGCTACGTTTTTATGTTTATTTACGAGGACAACTTCTTGGTCACAGGAACGTGTGCTACACTGGAGGTGCTTAATCATTAAACTCTGTCTTTAAAGTTGATAATGTGTAACGTAGAGTTAGGATTCATGGGTTTGACTTCAATATTAGTAAAATATGAAAAACTAGTAGATTTACTTACATAGGTACACAACTTAAACGTTCAGAATTCCCTTAGAGGACATATCTATTTGAATATTTTCAAATAAGGATCTCTAATAAATGTAGTAATACCACGAGAGGGTTTCATATGACGATAATTTTGCGAGCACGAAGCGCGAGAAAAATTATCTGAAATATGTAAACCTCGAGTAATATTTCTTTAGAGCATTCCCAAAATAATTAACAATTCATTTATTTAATAATGTTTTGTGTTAATAGTCATTTAACCGTAAACAACTTGCAACTTACACTGTCACTCATACACTTTAATTAAGATGTATGTTCACAGTTGGCACTACAACTAATCCGCTAGACTGTGAGAAAAACAACTATAATTTTAGTATTTAATCCAAGAAAATGAGGAATTAGATATGGATGAATATAAACGGCCGAATTTGCGTTAGTAGACTATTTATTTAAGGTAGGTCTGTTCTATTTAAAATTAAAATATCCTCACTAGAATATTCGTCCAAACTTTTGTCTGCCAGTCTTGAATGGCCCACTAATTGTTTTCATTGCGCCTGACGGCATGGATACTTGAGATATTCACAAACGTAAGAACATGTTTAGGTTGGCGGCGCCGCGAGGAGGTGGTGTTATAACTAAAGCCACCAGGAGATGATAAACCGGCATGAGTGGAATAGTCGTCTTTACACTAAGACTCAAGGATAAGAAACCCAATAACAAATCAGATGAGGTAATATGTATGTAGGTACAACAATTCTCAGCTTTTGGGCTTGTAATTTACAAATAGCTTTTAGAGAGTTGTTCTCTGACAACACTTGATCTTTCGTAGAATATAAAAGTAAACGTAAAAGTATATCCTAATATTACAGTACATTTTATTATTTACTACAAACTTACTGAAGGATTGTCTTTTTGTCAAAAACTGGACAAATAAAATAGAGCCAGTGATTTCCTAACGCGCTTCAAGCTCTTAGTTTCCATAACTGTTATACCTACACATGGATGATAAAAAACACAAAATAATAGGCATTACTATTTATTATGTTCAACATTAGGTCGTACTGGTATTCACACACATTGAATGATCTGATTGATGACTGGTTTATTGACCAAGTGCACTTGCAGAAAGGTAAGTTCACTGTTGCTCACTCAACTGATAAGGCAGATCTCAATAATAATGAGGATACATAACTTGAGCACGCTGGATGCATAATTTGAACACGCCACCCTCATTATTTGACCATCTCCGTAGCGCAGTGGTAGCGCGCCTACCTCTGGCGCGAAGGACCCGGGTGCGATCCCAGGTACCGGCATGGGGAGTTTTCTCCCGTCGGAGTTCTGGCACGCGGTGCACTCAGCCTTGAGGAGCTACTTGAATAAAGAAGTAGCGACTCCAGGTCGCGAAGGCCACTTAACTTGCCGGGAGGGCTGACCACCTCCCGTCCTCCAGCACTACACCCCACTCATGACGCCTGTGTGAGCAGAGGTTGGGGACCAGTGGCCGGGCGGTAAGCCTTGGCCCGCGAGGGGCTGTTGAGCTAGGGGGTAGGGTTTTATTCTCATTATTTAGATAATTGCATTAAATTACACTAATGGTTGACTACGTAGGTTTTACTTTCCGAGTTAGGTTTCTTCTCAGTATTCAGATAGATTGTCACAATATCTTTGAATACTAAAATATTGTTTAATTCTACCTCAAGCAATCGAGGCGCAATGTAATGTGACCATATTTTCTGAAGCTGAAAACGGGACACCTCTCAACTGACCTTTTCTAACTTTAGCCCTTTAAGTTAATGCAATTTGAAAATCTAAAACTTTATTTATTTATTATTGATAAACAAAATATAATTATCAGAGTACTCAACGTATTATTACAAAGACAATGTTATTACAATATACAAAATACTATTATGTATAACATTATTGTTATAAATATAAACACCAAAACAATAATCACGTTATAGATATAACTCATAAAACTGTTTATTGGACATATTGTTCTGAAGAATGAATTTTCTTTGGAAGATTTTCTTTTGCTTCAAGTAATTGAAAAACTCAAGTCAACTGTATTTTGAATTTATTTTGATAAGCTATAATGCTTTCGGCGTTTCAACCCCCAACTGTGTGTGTGTTTTTTTTTTTTTTTTTTTTTTTTTTTTTTCTCTCGTCCGTCTTTTGTCTATAAATTGCAAGTCCTATGCCGTAGGCTAAGACACTTTTCGTGCAACGTGGTAGTGAACACACTTTCCTTTTCACACCTTGAATCTCTCACGGAACAATACACATCACAGTCCGACTGTTATTGAGAAAATGGAATTAAATTGTCGAACTGAATCACGGGACACAAAACAATGCCGGAGCGTGGGCATTTGATTATTTGTTTTTGGTAAACATTTTGTCCATCGTTAACATAACTTTCGTTCTTAGCAACTATGAAGGCAAGGATTTAAATATTTCGTAACATAATATTGAGACTAAAAAGAAATGCTATTTTCTAACAGACCGGAACAAACAGGCGTCCCTACAAAATCTATCGGGATACTGGGCTCGTAGGTTCAAAACGTGGTACTGCCCGTTCAAGGTGAGGCCTGATCACTTTATGCAATGCTCTAGAGTTTTAGGAAAATGGCTACAATAACGATGTTGTGGTTCTAAACTTGGTGAAATTGTCTCAAACATAATACTGTTTACCTTGCTATCGATGAACAGAAAGAACATGGTGTATTGGCAGAGCTATTTCTTGACAGATTACAAAGCATAACCCTGCCGAATTCTTCTAATTGTGAAAAACAAATCGTTGCTAAATTTATCATCTTCTGGATAAACAACACAATGTGTTACGATAGATAACAACTCCCCTCTGTTCAAGATTGTAGCAATAAGCATCCTACAGATCAAATAATAAAGTTACATCTACACTGCAGTTATATTAAAGCTTAAAATAACTGGACACAGAACATAAAGGAAATGTTAGATATTTATAAATTCAAATATATCATTGCGAACATTTAGTGTCCCACCTAATAATTCTTCAAGTTCCGATATACAATAATAGGTTGTTTTGCAGTAAGACACGTAAATAAACTCCGCTTATGGAATAATCAGTGTTGCCATGTCTGCCGAAGTAAAACCACACGATTTAATTTGAAAAAAGCAAGAGAAAACATTAGATTTTTAACCGGCAATTTTGCTTAGTGTATACATACTTATGACATAATAATAAAAAATATTCACTCCAAAATACTTGCGTAGAGTTACTGCCACATGCAATGTCAGTATTGCGCAATTGCCTCCATTCTGTATTTATTTGTTGAATTTATTCTGCTTTCACCAAATTAGGAAACCGAGAGGGAAGTGGTGCAATTGACTGAACTGTTTGGATTTTAGCTGGTTCTAACACTGCCAACATTGTAAGAAGAGGATCACTTAATGAAAAACGACTTAGTATATCACGACAGACTCAACTTAAAAATAAACACAGCGTAATTTGAAAACTTGAACACATTTGTCGGGCAGAGATAATTTTGTCAAAGATACTTCAACTTTGGCACCAAATACATGTTTTCCGCAGAAAGAAATCCTTTGAATCCCTGTACCTGTATTCAGCTTTATCTATTTCAGTGGAGTTGAAATGTTTAGGTTTAATGTAGCGGGCAAGGATAACAATGGAGAAACAGCAGATGTGATATACTGTTTATATATACAAGTGATTATGTTAATATTTTGTGTTTATACACGAGGGAAATGCCCTGCCTGAAAATCTTTTGGAAGAGCGAATTATACGATAAGGAAAAGTGTTTAAACATGGAAAATACATAAAAAGCAGGAGATTTTCAAGTGAGTTCAGTTTTTAGCAGTAGATCAGTAGATTTGTAAAAAAGCAGGAGATCTGCAAAATCTGTAGACCAGGGAACCCTGGCGATAACTCCCTCCAAATAGAAAACTACCACAGTACGCTTTAAATGAAGGTATATTCCATTAATACCTATTAATGAAACTAGGCATGCGTTTTCCTTCAAAGAGGGATAAAACATGCAAATCTGCCGCCTTCCTCTTTACATTTTCATGGACAGGTCGTCACAGTCCAGTTGATTCTCCAATGTCACGAATTCACTCCACCTACCAGACTTCTCTTCCATTATTGACGTAAACGCGCTGTTTGTTGTAAAACACACAGTGTTTTTACAATCGATGCTATCTGAACACCGGATCATTACGACGTTGCCTGGTCCCAAAGTTGTAGTTAACGGATATCAACATGGTCACATCCAACGTAAATTAGTCCAACATAGGCATCTTTTCAGCCAACTATACTAATAGTGATAGTTAACAGATAACAACTGGTCACACCAAACAGTAAATTAGTCCAACAAAGGCATCTTTTCAGCCTACTATACCAAACATTTCTCTAATATCAACATGGCTGCATCCAGCAATAATTTATTCCGAAAAACAACTATCGTGCTGAAAGCTGTCATTTAGCGATATCAAGCTAATCATATCCAAAAGTAAATTAGTGCGATCGTAAGTATACCTGAAGTAATCACACATACTGTATTCAAGTTTATTTTGTTGTGGGGCGTTATGCTTCGTTTTAAATTATGTTTCATATACCTAGAATAGTAATTTCTGAACCCATTTGGCATTATGAAAACACTACTTTTTTAAATCATCACACTACTTTGAGTATAAACAGTCCCACTAAAGCTTTAAAAACATATTTTGTTCTTTAACGATGCTCTCAATTGCCAGTATCACATCAGCATCGCGGGTGTGCCAGAATTTCGTCCCGCGGGAGTTCTTTTACATGCCAGTAAATCTACTGACATGGAGCTGTCGTTCATAAGCACACTTAAAAACCACCACTCTGGACAGGATTTGAACCCACTACCTTGGGATCAGTAGACCAGCGTCTAACCCACTGAGCTTCTCAGACCAGCCCCTTAAACGTGATTTGATAAGCACAACAAAACTGATGCGATATTGTTGTCACCATTGAACCGAATAGCTTTGCGAAAGATAAGAAGGTACATTTATGCCTCCATCATTTTTTCAAAAGATTTCAACTAATTTTTTTTTCTCCAGAACGTCTAAAGAAGTGGTTAGACCCAAATGGCATATGAAATTGCCTGGAGAAAGTAAGCGCTACGGTCCCTTTTGCCGTTCAATTGCTGTGTAATTAGGTTCAGAATAAAGTTATGACATTCTGACTTTGTATTTAATATTTTACAGAAGAGTATTTTAGTACGCAGAAGTTAAGAGATATACTACCAACTTCATCTCCACAATGCGCATGCTTAACATTAACTACAATCGGAAAACGTTAGTTATATGAATGCCTTTGTAATTGTCCCTTCTGTAGGTACCAAGTGATCTGCTTCTGAAGGGTACATAACTTGATTACCATTTGCATCTTACTTGCTGTAAGGTAGTGTTATGTATGCTGCTTATTCCTGTGAGTTAGCGAATGAAAACATTTTCGAGACCCTTGATTTTAAGGTCTATTTCTCACCAAGAAAATTTATACTTATTTTATTGAATAGATTTTCCTGGTGCAGTCATTTATACTCGCAGGTTCATTTAGTAATGGAATCCTCTCAGTAATATAGGAATACTAATCTTTTTGTCAAGTATGTGGTACATTTAGAGTAAAGATTAATATACCAGGAAGTTCATTAGCACCGGCTAGAAAACTAGTTCTCTCAGCAGAGAGCACGAATGGTTAAAGGGGTGGTCAATAAGACTGTGTGTAACTCAGAGAAAACAAACTCCTTACGGCTTTAAATTCAGCAACTGTTGAGCATGGTCTCACGGCAAACATATAATTCCATTGCTGATGGCATTTATGGGCCACCAATTATAATGCTCATATACTACGGTGAACAATGTGTACATATGTTTAAGGGGTGGCATCACTGAAATTTGGGCAAAAATGATGCAAAATCCGACTTTTCGTTTATTGCCTTAAAACTATGCTCTTTGAGAATCCACCATTGCTTACGTCGTATCACTATTTATTACGTCATGATTTAGATATCCACGTGTGTGGCTCCTGAAATAGGTACATTCATTAACCCACTGTAGCAAAATCGCTTACAATTTTGAAGTTAAAATCAGGCGGTCGGATTCAGTGTTGGTGTAAGTAAGCAGAGATATTTTTGGAATTTTTTGCAAACATTATCTCGGTAAAATAGTGCTAAAAATGGCGATCTTTTCGTCTGTGTACACGTGTTAACCAAATGGTCGCGTTTTCTGAATTTTATAAAAGAATTTTTATTTCTAAAAAGAATTTGAAAATTGCAAGAACTTAAGCTAATAGTGAATGCAATATGGGCTGTGAGGCTACTCTCTATGTAAAGGAAAGGATCATAGCTACTAAAGTAAGCCCAGTTCGCAAAAGGATTGGTGATGGTAGGGATAAGTGAAGATTAAAGCAGAGGTACTAAGTGCATTAAATAGTTCAAACCAGACAAAACAAGGTTAAGGGTAGCAAAAGTCAAAGAAAAGAACCTAGACAGTTAATTAAAGCACCTTCATATGGTCTAAGGCGGTACATACATGTTGTCATACACTTAAAGGTTTAGTAATTTTTGTTTGCTTCCTGTTTTTTCTTTTTACACTTTTTAATTTTCAAAATACTCCTAGTGAAATTCTTAATAAATTTCTTTGTAATTTTGAACACATATGCTTAGACAATTACTTCATAAAACTCGGTATTTTAAATGCCCTAAATAGAGCAGTTTAATTGTTACTGAATTTTAATTTTGAAAATTATTAGTAATTTCAAAAAATGGCCATCGATGTATTCAATAATTTTTTTCGGCAAAACTGTTTGACACAGTCAAATAAAAATACCAGGTTTTGCAGACATAATCAAAATAAACATATACATATTTACTTTATTTATAACAAAATATTTTATATGAAACATCGTTATAGTATTCTAAAATTGCAGCAAAATGCCAATACTTTTTTCTTTACAAAAATTATCTTACATAGAAAAGTTATATTTAGTTAACCTACTAGATATACTTTGGTACACATGCAACAAATTTTCACATCCTTATAACAAAAATTGTGGATTTTAGTCCATTTTTACAGATGCACTATAAGTATACTATAGAAGGTTTTTGAAACCTAATATAAGCATGGTAGTCTTTCCTAAAATTATTCCCAGAGATAATACGTGCAGCAACTGCTTCTAAGCCTTTATCTCATCACTAACTACAACAAGGCAAAGACATGCTAATCCCGGATGCTCATTTTTCATGCTTATGTCTATAACGATCGACGCCAAAACTTAGGAGGGGAGAGGTGAATGTAGATTAAGAAAAATTTCCTCATGCCTTGCTCAGCATCTTGATGCACATCAAATCGATATACCATCACGATCGATCGATCAGCAGTCGACACGTCATATAAATCAAGGAGGTCCAGCTGACGCGCAGTATGGGAGGCTTATAATGTAGTCCTATTACTTAGCGAATGTGGCACAATGAAACTTTGCTCCACATCATCATGCTCAGCGAACTTTTACGACTGACATAAATTGAAACATTAATTTATCCCACAAAGAATGAAACATTCCCAAAAGTATGCTTACAGCAGAAATATATTTTAGTAGTACAAAACTGCACAAGAGAAATGGCTGACAAATACATCGGGACCTGAGGAGCCACACTGGTAATCAAACCCGATAACTGGCACAGAAGTGTCATCAAAGACGGAGGAGATATTGGAGATGGCATCAAAAGTGAAGTAGGTACACTGGTAAGAACTTTATCACACGTATGTTACACATACAAATGAAATACATAAACTTGCATTGATAAATTACTAGCTGAAATGCCGGCGTTGCCCATGGTTTGGTGATTTATTCCTAAAACTTTCGGCCGGGAGAGCTCGGGGGCGCCGACTACGTCCCACCCTCCAATACTGCACCCCACCAATGACGCCTATAGTGGGCAGAGGTGGGGGACGCAGCGGCTGGGCGGCAAGCCAAGGCCCTTCCTGGGCTGTAGCGCTAGGGGTTTGGTTTTTTAATAGCCTTGTGTTTCTTTGGAGATGCATAAAGAATATTATTTAACACAAAATTAAAATTCTTGGAATACTATAAAGAATAAAGAATAAAAAATAAACTAAATAAATAAATAAAAACTGTGTGCTGGGAAGACAATGCAAAAGCACTGTTGAACAACCACAAATGTCACAGGAAGAACAGATTAGAGAAAACCGTGTGAATGTGATACGTCGCTTTTCTATTTCAAACTTATAGTAAATTAAATGAACTGTATATACAAGTACAATAATTCGGAGTAGAGAAAGAAATATTGGTGGGCTTCGTAAAAGAAAAGTTAGTAGAGAACACTATGTGAATGTGTTAGGTAAAAGGAACGTTAGTTAAGAAAACCATGTGAACATATTATGTTGCATTTGTGTTTCAATCATAGATATAGAACATAGTATGAGTTGTAGCTGAAGAGCAAGCAGGGAAGAACACATGAATGTTTTACATAAAAGAAGAGTAGAGAAAAGCCTGTGAATGTAATACTTTGCATTTCTCTTTCAAATATATAGAAAATTAGATGTATTGTTTGTAGAAGTGGGAGTATAGGAGGAAATGTGAATGTATTTCGTAAAATGAAAGTGACTAGAGAAAACCATGTGACTATTGTAACCGCTTTTTTATTTATCCGTGGTACTACAGAAGTCTTACCTCTGTTTTCCAAGTTAGAATGATTTCAGAGGGCTTACACAAAATACTGCGTCAATGTAATACGTTGCATTTCTATTTCAATCTTACAATCTGGAAAGACCATATAGAATGTATTATCCGGTGTTTAAACCCGAAGGATCAGCTTTTCCGGCATAGAAGTTCCTTAGGAAGGAAAGAAAAGCCATTTGTCCCGTATAACATATATTTGTATGATGTTTTTACTCTACCTAATAGTTCCTAAAAGGAGGTCCCTAGCAACCATTTGATATCCTATCACCCTGTCTCTTTTCCATGGCGCTACCTATGGTAGAATACATAATAATTATGAAGAAATATTAATATTGTAAGAAGGAAATTATATGCGTACATTCTGCTTCTATTTTTATTAACATTTGTAAACACTATGGGTCACATTACCCTATATCTAGTTGCCCTTTACTTCAAGCATCCAGCTTTGTACATTTCACAGCTCCGTGTACGGCCTTAGATGAATCTCTCCCTGCGAGTTATTCCAATAGAAGCCTCATGTTTTAATTCTCTCCAGAAATCTTCCGTAATAAATAAGTTGTGACGAGTTACATAATTAATACTTTCGCTTCAACTTTGTAGCATTTGAACTGGCCTTTGAGTCGATATGTGGCTAGAAAACTTAGTTCACCAAACCAACTAGGTATTATATTCATTAAAGGTATCTTTTGAGCGCTCAGAATATAGAAAGTTTTAAGCTTGTGCATTTTTGAAAGTATTACAGCTAATTGCATAAAACATTGGTGCAATATAAAGCTGAGATGATTTTAATGTAGATATTAAGAAATAATTCACTTCACACGCTATTTTTATTGCCTATGTACTATGTTTTTGAATATCATGCACTCATTTAGGTGCATATAACTCAGAAACTGACTTGGCTGTTAAAGTTCCATATGTCTTAAATAACAATTTCCAGCAAACGGTATGAATCAGTGTATTTTGATGCCATTTTTTAACTATGTTCTATACCAGTAAGTTAACATTTTCTGGAGCCAACATTACAAATTTTTGTGGCATATTAATGAACTATGACCTGAAAAAAATCTGGTGTGTTGCACTCGCATGACTTTCTTTACTCACTCTTATTTAAACTTCTATCTACTTCTTGTTAATCGAGACAAATATTTGTTGAAACGGTTTAAGTAACAGTCAACAGTTTTAAAAGTTAGGCGCTGTGTGATGGCTTTGACATTACCTTCCCTTGCATGCCCAGGACATAAAACAGCTAAAGTATTTAGTATTTGAAAATTCAACCAATAGCAAGCAATACCTTCAAAAATGTTATCCTCACAAAAAATGTATGACAGAAATTTTGCGCTTTAACGACATTTCTACCTACCTACATTTCTTGTAAATAAGGTTTTGTCTATCTTTCACAGTTTACGACTTATGCAAAAGTCATTCAGAATAAGGACTGCAGAGGCTGTTCCCAGAGCATTCAAGATATATCTACATTTCATTTTTCGCAAAAATATCTTAAACATGTGGTATTTTAGTCAAAATGGTTCTTGGTGAAAACCAAACTTTTCGAAATTTTGTTCGATGTAGCTTGGAATGGAGAGTATTTCTTGAAAACCTACGCGTCGTATCCCGGAAAAATGATGATATTAAGTAACAAGTTTGGTATTTTACTGACTTTTAATTTTTGAGTAATGCTGTTTACACACACACGGGATATTTCTGTATATGGTTTTTATTTTTTATTTTTATTTACATTTTTAGTTTTTTTTTTTTATTTTATTTTTTATTTAGGGGATCTCAAAATTGTATTTCCAGTGAAATCTTAGTATATAATATTTGGATGCAACGCAATACTTAAAGAAAGGATCTTTGAAACATTTAAAACAATGTTATCATACTATATTACATTATCCAGCTTTATATTTTGGTGGCAATATTCCAACTATCATCTGTATTAGCTTGGAAAGAAATGGGCTTAAACTTTCTATATTCTGAGCACTCGAGCAACCCTTTAAGCTTTCCTTGACTGTACGTACATTACTGTGATACCCATATTTTGGAGTCTCTCCCTTTTTATGCAAAGAACCAAACGATTTGAGGACTAAACAGAAATATAAAATATCTTAAACTCAGGAGTCTAGTGGCAAACGTGCGAAAACGGTTCTCACGGACGTGCAGTACAGAATTATACGATTTACAGCATAGGTAATAAATCAGCTACCAAGTTCGACACGGACGCTGAGACCACGTGAATAAACAAGCAAATGTTTTAAAAATAAACAAATGTAAATAACAATTACGTGGAATCACATTTTGAAGCAATATGTTGTCCGTCCAATTTGCCCCGGCCTCCATCTCATTATGTATTCATTTATTCTCTTCCACATATCTCTACAGCCACGCTATCAATTTCACAATCTCGATCCTTTATGCAAATGCCTCTTAGTTTCTGCTGCACGTCACGAGATGTCGCTAGCAGTCACGCCTAATTCCTATTGTTAGGTTTATTTGTTGCGTTCTTCAACGTGTCTGTTGACTGTGACTGCCGAATGACAATTGTAATCATTTTCTGAGAATGTGTTCATAATTTGATTCTAAGCATAAAGGAACATCTGTAGAGAAATGAAAAAGGATAAGCCAGGAGAGGGAGAGAGAGAAAGAGAGAAGAGAGAGAGGGGAGGGAGATAGAAAGGACATGTTGACATGATATGATGCTTTCTTCTGCTACAGTCAACCATTTATCTATTTAAAAGATGACAAAAATAAAAATGAATAACGTTATTCCATCAATTAAAATCCTGGACATAGAGGCTTCCTATAGGCTCATGGGGGTGGTGCTATTGTAAAATAGTGGATAAACATATCTGTGAAAAGTGGTTACATTAAGAGGTGGAATTAGGACTGAAAAATTCAAATCCTGGCTATGGCATTGAATTTTTCAGTCCTGACTCCACCTCTTAAACATCGTCCACACCGGTTTGTGTGTTTAAAAACACCAGCAGCAAGTTTGTTGACGTAAATAAATAATAGGTGGTTACATAGCTCATCTAGGTTCATGAATTTGTAAATCTAAAGAAACTAATTATCGATCTTTATAGAGAACAAAGCAAAAGTTTGTACTTTTACTTACATATAGTATGCTTGTTTGAGGAAAGTGTCTTCTAAATTAGTTACCGATAGGAGGGAAATAGAAATGTGGCTGACTGAAAATAAATTTTGATTATCGTTCTTGTTTCAGAAATTATTGTGAACGAATTATAATGCCGCAGAAATAAGATATAGTTTAACTTTGTGTTTATATTTTAAACAAACACTTAATGAAAACAGCAGACTTCAGAAGTATGGCCTCGTTTACTTAATTTCTTTCACATTACAAAATTTTACATGTCAAATAATCACAAGTAATCATATATTGGAAAGACATAAGGCATTGAATAAAGGCATATTTCTATTGCACGAAACGCTAAAATATTTTTACAACAATTAATCAAACCAAACTGCCTTTACTTTGAAAATAGAGTGAATTTATTATTTACTATCTTTATTTATCTGTTTGTGAAGAAATTCAGTTGCCCTGCTTCATAGAAATTCATTTCTGGCACAAAAGGGTTACGGCACTCCAGATAAATTACAGCAGTTAGACGAAAATGAACGCCTCTAGATAATAGAACCAAACATATCCTAGCCTCATCCTAACCAACTGAACTTACAATGAAAATAGATGAGTTTGCTTGTGATAAATCCTTAACTGGAGGCTTTTTCCATAGCTTTTACCACAAAACATCTAAATGATTTGTAGCTTTTTTTTTTGTTTTTTTTTTGTTGTTTTTGTTTTGTTTTGTTTTTGTTTCTTTCTTTTTACATGTCAATATTCCATATTCTTTCTGAAGTAAATTTTAGTTATTTCTATATTAATGTAACATAACATATAATATAATAATATACTTATCCAGATTTTCGTAACTGAGTTATGCTGTTCGTAGACACACCCGCAAGCGTGCAATTATGTCCTTCCAAAACTGCTTCTTTTTCCCCAAGGCGTCAGTTTCCAGTAAAATTTCTATAGGAACTTTTTGAATGGAATACAATATTCATTCTGCCTATTATATCCAGATGGTATAGAACGGTGTTCTCCAAGTTTTCTCTGTGCTCGAGTACATTTAACTCATGCCTAAGGAAGTGTAGGCGTCATCACAACCACTATTTGGGTGCTTAAATAGTCTAGGCAAATTAACGGCGGATTTTCTGGAATATACACGTTTCTCGAGGTTTCTTGTAAGGTCACTTTGTCCCCAATCTCCCCTATATGTTCAGGTCTGAGGAAAGCGAAAATTACAGAAGGAGGGAGTGGGTGTTGGCGAATCTGTCTGTCTTGTCTAGGGCAGAAAGATTTGTGACACAATCTTCTTTTGAGAGGAAGAAAGGAAAACCCTGGTTAGGGAAGTAATGAATACAGCTTTAGGTGCACGAAGACATACCTTATGGGTGTGTACTGGGAAGATATTCAGAAGGAAATAGTTTGGTCTTAAAATTTGAATTAATATTAGAGTAAAATATTGCTTTTAAAGGGCGCCAAAAATACATCACCGCATTGGACAGGGCTGATATAGAAGGTAAAAGTAGAAGGGAAACTGTATGAGAAATTCATAATTTTTAGTTTCTGAAGAAACCTGTATATTTACTGGACTACTTAATGGATAGAAGCTTTGTATTTCACCCAAAACTTTGTTATCGAGATTTCAACAATAATACAAGTTTTGAGGACTCCGAATAACGGAGAATTTTCAGAAAAAGGCTCGTTGTTGTTGTGTGTGTGTGTGTGTGTGTGTGTGTGTCTGTGTGCTTGTGTGTGTGTGTGTGTGTGTGTGTGTGCGCGCGTGTGTTTGTGTGTGTACATTGAACTCCAAATTGAAACGCTGGTTAGTTAACAAACTTGGTGTTTAAGCTCATACTTTCCAAAGAAGAGACAAGATTTTCAACAAAATTGCCCAGTGCAAACAACCTTGGTATACATTTCCTTAATTTGGATTTTTGCAAAATGGCTCCACTTACTGTGGTTAAAATTTCGTATATTTAAATCATTTAAATCATAAATAAAATGTTCAAAGGGAGGCAGCCCGCGCACTTAGACCTACATAAATCTATTGTGACTATCCTTACACAAGGATGGTGAAGGAACCACAGGAGGCTAAAGGCCGCAGGCAGAGAGGATACAGAGGGCGTGCGGATGCCCAGGCTGTTGGAGCTGCCCAGAGAGGGCGATGAACGACCCGTTGACCAAGCAGCCTTCTGGTATTCAAAAGGGCTTCCCTATAAGAAAGCATTCGTGCCATCTGTCCGGAACCACCACCCGCCACGAAACTGACTGGCAATGCACGAAAAAAGCGCAAATCAAAATATGTCCGGAAAAGATAGTGTGTGTGCAACAAACCGTCCAGGCACACAGTGCATAGCCTATATCGATTATATGAGATTTCGTGGCGGGTATAACCTGAATGAAAATGCCCAAAAAACCATCACTGTGGCCCTGAGACACGAGCTACCTTGTTTTCAAATGAAAAACGCGTCCCTCGGAAAAGAGTGGGGAGTTGAAAGGACAGATTGCACATAACCTGAATCTTTCATTTTACACGTTCTTCACTTTGTTAAATGTATGTGCATGGTAGTTTGGTACAGAAAGCGTTGTGTTCTAGGCAGTCTAGTGTTACTCCGCAGTGGTAGCAGAGTGCATCCCATTTTGTGAAGTGGCAGACAATACTGAGCGTGTTTTGAAAGAAGGCGTGCAGAGAGTTGTCTTGTTGGGTTCTGACAGCAGGTAGGGAGAGATGCAGACTCAATTTACCCCCTAGGGAGCCCAGCAACACACTCCTGCCTCGCCACGTAGCTCAATCACTCATCCCAACCTCTGCCACAAATATAAATGTAAACAGGCAACTGTAATTATTTTATGTGACGTGTCATAATGGACACCCCTCCCTGCTCCGAATGATATGTTTATTGTCAAGCAGCTCGTTTTATGGCACTTGGAAGGCTGTTATGGGTTTCGAAACTTACTGATGCTATTTTAGCCGTACATCAATTTATCGCCACTAATTGCCTCTCAAAGATATTTATTCTTCCACTCGGAATAGCAGCAATAAATGCTTCCAGCAGTAACGCAACGAATGATATCCAATTTACCTTTGGAAGCTGTGGGTATTCGTTCAGATTATTCAACTTTTACTATGTAATCTATTTTGATCAATCAACGGATAGGAACCTTGGTTTTCGAGCAATAACTGCCTATCGGTACACATTTATAATCTGTAGGCCAGTTTTTGTCAAAAATCAATATCCAAAGACAGAGTAGGTATCCACAACAGTATTAGTTACAAAATGTGTTGGATGGTAAGATAAGTTGCTTCAATTACTGTATAAAACGAGCAAGCTGTCAACATCTTTGCCTAAAGTTCCTTGATTTTATGGACATTTGGGGCCGCGCCTTTCACCAAAGCGGCCTGGGTTCGACATCAGGCAACCGATTTTGGAATTTGTGGTGAACAAAGTGGCGCAGGGGCGGATTTCCTCCGGGTTCTCCAGTTTCCCCCGCCGTCTCATTCCACTGGTGGTCCATCTTCATTCCATGATAATCCGTGTCACCGCCTGCGGTGCCGCAGGCACACAACACAAAAGAAATATGTATATATACTGGGTCAGCCACCCCCCCCCCAAAAAAAAAAAAAAAAAAAAAAAAAAACTCCGACAATGGTTAGTATATTGTTTAGGATGGCAAACTGTTCGGTTTTCAAACAGGAACCCTTGTCCAGAAATGCACATTTTGGACGCTGGAGAGCGTCGTAGTTTGAGAATGAACGGTTGTGACAATTTGTTAGTAGTCGTTTTGGTATCTTAAAATGGAAGGTATGCGTACTGGGAAGAACGACCTCAGCATAATAACATTCTTGCGCATGCACTAAATTTCTCCATAAGGTCTGTGGTGCGCATCCTACTGCTTACTTGTGTAGTTTCCAGTACAATTTCGTTTTTAACAGCAGTGCGACAAGTACCATTACGCTGCTGCTGAAATTGCCGATATAAGTTCCAGCACACTTTGATGTAAATGTGCGGAATCACCTCAACGTCACATATTCAAATAGATGGATTGGTATATGTAGAACAGTTCCACAGCCAGCACGGTCGCCAGATCTGACGTCTCTCGACTATTTTCTGTGGAGTTGTATGAAGAGCATGGTGTATGGCACTCCTGTAACGTCAGCGGAGGATCTTATGGCTCGAGTCCATGGAGCGATCGAAAATCTTCAGGTATAGGATCATTTGCATGAGACTCATCATTGCCGATATAGGCTCTGTAATGACGTAGGATGTACACAGTTTGAAGCCCGTTTGTAATATAAACAGTTCGATGTTGGGTTTATTGACGAAATGTGAACGTAGACCCATCTCACATTTCAGCGTCCAAACCGTGCATTTCCAGATATGGGGTTCCTATTTGAAGACTGGTCAGGGTGCCGTCCCGTACAACATACTAGGCGTTTTCGGTGTTTTTTTGGGACACCCTGTATAGATACTCAGAACACAAGCTGCTCTCAATGTACCTATTTTCTGCTTTCTTAAAACATGGATCTTAGATTTGGCCATATATTATGCTGGGTATAAATTTATATTTCATGTTGTAATGGTAAATCCTGGTTGTGGATGACTTAGACATTACTTACAGCTAATAGAAAACAATATATTAACATAAATTTATTCCTTAAGTTTCAGACTACTCTGTAAAATTCTGTTAAAATTAAGAGGAGAAAGCGATAACAATAACATTGGCTAAAATTGAAAAAGGTATAAGAAACTATCTAGAAAGCAAACTATGGTTACAAGACTATTCTAAAATGACACTATACGATTCATCTGCAATCTGAAAGTATATATTCATCAACTCACTTTTTCCTTATTCTACTGATAACTGAGATGTCACCGAAATACACTTTTTGTGACTCCCTGAAACCCCCTCCCTTAAAAAATCCATACCGCTGTGTGTGTATGAGTATGCGCGCGCGGTTGTCTGATTGAACAGAATAACCAAAAAATGCAAAGCTGATTAAATTAAGGATGTAAGTACAGATATTTTGATTGATAGTGTTCTATCAATATTTTCTGCATTTGTTAACTTGTAATTTTGTTTATTGAGAATGGTGTTATCAGGTTGGTTAGTGTCTCTAAACAGGTATGACGCAGAATAAGCCGGCCTCGTGATAACGAATGATGCATCCGAAACGAATGTCAATGCGTTTTACAAGGTCAATGACCTAACAGTACCTAGGTCAGCAGTTTACGTACTGACGTGTGAATAAAATAGGATAGTATATATGATAAGAGTTCTTCATTTTGCCGCGACCAAGAGGAAAACATAGTATGGTAAGCTTTGCGATTGGTTTGTGAGAAAACTATTAGATAACAACTAACATACCAGAACGGATACATATTTAGGTAGAAGTTATCAAAATATCTGCACTTATATCGCTAACAGTCTGTATCAAACTTGAATTTCAGTCCAAAGATGCAACAGAAACATTAGGAAAAACATTTTCCCACAACTGGAAAACATTTTATTGCTTTTTTATTCCCTTAAAATACCTGTAACGATTTTAATGAAAGCGCAACATGCATGAAATATTTGTATGACAAATTAATTGTATATCTTGTGTTTTCTGAAAATAGCTTGAAAAGTTTTAAGATTTCTTTTTATAGCAGGTAAACTGTAAGAGATAAAAAAAACCTTACCACACAAAAACTGCTGGTCTTGTTAAAACACACGGTTTATCTCAAATATCTTTCGTTAGTAAGCCATATCCGATATATTTTTTTTATTTTTTATTTTATTATTATTTGT
>CM060966.1:68154420-68216920 GCA_030765045.1 Tenodera sinensis | reverse complement strand
AATATTAAAGAAACGAAAAAATAAAATCAATGTGGAAAGGATTAAAGAGTAGACAAATAAAAGAAGATACTTAGTAAAAGCCGAATGCGCTGCACTCACATGACTTTCTCTGCTCTTGTACTAACCATTCTTATTCCTCTATACTCTTTGTGTTACTTGAGATAAACATTTGCAGAAATTATCTTATTGCATATTTCCCTGTAGGTGTTAGGGGAATAAGGAAATACACTAGGCTTTGAGCAATAGTCAAATCTTAAAAGCTTTCAAATTCCGTGCTGTTTGCATGGTTAAGATATAAAAAAATTTATAACGATCTTCAAAATGACGTAAGATTTTGTCCCAAAACTCACACAAATAACAAGGAATGTCTCTGAAACAGTCCACTCAAAAAAAAAAAAAAAAAAAAAAAAAAAAAAAAAAACATTTGGACATAAATTGTGTTTTAACGAGATCTACATTTTTTTTATTGTACGATTGGGTCTATCTCTTACGGTTTAATATGGCATTTTAATCAAAACCATTAGAGCCATTTTCAATAAAATAAACATTTTCGAAAAATGTTCCATGTAAAGGATAGTTTAGGGCGGAGGAATTATCTTGATAATCTTCGAGTCGTATCCTTAAAAGACGTTAAACTTAAATACCAACTTTGGTTTTTATCCTACTTTTCGTTTTTGAGTTATGCTGCCCACAGGCACACTGACACACACACACACACACACACACACACACACACACACACACACACACACACACACACATACACACTCACACACGGACATTTTTTCTAAAACTGCTTTTTGGGATTCAGGGGCCTCAAAACATATTTCCGGTGAATTCTCCACATTGAACTTTTAGGTGAAATACAATACTTTCTCTGTTACTATACGTAGTAGAGAAAGTGAAGAAAGCAAGTATACAGCAAAGAAACAAAAGGGGAATCAAACATATTCTTTTTTATCTGATTACCTTCCCCGTATGTAGGTCTGACATACGAACTTACAAGCCTGTGTCTAGGATCCGATACCTGTCGGGGAGAAGACTAACCTATGGATCACAGTGAAGACCTGAAAGCGAGTAGTCATTCCAGCACGAGGTATGATAGTGAGGAACAGATATGAAATGCAGGCGAAATGGATGAATGGAATGGAGCAGTATGTAGAATGAATAGCGGGGGAAACCGGAGAAAACCCGCCCTGATACCGCTTCTTCCACCACGAATACCATGTGCGGCTCCCTGGGACTGAACCTGAGTGATAGGCGAATGGTTTAACCTCTCGGTCAGGGCATCGCCTGGAATCAAATATAAAAAGAAACAGAAAAAGGAAAAATTCTAGAGAACAAAGCTGTGGTAACAAATAAAATGGCTGAAAAGACCAAATGACGACGAGAAAGTAATATAAGAACATTACTGTGAACCACAATAAACAAATGCAAGGGAATAAGAAAGAAACAAAGGAAAGAAGAGATAGAACATATGACGGTCCCAGATATACTTATGTAAAGCAAGCACTCAACGGAGCCGTGAGAAAGAATTCTAACGTTTTATGTATTTTCCAGGAAAATTCCTTTGTTTTCAGGTAGCAGCCTCACCGCCATGATCATCTCCTGCTGGTGGTGATTGATGATGCGGCAACGCCTAATCTGTTTGCACATCAAATTATCAAGTAAATAACACATTAGACAAGTTACCCCTTCCCTTCTAATTACAATAACAAATTAAGTCCATCCCATCACAGGGAAACTGGCGATCCATCGATTAACAGGCACAGGGCGATTGTAAATACATACTCCCTGTGGTTGCTACGCAGAACTGGCATCTTTCCTTCTTGGTTGGACAAATCGAGAAAGGTCCTACATCTGCTAGACACTTTGCCGTGTCCTGACTAACAGGTGCAGGGCGATTGTAAATAAGTACACACTCCCCGTGGTTGCTGCGCAGAAACTGGCATCTCTCCTTCTTGGTTCCAAAGCGGTCCAGGTTCGATCCCAGGCAACCGCATGTGGGATTTTTGGTGGAAAAAGTGGTGCTGGGGCGGATTTCCTCCGGGTTCTCCGGTTTCCCCAGCTATCTCATTCCACCGGTGCTCCATCTTCATCCCACGTACCGTCAGTGTCACCGCCTGCGGTGTCGTAGTACTAAAAGCGGGCGTTAAACACTACACACACACACTCCTTCTTGGTTGGATAAATCGAGGGAGGGCAATAGATGCTAGATCTGTTGGACACTCTGCCGTACTGATATAACCCCTAGCTTTGTTTTAACATCAGTTTCCGTCTGTGTAAATCCAGAAGATTTGGTTGGTGAGCAAAAGGAGTACATTTCCCTGTTTGTAGGCAGTGTAGGTAGAAATAGAGGAGGTATTGTTCAAGAGGTGGCGAGCATTTCACCTATTTCCTTCTATCATCATTCATCTTATCTACCTGGTTAAAGGGTATTAAACTCACCAAAAAGTGGAAAGATAGGTATTTTAATTATTTCAATTAAATTTAATATAGTAAGATACTCCTTGAGTAGGTACTATATATTTTTCAAGAACAGGGCAAAGCAACTACTCAAAAATGTAAATTTAGGTATATCATATTGAACGCACAATATACAAAATATATGTAAAAGTTAATCAGTTTTTCTCTGATAATTCTCGAATTTGTGAAAATAACTTATGCTCTCGTTAATACATTTTAGGGATATATTTATAATTGATAAATTCTACTATTTGTCTGTGTAGGTACATATTTCTTGATTTTATTGATCACAACGCTTTATGATAACTTGCAAGCACCATATGCGTCATAGTACACGGTCTAGTCAATTTCTTCAGGGTATTAGCTACTACGGAATGTACACTGTGATGAAGTAAACTAAATTTAAGTTATGGTCAGATTCCAGGACATCTTCAAGACTTTTAAAGTCGCTGTGGAAACAGAGATCTGACTTCGACATGCTAGTGTCAGAACATTCCTAGTGGTCTCAAAAAATTCACATTATACATTAAAGGTGACTTCCTTCTTACTTCATTAGTTCTGAGAGCAATCTACGTAGCTGACGAAAATGATATGTTGCTTAAATATGCCGAGGTTTGTCACCTTCATATCACAACTCCATCAATATTCAGAGCGTTCGTTTTAGGTCAACGTATCGAAAGAATTTCTGCCATAGGCTTCATTTAAAATTCATTCCGAAGTTTCAGTTTTGTGTGGAATTCCTTGTATGTGATGTTCTTCTGGTCACTTAATAAATGAATGAGAAAGCATTCATGAACACTATTCGTACTTTCAAAACCACCTAGCGTAACTTAAACTGCCCTAATTAATCGCAAATTGATTTCACGTAATAGCATAATCTGTTCTGAACCTGACCTTACCTTAGAACCTAAGTTAAGATGTCAACATCTAGCCTCGTCTCATTCTCAATTCATATAAAATCAAACATGGTTCAAGCCAACTCCTGTTCCATTTCAAATTGACCAAACCGCTATTTTTTAAACTTTTTTCCAAATAATTTAAGCTATTTTTGCGTTTCTAAAGTAATATGTTTATTCAGTTAGCAGAACTAAGTAGTAGACATTAGGAGTAAAATTCGAAAAGGGGAGAATCCATACGTCTGTAACTCTACTCAAGCAGTTTAACAATGGAGAGCAGCTACTTCCTTTCTTACCGATCCTAAATTGGATCGTGCAAGGGGAATTCATCTTTTCTTGGGTGCTTAGCACACCTGAGATAGCTGGTTAGCGTTTCGAACCGCTGAAATTACTTTATATCTTGGTTAATTGTCCGATATCCGCCTAAGGGCGTGGAAATCAGGGATTCAAACTCAGAGAGACAATTTTCGCAAACATTGTCTCAGCCAAGCTACTTCACACCGCATGCCGGGCCGCTGAGCGGGCAAAGACTGCCTCAGGTGACTGCTGTGTGAATGTGACTGTCAAGAATCGAAGCGGGAGAAACAAAAGTGGTTTCGAGAACGTTCGCGGGACTTCTAGCGTCATCTCCGGCGCGCACATGTGTGGAACTCGAGGAAGGTTCCTGTGATATCATTCCAGTGCATAATTAGGCCAGAGAAGAACAGTTAGGAGTGAGTGAGTTTTTAGATACGAGTCAATCAGTGCGTCAGTGAGTGTAAGACAGTGTGTCGTCCTGTTGGTGTGTCGCAAGAAGATTCAACGAGCGTCGCGTGGCACGTGCATAAGAGACAGAGGAAGTGAAGAAAGACACCGAAAGGACTGAGCGAGGTTATGAGAAGTAAAAATTGTGAGTTGTCATAGCTCGAAAGACTGTAGAAGATTAATAAAGGGATATAAAAGTAACAAGACTAATTTTGTCGTTTTGTTACAATATTAACTTTGAATAATTGCTAAACAGAATGGAAAATAAATGAAGCAAGAATTAATTAATTGGAAATTTGTGGAAATTTCAGCTTGTTATTCAGTTTATATTCACAGGAAACTCACCGAAAATTGAACTCTGAACTGAACGCAGGACATACAGAAGTAATAATTTGTTTATGAATACTTTCGTGGGTACGGGGTATAACACAGGATGACATATATGACAGTAAACGAGTTAAACAATTATAAGCTTAAAAATACAGCCCTGCTATTTGATCTGAAGATGACATGATTTTAATATACTGGAAGGCCAGAGTGCTAATGCCTTTATCGCTATAAGCAGTGCATTAGATACCTACCTACCTACTTACCTACCTACCTACCTACCTACCTACCTACTTACCTACCTACCTACCTACTACCTGCCTGCCTGCCTGTCCACCTGCCCAACCCGCCCTCTTGCCTACCTAACTACCTATTTTCACTGTCACTATGTAAATAAACAATATTATTGCTGCAATGGTAACTCACCATATTTTTTTTCAAAGATTATAATTTTTGTTTGATACTTATTGAAAAACTTGACCTTAGAATTTCTATCATTCCTTGGACAGTATGAATGTATGGGTACAGGTGCATGTATGTGTATATGTGTGTGTTTACAGCACGGCTAACGAAGAAGTCAGGCGCGAACTGCGGTGACGTAATTCTCCTAGTCCAGTCATGGCCCAATGAAGTGAAACCACAATCGCCTAATACATCCATATTCTAAAGAACCAAACAAATTGCTCTTGAATTCATGCAAAATATACAGTTTCGTCATAATGGTATACAATGTTAGCCATGTACTGCCATAACTATGTTACTCCGATTCGCGCCGGAGCCTGTCTATCTCGTTAGCAACGGTTTGCCCTCTTTAATGCAGAGAAGAACAATTAGCCATACAAAGTTTACAAAATTCTGTTTTTCAAGCTTTAATGCGTACCAGAAATTGAGGAGTGCAGCATAATCTAAAGTTATAAAATAGATTAAAGGCTAAAAACTAGAAAATAAAATATACAAAACTATGAGGCACAAAAGTGGCACATCGAAAGTGGAACAACTCATATCAGCCCTTCTCCGTGATGTGAGGGTAGTATGCCTGGCTCAATTTCAAGAAATCTCAACTTCGAAATTCGATTAGGGTAATCTGGATCAAGGTTTTCCGGGATGTTCCCTACCCTCAAAATTCGAGGGCCAGGTAACTTAAAACTCTATCTTTAGCTTGTAGTGTCATTCATTCATTTCTTCTTGTGCTGTCTTATAGGTATGATCGACAAAATTATGGGACATTTGAATGCAGCTGGGATAATCCATTTTTTATAGTCTTTTGCAACCTGTATGGGCAAAAAGCGCTAAATGTGATGTGCCTAGTTACAAAACTGTTTCCAGCCATAAAAATTTCCCATATATCCGTTAGAATTATACAAAGGAAAGTATGTAAAAGTGATTGTACTGCTATTCAAGATATAGTTTTACCTAGGGATGATTTTAAATTACATAGTACGTGCTTAAGCACCCATAATATGCAAAAACTCATTTAAATGTTTAGCCCTGTTACTCTTGCAAAGGAAAACGAATATTCGCTAACTTTCAAGCATATCTGCCAGAAAATGTAAACAGGCAACATGGTATGTTTGGGAATGGGCAATAAAATTCATTTAACACAAATTATGTTTGTTAAGAAGTTCTAAATTTTCCCTCTAATAACGGTTTGTCTCTCTTAGATTATTTCTCAGTTATATAAAATTGTACAAAGCTCAGTCATTACAAAAAAGACGGTCCTCAAAGAAAATTCAAGATTTACATTTTTTTTACCACACTAAATTAGACATATTGTATTGTATACCTTTAGAGCATTAAAAAACAACTAAACCTTCATTGGAGTGGGCGAATTTACTTGAAAATGTTCCCCTAGCATGCTTAAATGGTCTCTGAATCAAACGAAAAATATTATATTTGCATGACATTTAGTTTTTCAACTATATTCACCCACCCACACACCCATACACACGCAAACACAGGCATATATATGCACGTGTGCTTGGGGAGATATTGAGAGCATTTTTTGGGTGGAGTGCAATTACTTCCTCTACCTACTTTAGGCAGGCAAACAAAGAAATACATTTAAGAAAGAAAGAAACTCAGTCGTTCAGGATATCTTCTATGGACAGCATTTACGAGGTAGCGAAATTCTGTCATCACCGCCGCCGCCCCCACCACCCCCACCGCCGCCACCACCAACACCACCGCCGCCGCCACCACCACCCCCACTGCCGCCACCACCACTACCGCCAACTCAAGAAAGTGAAGGTATTGGAGGAGGTAGCAGTTGAAAAGAAGACTGTTGAGGTACAGACACAGACTCCTACTAAAAACAAAATACAACAAAAGCGCAAATCGGAAGAATAGAAGATGACTTAGAGGAGATTGGTGTAAAGGAGCTGCAAAATCTATTAGAACTCAGTTGGTCTTAGGAAGTATACCAAACATGTGAAATATATAATGAAATTCCTGCAAGAGGTGACCAGGACTTAATTATCATTAAGGGTACAAAAGAGGACAGGAATGATCCAGTTATTAATAAAGTAATACAATCCAACTTGCATTTGCAAAAGTTGTTTAAGGAAAATAAAACATAACCAGATACAATGGTATGAAGCGTAATTAGAAATGGAATTATGGATGATGGTGTTGTCCTAATGAGTAGTTCGGAAAACTACAACCACCTGGTTGTAACTGAAGAAGGTGGGAAAAACACTAAATGATAAAAGTAGCTTGAAAAGAAATCTACAAAGGATAATCAAGATGGGTAAAGAAAAGAATAGGTCAAGAACGGTATGAGCCGTGGCAAACAAAATTGATGGAAGGGCAGTACGTAAGATACTTGAAATTATAGACAGGAAAGAAAAGGTTAGAATGCCGATATATGATCAGAAGGAACAAATTAATAGAACAACGAGAACGGAAGATGGTGAGATAGAAATTGGGAGGACAAAGAGATCAAGAAATGAATAGGTAATAATCATAAAACCGTTGGAGAGAACATCGTATGACTACTTAGTTAAAAATATGAAGTACGTGAGGGCAGATGGAGTCACTATACAACAAATAAGTACAACGCAAAGTGGTAACATAGGCTGAAAATTAAAGGAAAAGAAATTAAAAGTCTTCAGGCTTTTAGAAAGCAACTAACAGCGGAACTAGATAAAGTCGTAAAATTTGATTTAAAGACAGGAACAAAGACCGTCATGATTTTGGACATAGATGAAACAATAGAAGAGGAAGATGTGAAAACAACTATAATGAGAAAGGTAAAGAAAACCGATGATGAAATTCAAATAAAATTATCAGAAAAGGTAAACAGAAGGAGATTAAGGTATGCTTTTGTAACGCTTGACAAAGATTCTGCCCAACAACTTCTGTCTAAGAAAAGGATAGGAGAATTGGAGACTAAGAGAAGTAGATACTCTACCCAGATGCTGCAGTTGTTATAGAGTAGGACAAATAGTAAGAGAATGTGTGGTGAACCAACAAGAAAAGTTATGCTATAAATGTAACCAGCCAGGCCATAGGTAAAAGAGTGTAAAAATGAACAGTTTTGGTGCTTATGCAAGATTAGTGGACATAAATGCGTTATCCCACTTACAAGTAATTAGTAAAAAGTAGAAATATAGAGAAGAGAGTTAAGACACATAACACAGAATCAAAATAGTACAAGTAAATTTAGATAGAAGCAAAAGGGCTACTGATCTCCTAAGACGGAAGTGTGAGGCGAATAAACTTGAGTTTGCAATTATTGCTGAACCCAACAGAAATATGGTGAAGAATACCTAAAATTGGTGACAGATAATTACCTAGACGCAGCTATTTATATTTCAAAATATAGGATAAAAACTCGAAAGATTGGAGGAGCAAATGGGTATGCGTGGATCGAGTCTGATGATGTTGTGCTGTATATCACCTGCCAAAAATGTGGAAGATTTTCAGTGCTTTATATTTGAAATTAATACTTCTATTCTATAACATAGGGGGGAAAAGTTATTAATAGGAGGAGACTTTAACGCTAAATCATTATCATGGGGCTCACCTATAGAAGGTAGGCAAGGTAGTATCTTGACTGACCATCATTCTAAATGATGGGAAAATACTTTTGACAGAAACGGAGGTACGTCCTTTATAGATGTTTCCATATGTACTTAAGATATCAGTAGACTAGTAACTGGTGAGTGAGGAAGAGAATTTGAATTACCATAGAAATAACTATATAGATATTAAAGAAGATATGAGAGGGTTCAAAGAAAAAATCAACACACACACACATACACACACACACACCTATATATAAAGAAGAAAATAAAGAGATACTTGAGAAAGTCGAAGAATTCATGAAGAATACTCATGAGGTACATGAATTAGATGAGGTTTTGGAAAATGTTTGTAACCTAACCCTAAAAAGCAAAAAGCCTCATGCCGGACGCAGAAGTAATTATTGGTGGACCAATGAAATTGCAGTATTAAGGGAAAGCTAAAGCAAAGAGAATTTTAACCAGAACAAATAAGAAGAACGTTACTGATGATGAAAAGGAAATAGCACGAAATAATTATAGGCTCTGTCGGGACTCTCTAAAAAGTGAAATAACAAAGGCCATAGGTGATGCATGGAAGGAACTATGCATTGAAGTAGACAATGACACAAGGGGCTATAAAATAGTTATACCAGCAAGCTGGGACTGAGATCACCAATAGTAGCTACTAATGAGCAAATGGACCTAGCGAGAGGATTGTTCCCTAAATGTAAAACTATAATATGGCCGGAAATGACCGATGGAGGTAATATTCCAGAAGAAATAAGTGAGACTGGCAAAAAATTAGATCAGGTAAAGCTACGGGCCCAGATTGAATACCATCGGAGATTGTTACGGTTATTGCAACACAGAAACCTGAACTCCTGACCGTAAGGATAAATAAACTGATTGTGACAGGGAACTTTCCTAAAAAATAGAAAGAAGGACAACTAATTATCATTGAAAAATCTAGTAAAATAGGAGAAAGGAAGTCATTCAGGCCTATTTGTTTGCTAAATGTAATTAGTACAATGTTTGAGCAGATAATAAAAGACTAATGGAGGAGCTAGAGAAAGGGGAAGGGTTTTCAGCAAATCAGTTTGATTTCCATAAAGGAATGTCTACTATAGACGCAGTGCAGGTAGTTCAAAATATAGCAGAAGAGGCAAAGCTAAATGCAAAGAAATATGTAGCATTGGTAACACTTGACGTTAAGAATGCATTTAATTCAGTTCCCTGGAAGGGTATAGTGGATGAGCTAAGACGACGACAGATAGCACCTTATCTCATTAACCTTATATGCAGCTATTTACAGAACCGAGTAATCATGATTGGAGAGAAGAATACAATGGATATGACGTGCGGAGTACCACAGGGCTCAGTTTTAGGCCCAACACTGTGGAATGCCTATTACGATGATGTATTGAAGCAAGAGATCCCAGGAGGAACAACAATTGTGGGATGTGCTGATGACTTAGCACTAATAATCAGTGGTGATACTAGAGAAGATATAGAAGACCGGATAGAATGGACTGCAGGGAAAGTAGAATCATGGATGCTGAGAAAAGGTCTGCAATTAGCTCCACAAAAACTGGAATAGTTGTCCTTGTAGGGAAAAGAGCTGTAAGAGAAATTGAAGTTACCATAGGAACTACACAAATAAAATCTGCAAGAAGCTCAAATATCTTGGTATCTGAATAGGACTTAGCTTTGGTATGGTATCACACCTCTAAAATGTAACAGCAAAAGCACAGAAAGTATTGTTGCGGCTTAGAGCGGACTGATGACAAACATATGAAGCCCTAAGTCATCTAAAAGACGAATATTGGCTAGTGTTGTCAATTCAATTATACGGAGCACCTGTATGGAAAGAGTCGATCGACAGAGTGGATCACATACAGGAAGCTGGTTGAAAAACCTCAAAGGAAGATGGCCATAAGAATTGCCAGTTGTTGTTATTATTATTATTATTATTATTATTATTATTATTATTATTATTATTATTATTATTATTATTATTATTATTATTATTATTATTATTATTATTATTATTATTATTATTATTATTATTATTATTATTATAATCATCATCATCTTTTTAATTTGCCTTTATTATCAGCGTTGCAGCACCATACAGATAAGTGAGAATTACAGAGAAATAAAGTTAAATACAACAAGGTTACTAAATAATAACAAGGATTCTGTAATAGGAATGAGATAAACCTCTACAAATCCCTCCGGAACAAGCACCTGGTGAGAATGTTGTAGAAGACCTCAATCCTCTCTTGTGGTGTCCGACAGGTTGTCAGTTGGTAGCAACAGAGCTTGTGGCAGACGACTGAGGCTGCGACCTATGGCCCAAGAGAAGAAAACCGCCCCTGGGGCCTGGTGAAGACACAAAAGAAGCGATGAACCTGATGACGAATGAAGTCCATTATGGAGAGAATTCCAAGTTCACGGCGTAGCTGAGTGTTGCGAACAAACCAGGGAGCATGAAGAGCGAATCGTAAAAGTTTATTCTGAAAGGACTGCATGGCCAAAATTTTACGAGAAACTGCTCCAGCCCACACAGGACAAGCATACGTGAGAAGAGGACGAAGTAAGCATGTGTAAAGTAAACAAACTGTGGTACTATTCAGAAAAGATTTGCGGTTAATCAGAAATTAAAGCTTGGAACGTGGGGAATAAGCCAAGTTGAGTTTACTGTTGATATGAGGCTTCCAGGTAATCATCATCATCATCATCATCATCATCATCATCATCATCATCATCATCATCGTCGTCATCATCATCATCACCACCACCAATCATCATCATCATCATCAGCAGCAGTATCAATGGTCGTTTCATCGTTTAGCCCTTTGGCTTGCTCTACTTCCGGGAAGTCATTTACTGTTCTCTCCATTTCTTTTTGGGCCTACCAAGATCTCTTCTGTCAAATGGTTGATAGGGGAATATCTCTAACGTAATTTGATGTTAGTCTATTCTCATTAGACAGATGTTGGTGCCACTGTTCCTTAGCGCATTTGTTGATTGCAATAATCAAACATTGTACAAGAGCTATTCTTGGAAATAAGCTTTCGTGGTGTCTTTCAGAGGTCAAATAAATATGTTATTGGATATTTCGGTACTTGACTCTAAGTACTATGCATGGAATGAAAGAAACAGGAATAAAATAGAAGGCAGCTATACAATTTTGTTAATGCCATCTATCAGGCGTCACACTTATAATGTATGGTACCCAAGAACATTATTCTCCGAGCACAAAAATTGTTACATTTTGCAATAAGGAGCAAAAGGTAAAATTTAACCCCAGGGCATTAGCCCTTACCGAGCCAAAGCCTACCACCCGGCCTCTGCGTCTCCCACCTCTGCCCACTGCAGGCGTTCTGGGTGGGTTGCAGTACGGTAGGGTGGGTCGTGGTCAGTGCCCCGGACGCTCCCTTCCGGATATGCGATCTTCGCGACCAGGGACCACTATTTGTTAATCAAGCGGCTGCTCAATTATTAGTCCCTCAGGGAACTAAGGAGGTTGAGTGGACACGCCGGTACCGGGAATCGAACCCGGGGCCCCCGCTTTGTAAGCAGCAGGACTACCACCGCGTTAAGGAGACGACCTTGTAATAAAGAGTACAAATATTTTACTATTGAGTTTGATTTTGTTAGGCGTGCTTAGTACGACCAGCTTTAGTTTCAGAACCGAAATTAAACTTATTTTTGAAGAGGAAAAGAAAAGAAACAAAGTGTAAGATTGAACGATCAAAAGTACCGAAGTCAAGATTCTTTACCATTCAAAGTGGTTTCCTAATATGTATCAGAGGCTGTTGTAAGACGCACTTGTTTTGTAAACTACATTGGTATAACCGTTTTAATTAAAGACTGCTTATTTGTATTCATATCATAAATCGACCCTACTCAAACTACGTGTATAGCTTCGATCTCTTTTGGCTTCCATGCAACATGTCATTTTATGGACATTTAATGAATTGCTTCTTTCACTTGCAAGAATGAAGAAGGTGAAAGCATCATAACAGAGAATGACTTAAGTATGTCAGCTACCTTTTCTTGCTGGAATATACTAGAAAAATTGTAAAACAATTAGTAACGGGGGCCATTAAGAAAAAAAAAAAAAATAGAAACATTGTAAAACAATTAGTTACGAGGCCATTAAGAAGTTTTGCTAACTATCTCTGCAATGTTGGATAACAATAAATAAAACATGTAAATAACCCAGTTGGCAAGGGTCTTAAGCTGTCTAAATATGCATAGTAGCATATTAGCGGAGTCTGTTGAGTTGGGTCTGAGTCAGTAGCTGGTAAAACGCATAGATATTTCTAAATTATATTCAACATTTTCCCACTCTATAAGCTGGGTGAAAAAGCAAAATTAACATAAAAAATAATCCTTGAGGATTTGGTCGTTCATGGTGTTCGAGTATGTTCATATGATAGCATAGCAAGATGGATTCCATCATTTGAAGAAGGGCGAGAGACTTTCAATGACAATCATCGCTCTGGTTGACCTCAGGAAGTTATGAAAGATAAAAATACATTATTAAATGACAGGTTACAAGAAGGAGATGTACAAATAGGTATTGAAAAGCTCTGTTATTTTACAAGGAATAGACTGCATGGGTACAAATAATGGATCTTTTTGGGTTAATCTGACCGATAACGGTGTACATTATTTTACAATATGTGTTATATATCCCCAAATGCTCCTCTGGAAGTTTACATTTGTTTTCTAAATACCAATACCAATATATAATAAAACAATGATCGTTGGCGACTTTAATCTTCCGGAGATTTACAATAAATTGTACAGCATTATGTAATAAGTCTAACAGAGATAGAAAATTAAAAAGTTTTGTTAATTTAACTTAACAATGTAACAAACGTTAAAGATATGATGTTATATTTAATAAATCAATAACACATGAAATTTCTGTTAAAAATGAATACTCTTTTGTTCCAATTGATGTTTGTCAACTACTTGTTCTGTTATTAAACAGTAAAGGTTTTAAAACAAATGCAGAACGATTATCACTGTTCACAATACAATTTCTACAAAAGCAGATTTTCAGTCATAATAATAATAATAATAATAATAATAATAATAATAATAATAATAATAATAATAATAATAATAATAATAATAATAATAATAATAATAATAATAATAATAATAATAATAATAATAATAATAATAATAATAATAATAATAATAATAATAATAATAATAATAATAATAATAATAATAATAATAATAATAATAATAATAATAATAATAATAATAATAATAATAATAATGAATAATAATAATAATAATAATAATAATAATAATAATAATAATAATAATAATAATAATAATAATAATAATAATAATAATAATAATAATAATAATAGTGATAATAATAATATAATAACAATAATAATACTAATAATAATAATGATAACAATAATAACAATAATAACAATAATAACAATAATAACAACAACAATAATAATAATGATAATAATAATAATAATAATGATAATAATAATAATAATAATAATAATAATAATAATAATAATAATAATAATAATAATAATAATAATAATAATAATAATAATAATAATAATAATAATAATAATAATAATAATAATAATAATAATAATAATAATAATAATAATAATAATAATAATAATAATAATAATAATAATAATAATAATAATAATAATAATAATAATAATAATAATAATAATAATAATAATAATAATAATAATAATAATAATAATAATAATAATAATAATAATAATAATAATAATAATAATAATAATAATAATAATAATAATAATAATAATAATAATAATAATAATAATAATAATAATAATAATAATAATAATAATAATAATAATAATAATAATAATAATAATAATAATAATAATAATAATAATAATAATAATAATAATAATAATAATAATAATAATAATAATAATAATAATAATAATAATAATAATAATAATAATAATAATAATAATAATAATAATAATAATAATAATAATAATAATAATAATAATATTGTCGAGATGCAATAGATAAACACGGACATTTTAAGTGTAAATTCCGGAATGGAGAAGATGAGAAGCGAGGTAATAACAATTTCCTAATAGAGGGATAGAAGAAGCAAATGAAAAAGTAAATTCCGGAATTGAAAAATGAGAAGCGAAATAATACCAGTGAATTCCGCAGTAGAGAAAATTGAGGTAAAATGTAAGGGGTAAACAAAGAAACAGAGATCAAAATGTCAAATGTTGAATATGAAGATGTAGCAATTGACGAAGAGAGCTGGCGTGAAGAAAGGTATGGAGGACCTTGACAAACGCATTTACCCCTGTAAGGTGTCGGGCAGGCTTTATCGCCCTGGAAGTCAGATTTGATGCCAGCACCAAGGAACTGAAAACCAGGATGCAAAAACTGCTTGGCAAAAAACTTAAACGCTTAAAGTCGAGACGCCAGGTCAGGCCGCCCAAGTACGACGAAGTCTTCGCCGATAATTCGCCGCCGTCGCCCCCACAACCGATGATCAACAGCAGAAGAAGCCACACAGCTGCCAGATACTTCCCCCCTTCCCCAGAGAAGAAGTTACAGGACTTGCCCTGGCCATTGAAAATCTGGTAAACAAGGCTCTGGTGATCCTACCGGCCGAATACGTGCCCAGAACTTTTTTATATTAACGCCCTCCAACGTAATGTCATACCTGACGAGAACAAATATAATGGATGAAATGATGCTCAAGTGAGCCCGAGATCCATAAAGCTTAAAGTTACCTGACATTCGTCTTCTCAGAGTAAGAGAAAACATCGAAATCAACCTTATCCATAAAACTCACACTAACCGAGATTAGAACTCGGGACCTCTTGGCTGTGGGGTAGACACGCTACCACTGAACTACATAGGCGGACTAACACAGAAGCTGCCTATTCCTTCATTGATGACGTGCGGGACGTCGAAATACGTCAGCGTTTAATGCTCGGCCACTGCAAGGGCAGCCACGAAGCGCTGAAGGCCGTACTTAGGATAGAAGTGGCCAAGATAACAAATATCGTGACGTCGAAGACCAGGAGCACCAGATACAATGGGAAAAAGGAGCAACCGAAGGGTGACGATGGGTTATGTTCCAGTGATGTGTACTGGAGGTGTGGCCTGGCACGGCATCTGATGAGGGACTGTCCACACCAAGCCGACCAGCAGACGGGAAACGATTGAGCACTGGGGTGACGAGGGACACGTCGAGGAGTTCATCGCCAACATCTTGAGTGACGCTTTGTGCCATTTGTGGAAGGATAGACAATATCCTGAACGCAGATGAATGGATACGAGGTGTGGTACCATACTGGTGGATTTCTGAGCAAAAATGACGTGATCCGACCTGTCGTGGCGAAGGGCTTGCCGTTGAGGAAATCCAATCGACACTACCAGCTAGTGATGGTATCGAGTGACATCTTGCCTGTGGAGAACGAAGTTCGGCTGGAGTTGACCTCGGGACACAGTGTTGGAATTCTGTAAGTAGTTTGTCACAATGGTGATTTAGGAAGTGATACCAGGGCTGGATGCCCTCAGGAACTACGACGCGATAGCCAAGCTGGCAGGAGGGCCTTGCGATCCGGTCAAGGCGAGGTAACGCTTCGGAACCCAAACGACCACTGAGGGTGCCTTCATTGTGACGCTAATATAGGACGTGGTGGTGCCGGCGATATGTGAGATGGCTGTGAAGGCGCATCTGGAGGTGTAGTGGTCAAGGAATCTCGTTCTGAACCGGACGACGACCTTGGAAGGATTATGTGTCGCAACGATATTGTCGCGCTGCTAGGTGGATATGCATTTGAGGTCGCTGAATTCATCGGACAGCAATCGGAAAGTAAAAGGCAGAATGAAGCTGAGAAAGTGTGATAGTGACATCGTGACATACGGATCTGTGGAGCCAGCAACATGGCAAGACCTGGTACCGAGGCACTAAGACTTATTGATGAAGCCTGCCGACCATATGATTGCAGAGCAACTGGAGAATCCAACATCGGCTTGCACGTTACCAGCCAGTCTTCATCCAAGAGAACGGTTGCACCGATTAGTGCTCCACTATGTCCACCCCGGTAACCACTAAGACCGGATTCCTTTGGCAGAGCAAAAATTAGTATGGGAGATGAGATCTTGGATGATCATCGGAACGTCCGACAGACCTTGGTGTTCCTCTATAGTCCTGGTAATAAAGCAGAAGAATGGTGAACTCCGCTTCAGCATGGACTACCGGAAGGATGTTTTCCCTTATCCCATATTGACGACATGCTGCTGGTGCAGAGTTGTCTACCTAGAACTTGAAATCGGGGTACTGGAGCTGGCTTTAGATGCTACAGACAAGAAGGACATAGTACAATCGTCGGGCCAAAGCCTTTGGTAGTTCGCAATATGCCCTTTGGCCTATGCAACCCTCCAGCTACCTTCCAGTGCCTAATGGAGTAGTTGATGAGGGTCCTTATTAACCTGCTACACCTAGATGTCATCAAGATTAGCACTATGTTCAAGATCATTTGCAAAAAGTGAGGAAAGTATTGCGGAGACTATAGACAGCTAATCTGAAGCGGAAGGCGAATAATTACCAGCTCTTCAGCAAAAAGGTTCAGTACTTGGTCCACCTAGTGCGTGGACACTGACGCAAACGCAGCATAATTATAGGAATACTATCCCACTTCCAAGACAGAGAGCAGGGAGATGCTCTCCAGGGCAGAGAACTAATGAGTCATCCGGCGTGATAAAGGAGCTGGAGCATTTCCAAGATGTGCGGTCGGCCAGTCTACCTGAGGACTAACCACTCTACCCTCGCCTGGCTCTTAAGCATCAGGAACCTAGAGGACTAGACACCTCATTGCGTCCGGAGGGTCCAGGAGTACAACTTCACCTCGGAATATCGGAAGCAAAGATGCCGCTCCAACGGGATGCCTTATCGAGAAGACCTTCCCTAGAGAAGTACGGCCTCTGCAGTAGCTTGGAGGAGAACGAGCTTGCCGCTCCTGTCCTAGTGGTTTCGGTGGTACCTGCGGGCAAATGGCATAGTGCAGGCCTGGGCAGGGTCCAGCTGATGGATACTCACTTAGGGTCGCTGCGAGAAGTAACAACACTAAGTAGGCCTATCTGGTAGAACGTGGATCTCAGAAGTAGCCTAGTGGGCCCAATGTGTCTCCTGAGGATCAAGGAGAGTGTATTGTACCGAATCTGGGAGTCAACCAATGGGAAGACCGAAGAGAGTGAAACTGTCCCTATAAAGTGAGGGTAGGATTCTTTCACCCCACGCCATTAGCACAAGCTGAGTTAACGGTACCGTTTAGGTGAATGACTTTTAAACAAAAGGGTAAATTTCCAGGTAAGCGGATGGAACAGTAGAAAGGACACACAACTCACTTGGTCGTCGCTGAAGACGGGTGTGTTTGACGACTGGGCAGAACAAACAATATTTTTCGGCGTGCTACTGCAAACATCTTCTCGTATACACATAAACCCGGTAGCGAGTGAACATAAGATAGTTTTTAGAATAAAAATATTAAAATACACAGTCGTGTGTTTTCCTAAAAGAAGCATATCCAGGACGTTCCCACCCCCTGATATAGATAAGAGTCTACATGCAAGAGCGGCCCAAGGAAAACCTCGACTTCGCCCTTCGATTCTACAGAAATTGTGAGGTGCTGAGAGGGTGACTCAGTAACAACGGGCAGCATCATAAATCGGCGCCCACCAACTGCCTCAAGAGGAGGTATTTCCTCGGAGTAAGATTATAGAAGCCCTGGAGAAAGTACATTGGGCCTCCTCGGGATGCAACCAAAACATAGACAAGCTGCGACAGACACCGATGGTTGAGGCTATGGACTTATGCTGAGTGGTGGTGCCATCAATGTCATGCGTGCTCTGCAAGTGCCATTTGAATTCCCAGTGATAGCTGGGAAACATTTTCTACTAGCAAGTGGATTTTGCAAGTATATCCTAAGTCGTAGAAGCATTTGGAAGTAATAACACTGTGCTAGAAATTAATGTCATAGAACGATAGGTAAGCGAGCATCCAACGGCTTTAAATCTCACAGTGTATCTAGGTATGCTGAATCGGTGATTTTCATTCCGGAGCAGAAATAAGGAAAGCTCTACCACAACTTAGTAAGAAAACCAAAGCTATTATTGGTAATTCATCCAGTTGAACAAATTAGACGCCACATGATGGCCGATGTTAGGTATGATCAAGCTTCCCCAAACAAAACTACCTATGTGAATGACGGTTTTTTCTTCAAACTGGACTTTATGTACGCGTTTTTTATTTGGGCATATGAAATGACATTTAACTACATGCTTGTGTAGAATTAGAATAAGTTCCTTAGAGATTTCGACACTGCTAAATTACACACACCTCCAGTGTTTGATAATATTCTAATTGAAAAAGTAAATGTAACATACATATTGTAGTGCTATAAACAGATTTCAATTGCGATTTGTTTTCTCTTTGTGCAGTATTGCTTCAAGCGTCTTGCATATTGCTTGTAATAAACTATTATCGGCTTCAGTTTTTACTCTGAGGAACAACAGCTTGAAAACCCTAATATCCTATTAACAGCCTATGTCTGTTGGGAGAACGAGTGGTGAACGAGTTATCAAAATCAAGACTAGTTTCTGACATTACCGTACATATTTAGTTATGCTGCATGTTTAGAACTAAGAGAATATTGTTATTTTTAAGCATGAGGAAGTAATATAGCGATAAAATGTATAGAAAAGATTTTTGGTAGAGCCTTGGAATTTGTTCAACTTCTGAGCACTTCAGCAAAACCTGCCTGCCTGTCTATTTGTCAGTCACGGTAGGGATTCCAGCATGTCAGCCAATGGCTTATTCTGCGTCATTCCCCGGGAGGAAGGTTGAGATAAAGGTACCCTACAGGCGGCCAGAACGCATCAGAGGCGATGTGTCCCTAACAGGTGCACGAAAGTTCTTTAGTCCGAAGGAAGTTTCAGGTCACCACAGATTGCCCGTCACCAGCCAGCCAGTTTTGGCTGATCATTCAGTGCCTCTGAAGGGGGACCCTTTGACCACAGCACCTCCCATCAGCCGACCACTGTATTTCCAGAGAGTAAGCAGTACCGCAGCCCAGCGTACCGGCGATCCTGCTGGCTCTTACAGCCTGAAGACCTAAGAGAGAAAGGTGTTATATAAGGTAAATATCCTTCCCAGCATTCACCTTAGTGATCTGGGAAAATCCCCGAAAAAACCCAAACTCAGAAAGGTTGGCTGCGGGAATCGAACCCGCAACCTCCCAAATGCGGGCCACAGATGACACCACCTTATCCATCACGCTCGGTCTGCGGAATCTTTTGTTAAGAAGAGAATCTCAGCTTGTTCCTGAGGAATAGCACAGACGATGCAGATATGCTTCTAATAACAGTCGGGTGAGCAGAAGAGCAGTCTTGATTGAAGGAAAAACTGTTATTTTTACAGGGCGTAACATTTGAAAACACGGAAAGCAGTCACTTAAGCCAATAAAAACAAATTTGGAAGTTTTCGCAAACGAACCAAAACCAGGTATGTACCTACATTACCGATGAGAAAAATCGTGGCCTTTGAGAGTAGGATTAACACACTATATGGCGAACACACATATTTCTTAGCAAGAAAAGACACTCCGAAAATATCTTTATGCAGCTTTAGGTCTACCTGAAATGCCTAGGAAAATGCAACGCTTAACCATGACATTTAAGGAATGGAATGATGACTGACGAGAGTGTTGAGAGTCATCAAGTGATATCAGAATAACTGGTAATTTCAGTAGATTTGTGAACGAAGCTTATTTATGTGTATATTCATGAACCAGGAATTTCTTTTGCTCACCAAAAGAAACCGTCATGCTTTTCGTAAAATATATGCAGAGAAAGAAGAAAAAAAAAGCATAAGCAGAAAAACAACACAATATTCGTGTAATAAAACAAAATGAAACGAAATAGCCATATTCTGTATGTATGTATGTATGTATGTATGTACAATCGACAGCCAATGTAACTGGTACGCACAGATTCTTTGGGAATGTTTTAGAGCTGGAAGGCGGGCTACTCCCACCCAGTAAGACCACACCTTCGGAACTGGGAAAATAAGCCTGGTAGTTCTTGGAAATAATTACACCAAATACCGATGTCATGAATATGCAAAATAATAGTCGTCTTCTAATTACTGATCTTGATTAAATGGCTTGCAATGGAAAACCAACAAGTTATTAGTGACCTACATATATAACCGCTTATAATTTATTTCGACAGCACAAACAACTCGTCCACAATAGTTTTTCCATTGTGCGTACATTTATTTCAACCAGTAGATGTAATAATGAAATATAGATGTTGATCCTTAAGACTGTACAATAACCAAAGAAAATCTGCAGGAAAGACTGGGTGAAATAACCTGGCCGGCCTGGCAGTGATCGAAGTCCGAACCTCCCGATTGCAAGACTCACACATTCCCGCCGAGACGCCTATTTATTTATTTGTTTCCTTAACGTGCATATGATTTCTGTTTTCTTTTCTGCCTTTCTTTTTTTATCTTATTGGTTTCCATTATTTTACTACTTTGTTGCTCCTTTTACTGTCACACACTTTACATGTCCACAAACACCCATGCAGTGTTGCCAACCCGTGGGATTTGTCCCATATTGTGGGACATTTTGACAAATATTTTTCAGGAAGCAACAAAGGGACTTTTCTGAAAAAAAGAACTGAGATCAATATGGGACATTTAATAATTGCTGCCTATAACATAGTGTAGTAATGGTTATGGTACACACAACAGCAAAGATAAACATTTCACGGAAGTTAAATACACACCATATGCAAACTGTCATTTGTGCATCAACACTGTCACTAAGGGCACAGTAGGTTTGCTTACACAACAATAATAGCCATACACTATTACCTATAGGAGAGATTCGAGTATGTGTTTGGGGAGTAATGTTTCCATAAAAGGAAAGCTGTATCTACTGATAGGAGGAGCAAGCACTTCAGTAACATGTCCTGAGTTTACATTATTTGTACCTAACCTAGTATTGCAAGGGCGGTAGTAAATATTGTAGTTGTACACCGTAAACTCCACTACTAATTTATCGCCCAGCATGAGGGGTGTTTTTCTTCTTTTTTAAGCTAGCAATCACATATTTTTCTTAACGCGGGACACTTTATACCAAAAAGGGACGTTCTGAGTACTCGTTTGGGACTTTTGGGCTTCAGAGGTTGGCACCATTGCACCCATGTCCGTTTCAGGACTCTAACCCACAGTCCTCCGTGCCAGAAGCATCAAAGCGATGCACGCTAACCGCGGCCATGTGGCACAGCAGTCATTCTGTCTCTAGTCGAAGAAGTGAGATCCTTTAATAAACTGCTCACAATTTAAGCCAGTTTTATACTCTCATTTGTAACAACAGAACACTTCTACTTTCTGACCTTGCTATACAAACAACACTATTTACACTTCTTCTTTAGCTCATTACCCTCCCCTTATGTAGGACTTACACCCCTAGGACTTACAAGCCAGTGCCCAAGGTCAGAGGAGTGTAGGGGAGCACAGGAACCTATGGATCGGACAGAATGAAGCGGGGTGGAAGCGGGTGGTCAGCCAGGCACCAGGTATGATATTGCGGAAGAGGATGACATGAAATGCAGGCGAAATCGATGATTGGAAAGGTGATAAGGGAGCAACTGATGGAATGAGTGGCGGAGGAAACCGGAGTACCCGGAGAAAACCCGCCCAGACGCCACTTCGTCCACCACGAATACCACATGCTGCTCCCTGGGATCGAACCCGGGCCACCTAAGGTGGTAGGCGAACACTAACCGCTCGGTCACGGCACCGCCCTTTCCTACAACGCTCTAGTGAAAATTGAAACTAAATATTTTTACTTTCTCTACTGCGCATACTGAGATGAAATGTTCATTCCACCCAAAAATTCGATATTGAGATTTCACCAAAAATGCATGATTTATGACCCCCTGAACAAAAAGAAAGGCATTTTAGAAAAAGGTACGAGCGCGTGCGCGCGCGCGCGTGTGTGTGTATTTTCTATGTGTGTGTGCCTGTGAATAGAAAATGGTCTGCGCGCGCGTGCACGCGTGTCTGTGTGCATGCGCGCGCGTGTGTGTGCCTGTGTACAGCATAACTCAGAAACGAAGTCAGTTAAAAACCAAATTAGATATTTAAGTTCAGCATTTTTCAAGGAAGGGACACGAAGATTCTCAAGAAAATCCCCCATCCAAAACTACCTTTTATGAGAAACATTACGAAACTTATATATTGAATTTTCCTGGAAGATTCTCAGAAGTCTTCTTCATTCTGGAAGGATTGCATAATTGTGAGCATAAGAGATACACAAAATCTTAGTAAAGAAAAAATGTGGTGCATTTAGAGGCACAATTGATATCAAGTGCATTTTCTTTTCTTTCCTTTTTTCTGTGGAGTGTAGTACCATTTCTGAGATATTGCGTGTTATTTGTCCGAATTTTAAAATACTTACACTTTCTCAAATGAGAAGTTATTCCTTTCTTGGCCGCGCAAAGAGAGCGAAATTTCAAATGCATCACATAGCGACCAGCTTTATAAGATCTGACTATTACCTGAAGCCTACTGTATTTCCTATTCCCTTGCATGTACAAGAAAATTAGAAATAAACAATTTCGGCAAATGTTTAACATGAATACAAGAATTAAGCGTTTGTAAGAAAGAAGGGTAATGAAAGCCACGTGATTGCAACACATTAATTTTTTCTTTAACATGCTTGTGCTACATTGATGGTCACTTTGCACATGTGTATATTTCAGAATCATAAACACTATTCTGTGCTTCCACGGGCATTTGTATGGTAAGGATGCTCAGAGGGCCGTGATAATTGTAAATAGGGCGGGCAAAGACAGACAGATAGACAGCACACTGAGAGGCGAACACTTGTGGCTGGGATTGAGAAGGAACATTTACAGCTCATAAGGACAGGGTTTAGAGGGTGTTGTTATAACAAACTAATAAAAACACTCCTCTTGCTATCCGGCTCCCTTCCCGCCCTCCACCGAATGATTTATAGCTCACGGTCTTGCCCAGGTACCTGCTCCTTATTGCAACAAGGGCTCAGGTGCATACAACATTCTGCATTTACTCTTCCCTATCCTATATTTTGTTATCTATCCACACTTCTTTGCTTGTGAATTATTATTTCTTAGTCTTCCATATTTACTGATTCTGATTTTGTTTGGTTGTTTTCGTATTTCCAAGCTTCCATTTTCATTGTGGTCGATATTTCGATATAGGTTTACCACAACTTCTTGTGCGAACGGGAATATCCAATAATAAAAAGTCTTATAATTACCATTTATAGTATTTAACTGATGCATCTTTTGAGAGTACAGTAGTCTTTAGAAAACTTTGCTCATCGCATCCAATTATGTATTTGGGCAAATTTTCTTACTTACCACCTTTACAGAACAGTCTAGTTTCAATGAAACATTGGTAGGTTCTGGTTTATTCCAATATAATACAATATCCAGCAGTGTTAGTGTCCATTAAAAAGGTTCGAGGAGCCAAAATTCCAATTTCAGTATGCAAAAATAACAATCGATAGTATAGTTCTCATAATCCGCTTTTATTCCAGATTTTTCATTTTACCAGTTTGATAACTTGCTGAAAATTGCTCAGATTTTTAAACGTTTGCCTATTTTACATCATTTATTAGAATATTTATCTTTACTTTATACATAGAGAATTTAGCACAACGGATAAACAGTTATAAATAGGCAAAACCTTACTACACAAAAAATGTAGGCCTCAATTCACAATATTTTAAATAACCATTTTATCACAGCAACCACTTAAGAAATATTCAACATTATTGGTTTGAATTTTTCAGTTCCTTGTCATTGTTATCTGCTCTGCCATATAGTTAACAGTAAATAGAGGAAGCATTGTGTTTCACCCCAAACTTCGATACAAAGATTTCACCAGAAATAGATATTTTGATACCCCAAAATTAAGAAAAGAAACAGCTTTAGAAAAAGGTCTAAACGTGCCTGTCAACAGTGCGCCTTCGTGTGTGTGTGTGTATTTCTGAACTGCATGAACTCAAAAATAAAAGGACTGTTAAACACCAAACGGTATTTAAGTTTAGTATCTTTCAACTGTGCCACATTACACGTTTCCAAAATGTCCCCCCATCCCAAGCTACATTTTGAATTAATTGGAAAAATACGCGAAAAATTTGACTTTGTGAAAAATAGCTATACATTTTGGTTATAATACCATATATTTAACATCTTTTCATGAAATATGAAATGTAGATATACCTTGAAGCCTCTGAAGACCCCTTCATTTTGGATGCCTTTTGCATAACAGCTGGTTGTTGTAGTAGTAGTAGTAGTAGTAGTAGTAGTGTTTAACGCCCGCTTTTACTACTACGGCACCGCAGGCGGTGACACTGATGATACATGGAATGAAGATGGAGCACCGGTGAAATGATATGGCGGGGGAAACCGGTGCACCCGGAGAAAACCCGCCCTGACGCCGCTTCGTCCACCACGAATACCACATGCGGGTCCCTGGGATCGAACCCGGGCCGCCTAGGTGGTAGGCGAGCGCGCTAACCGCTCGGCCGCCATAACAGCTGGTAAATCACAAGTAGGTATTAGATAAGATCTTATTAACAATAAATATATGCCACGTTAAAGCAATTTATATCAATAAATTATTTTTGGAGATAGCTTTTTTTCAAAATAATCCTTATTATTTGTTTGAGTTTTGAAGTACTTATAGCTTTCTCAATTAGGAAATCTTTATTATTATTATTATTATTATTATTATTATTATTATTATTATTATTATTATTATTATTATTATTATTATTATTATTATTATTATTATTATTATTATTATTATTATTATTATTATTATTATTATTATTATTACTATTATTATTATTATTATTATTATTATTATTATTATTATTATTATTATTATTATTATTATTATTATTATTATTATTATTATTATTATTATTTTATTTGGCAACGTAAGCAGAAAGGAATTTCAAAGAGCGACCGCTCTTAATTGAGATTATTGCTTAACCATATGCTGTTCCATTATTCCCCATAAGGCGTATTAGAAAATACGCAATAACATTTCTGTGAAACTTTATCTGGATTATCCAATACAACGTAGTTTCTGGACTTGTATGCCCTGTTCCAGTCGATGAATTAGCATCTGACGTTTCGCCCATGACTTCGTTGGGCATCTTCATAGATGATGACTCCTATCTGGTTTACAACTGTTGGATTAACCTGAAGCACGTAGAAGAATCATGTCTGGTAAGAATATTATTAGAAAAGTAGAGAAAGTTATATGACTGCAATGCATCAGAATTTTTAAAGTGTAATCCCTACTCAACTGTTTCTTTGCAGCTCATGGAATGAGTGTGGAATTTCAAGCCTACCTCATAGCGACCTACTTTTAAACATTTGATCAAACTCCCCTTGTTAAGAAGTGAGTGTCTTTTCAGTCCAATTCCTCTTACACCTATATCAAAATGTGCAATGTTTGGATTAAGAAGCAGTAGGCAGAAGAAAACACTTTTCTAAGAATGTTTGTAGAAGAGCGGGCAGAGGTCACGTGAATGTTGAAACATCCTATATTTTGGCATAACTAATGTCGGTGAAAATAAGTTTTGATTTGAAAACGGAGAAATGTGGGAACCAAAATTGTTGAACATTTCTACTGATCTGTCTCATTAACGTTTCCATTTTTACACTTCACAAATTTACTTCCGTATTAGCTTGAATCCTCTGCCGTATGTACTCGTATATAACTAGATAGTGCAAGAAGACAAAACGCATTAAGACAATTTGATTAAATATCACATATCACAAATCTGAAAATTGTATGCAGTTTTCAAATATGCTGAATATTTTATGCAGTCACTGTAAATGGAGAAACACAGCTTAACGCTGAATGTGTTTCGCACACACTCGTAGGTATTGTTGATCCTATGTGCTCAGTGCCTATTCTTTTTCCCCATTAACTTAAGTGTATGTAAGATAGTATCATAAGACTGTCATGACTCATGAGTGCCCCGCGGAAATTCCAGTGAATCTACTGACATAATTAATTTAAACAATTTACATACTGTCGTCCCGGTCCGAGATCAAGTCAGTGTTCAAAGAATAGTGGCTAGGCCGACTTTTGTTTCTAGCGATCTCATGGCTAAATTAATTATATTCACTTGTTACAAATATATATACTGCAATTAATGATAATTGGATAGAGTAAGCATTTTATATGAATAATTTGAGGGATTAAAATAAAACATTCACATGATTTTTATTCATCAGGTTTCACTTTTCCTACCACTAACGTAGAATTTTCCATCTTTCTTCGAACCAAAGACTTGACATTGAGGTTTCACTGCAAAATGCAAATATTGAGACCAATGAATCCAGTAAATACGCATCTGCGGGTTAACGTAGAATCAAAAAGTTCAATAAATAACAATTTCATATTTAATTTGAGAATATTGCAGAGACCCAAAACCAAAGATTTCGTAGAAATCGGTGATTCTAATCACACAAAATTCCGTTTGGTGCTTTAAAAATGGCTGCAATATTCTATTAATTTTCATAGGTTTTTTAAATCTTGAGAACTATGAGAGATAAGCAAAGATTTCTTAGCAAAAGCAATAGATATTTGTGAAATCGGCAATTTTATGGGTTTTGTCTACTTCGCAAACATTCGCTGCTGTTCCCTTGAAGTTTGTCATACTTTAAACACTACACTTTGAAGTGTTAAGCTTGTTTGTCACAAGGTAATTTAAACAGTGAACAACACTAGAGCTAGCATGCAGAACGTCTTTATAAACAGTTTATTGTTTTCTCACCTTCCTGTAGATAGTGGTAACTGAAAAAATATTCATAATTCATTTTGGGAAGAGCAATGGAAATAAAATAATGGTCCTTAAATAATAAAACAATCTTGTGCTTGTTACAAATCTAACTTTATACCTTTTTACGACTGTTCTTACCTTTGTAAGCCAGTGTTAAAAATCGTTTTTCATGCGTGATGTACTTTAAAGTTCAATAGTGAATGCTTGTTTTGCAATACACTCTGTCCACTCATGATATGTAGATGTCAAAAGCTTGTGCTTTCGGTTTGAAACTATTTTATTGTTGTAAGAAACTAGCGATGTGAAACACATACCAGAAATAAGTTGTATCACAATTCATAGAATGTCACTCTTCACGAAAGCACTACTATCAACTTTCTTGATTTCGAACGTGTAACTGTAACTTATGCATAATTTGGGTAGAAGGAAAAGGTGTTCTGTTGCGTTCTTCAAATTTATTTTGATAGTAATTAATAAGAAAAGAAATAAGGTATGAACCTATTATGTTTAATTTCAAACAGACGAGTTAAGATTAGAAGTATTTCCTATCACAACACCAAGGAATTTTTCCTATGTCCTGTTATTGTTCTTCTTTACACTTTAGATATTGCGGTATGTTGCTGCTACTTAAAATGTTGTACCTAACGCTTTACAGTTCTGCCTTTGTTCTAGCTAATTGTCTAAATTCTATAATTTGCTTTGGAAATCTGCGATTGTCAATTCTTTGCACGTAATCTTGCCACTAACAAAATTATGTGTTTGGAAACACAAGATGTCTTATTACTTTAGATGTTGATCATAGTTTCTTATGGGCAATGACAAAACGCCTTCAGTAAATAAGTATATCTAACTCTTAAGGGCACATTATCATTTCTAGAGTCAATCTATTTATTTTATTTTCGCTATTGAAATCTACATTGTCTTCCGCATCCATTGATATCTAGTAGCTATGTTGTTGGATATTTTATAGTTGCAAAAATAGCATTTAAATAACTTTCAGCTCTGGTTCTTTTGTTTTTGGCATTTTCTGATTACTAATGGTACCAATGTATTCCTAGTTTTCTCCAAAACTATTGCTTGTAGGAAGCTCAAATTTTCTGAGCTGCTAAAACCATCATAAGCAGTTTAAAATGAATGGAGCAGTTTTGCCATAATTTGTACACAATTTAGAAAATATAATGTTACGTAAAATTAGAAAAATTGAGCATATTTTTAAATATTGTATATAAACAACAATTTTCAATATGAAATTAGAACTTAGAAAAACTAACACACTCATTTTGTCAGAAATCCTGTTTTGTGGGTTCACCATAATTATAAACTCATTAGAACAGAGGATTCTTCAAATAAGTGCACTTGATTGAACAAAATACCAAAATATTTTTTTTCAATCTATTAATTTATATGTATGTGACATGTCTTACTTTAGGTCCACAACCTTATTTTAACGTATACTCTACCATAGTTACTGCGGTGCAAAATTTGTGATTATAGCTGTAATGGTTTAGGTGATGTTCCCATTATAATATCGATATCTTTTTCATGTGTACATCAGTGTGTTTAACTATTGCTTTCTCTATACATCACCAATATGCCAATAATACAAATAGATACAACCTGAACCGCAATTTGTGTTTGTCAAAAACTGGTTGCAAATTGGAGAATACGAACATGTTCACAAGGTACAAGAACCGAAAAGGAAACACCGGTTTGTTCCTTCTGTGAGTAAGGAATATTTGAAAATAAGAAAGCAAGCAAGAAAGAAAGAAATATCGCCCATTTCTAAAAGTGTTAAATAAGTGGCACAACAAATAAGCATTAGTCTGAAAATTTAAATATTCCTAGATAAATATTACCTAAATTGTTCTGCTGTATGATATATCCGGACGCGCTGTGGCCAAGTGGTTAGACCGTTTTACTGTCACTAAAGTGACCCGGGTTTGATCCCAGGCGTCGGCATGTGCGATGTGTGGTGGACACACCGGCACAGGGGCGGATTTTCTCCGGGTTCTCCAGTTTCCGCGGCCATCATTCCACCAATTGCTCCATCATCGCCTGTCCTAACATCTTTCGCAATCATTTCATATCATTCACTTCCTCGCTCTCACACCTGGCTTCGGGCTGATCACCCATTCTGGTTCCTCTGTATTATCAATTGCGTTTACGAAGACCACATATACTGGCCGGGAGGACTCGGGGCGTTGACCACGTCCCACTCTCCGCCACTGGACCCCGCTCATGACGCCTGTAATGGGCACAGGTGGAAGATCTAGCGGCCGGGCGGTAGGCCAAGGCCTCACTCAAAGGGCTGTGGTGTCACAGGACGGACAGATGTGGTATATCCTAACGGGTGCATGTTTCCCCTCTGGTAGGTTTAGTTTTCTGTGGCTTCCTAGTCATGCAGAATTCAGAGTTCAATGAAAACAAAGAGGACTCCACAGATTATATGATTGTAGAAAATATGCATATTTTAAATCTTATGTGAATATCAAAACATATTTTGATAAAAATCGTTAGCGTTTTTAACAAAGAGATAACGACCATTGTTGATTAAAAATAAGAACTAAAAAATACACCGCACCCGAAACCGTACACGCTCTCTCTCTACGCACACACACACACACACACACACACACACACACACACACACACACATACACACACACACACACACACACACACACACACACACACACACACTTTTACAAGATACACAAACATTTTATTTGAAACGGCTTTGGGGCAGATTTAGAGTCCTAAGAACTTTATTTTCCGCAAAATCTCGTTATCAAATCTTTTGGTTAAACGCGATACTTCTGCCTTAAGTAAATTGCAGAGAAAAACTTCTAATATGATCTGTGACATTGTTTTCCATATATTGTGAATCTTTTTATGACTGCCAATGATTGGTTAGTTTTTTCCACTCTGGGATTTCCCTTCTCTATAGATCTATCATTCTATAAATTATAACTATTTTCATAAAACTTGGGCCACCATGTTTTAAATGTATAAGCTACAGCACACCTATAGCACTTATAAAGGTATACATAATATCTAAAGAAAGCGCGTATAATAAATAATACAAAAGTAATGTATCTTTAGAAAAGTACGGATAAGTGCGGCATTGAAAAAGTCAATTCAATTGCATTCATCAGCATATTAATACGTACTTTGAATCCTAAGTTAAATTACATAATTTTGAGTAATATCGCAATATCAATTTGAGTAATATCAAACGGTATTTCATCAAGAAGATCATACAACCAGCATGATAGATTCATTTTCATGAAATTCTGTCTTTTGTTTTCTTGTTTGAGTTTTGTTTTTATAGGCACAACGTCAAAATTTTTGTGTCGTTTAGTTTTATGGTAATTGCTCTTGATCATATCTAGAATTTCATTGAAATTAAATACTTGAAGTTCTTTGATGAGCAAAGCTTTTAAAGGCTCCAAACTTATGTGGACTGCGTATATATCTGTGAATTCACGGGAGGCTTCTTCCTGAAGATAAAGCCAGTGGAAAAAGTGAAAGTCTTGGGACTTCTCTAAAAGTGTCACAGAGATATAAGATATAATATTCTCATTTATATAAATAATATACATACACATTTTCCCCCATTCTTGAAATATACACCATCACGTAGTAGGTACAAAAGGGAAATAAATGGTTCGTTTAATTGTTACTCTTTAGGATTACATGAACTGTTAAGTACCAACAAGAAATATTTATCTAACAAGAGGATAGAATTTCAACCACGATTGGAAATTTAAGTGAATCGAGTGAGCTGTGGTTCCATTTGAATTAGCCATGAAAGGTGTATCTGGAGTGACCTTTTGTTGTTTCTGTCATTGTTATTGTTTATTTATTTATTTACCTTTGTACAATTGCAACACATAAGTAGCAAAATTCTAATATGTCTGCTAATTTAGATAATTATCTATTTTTTCCAGATGGTGTTCTATAGGATGAAAAAAGATGTTCTGAGTTCTAGTTCCTAGAAAACACTCTTCCTTATAAGAAATATTGCATACTTTAATTTCTATGAGAAGAGAAGAATAGAAAGCGTACTAAAAGTGAACCGAAAAACTCCATAGAATAAAAATATGAAAATGTTGATATTGAATAAAAAATTTGAAAAACCGCGTATTTTTTAATTATGTCAAAGAATAATATAATGGCTGGCCCCGTAGCTCAGTCAGTAAAGCACCTGACTGCTGTGCCAAGGGGTCCCAGGCTCGATTCGCGGCTGGAAGGGTGGATGATTTTCCAACCTTCCTAGAGTCTGGTAGTGTGAACGTGTGCGTGAATTTAATGTAATAAGTTCAAAATAATAGGAACTCAAAGATCAAGAAAACCAACGTTAAAAAATAATATAGTTTTTGAACAGTGCAAAGTTAATAAAGAAAAATATCCTAAACTCACATTTTAACAAAAATATATACTAATAAATTTTCAGAAAATGTTAACGAAAATGTGATTGACATCTAGATATAATATGTCAAGTTGGTGCTTAACAAATAATATCCATTTAAGTGCTTCTTAATATCATCGTACTCCAACTCGTTATTAAAATTTCTTTAATAGTGGCTACGAGTACAACCATTGCTTAGTCTACAATACAAGCTGAATTTGGAACAGCGTTGGGAACTATTAATGTAAATATAAGTTTTCTAAGGCATAGCTGCACCACTTCCAGAACAGCGCATCGAATTACCTGACATAAGTATAAATTTGAATAATATATCTTGAAGATTCAGCTCAATAAGGGCTGCGAAACAGAAAGGATGGTAGTTGAATTTTCTGTTAGTCAGATCTAAGCTCTGCCCCTACTTTTACAGGATGTTTTAGTGTTATTTTCTGACATCTTTTTTGTAAAGTGAGGTGTAGCTCTCAGTTTTAAGTAATCAGAATAATTTTAACTTGCTCTACTACTAAAGTAGAGGAAGTATTGTATTCCACCCAAAAATTCGATGTCGAGATTTCACCGGAAATATGTGTATTGAGGCCCCCCTAAATCCAAAAAGGGCAGTTTTAGAAAAAGGCCCGTGTCTGTCTTGTGTGTCTGTGGACAGCATAACTCAACAAGAACCAAAGTTCATATTTAAGGTTAATTTCTTTCAAGGATGCGACACGAAGATTCTGAAGAAAGTTGCTCCAACCTAAACTACCCTTTACTTGGTAACTTTTTCAAAAATTTTGATTTTCTTGAAAATGGCTCTAACGGTTTTGAATAGAATGCTGTGTGTTTGAGATATTTTTATGACAAATGAAATGTATATTTTTAATTTTCTGACTACAGAATATGTAGCCCTGTTTTCCGTGGGTGTCTTTTGCATAACTGGTAAACCGTAAGAGATAAACCAAATCTTATAATACAAAAAATCTAGATCTTGTTAAAACACACAATTTATGTACAATGCACTTTTTTTTTAGAGTGAACCATTTTGGAGATACTCCTCGTTATTTGTGTAAGTTTTGGAGAACTTATACTTCTGTCAAATGGAACATTACTATTCATTTTTTTGGATGTTGATCCAGCAAAGAGAACGAAATTTGAAAGCTTTAAGAGATTTGACTATCGCTCAAAGCCCACTGTATTCCCATATTCCCGTTGCACGTGCAAGAAAACGAGCACCAAGATGATTTCTGCAAATGTTTATCTCAACTAACACGAAGAAAATAGAAGAATATGAGTTTGTAAGAATGGTTAGTACAGGAGTAGACAAGGTATTGTGAGTGCAACACATCAGAGTTTTAGGTTATGTACATAGTATGTGTACTGTTCTGCATTTCTGATCATTTCAGTTTGGCTGAACCTTCACTTTGACAATGTTCCAATACGCTGAATCCCATGTGTAAGCTTCTCGAATTCATATACGGAAATGCGAAAGTCAAAGTTAGGGATTACTTTATTTGAGAAAGAAAAGAGCCGTGTGCCCTTGTTGCAGAGAGATGTAAAAAAGGTCTTTACTCGCCCGCCAGAAATCTCGCTCCTCACTCTCTTGCCCAGACATGATCTCTATCGCTACTTGGGTTTGTCATGGGATCTGTCTTAAGGGCGTTTCAACACAATGGGGTGGGCAAACACTGTATATTGTACAGCTGGCCCTGTCCGACATCTTTACCTAATTGAGGATAAAATGCCGTGCAAGCAAACCCAGTTAGGAATTTCCGTTGGGGGCACCCAAATTCCCTTGTAATGGATACCTCTAGATTAACACCCTGCTCTTCCCTATTTCAAATTAAATTCCAATTTCAGCTATTAACTACAAAGTTTATTTCCTTTACCTGTAACATTTTCCCACAGCCAGGACGTGCTTCTCTAATGAGGCGCGCACGCTACCTTAACTAAATGGTGTCGGTGGACTCCTACAAAACCACAGAAACCGGAATTGGGATCTGTGGATTTTTAATAAAAAGCAATACATGCACATAATAGGATAATAGTTATTTATCTACAAGGGTATATATAATGCGACTGATTGTGGCACGAGTAGTATATGTTTTTGCGAGTGTCTCAACGAAAAGATATTACGCATGTTACATACAACGTTTAATGAAATTTTAATATTAAAAATTGCAATGTATCAGAGATCATACCTATATGACGCAATGTGGTTGCTAAACACATTTTTTAACTGTCCCATTTATATCGCGCCTTTAACTCAGACGCTCATATCGCTGGCCTCTGCTGTGGAACATGGGTATTACTCATTTAACAGTGGGTTTTGAGTTTTTAGATTTTTTTATGTATAAAATTCACCCATACGCATTCACACTCTCATCCATACTTCCGGACTCAGGGCAGGTTTAGGAAAATCTCTGAAGCAGCCGGAAATCGAACCCGGGATTCCTTGCCCAGTAAGCAGATGCTCTACTGACTGAAGTGCGCAGCCAGCCTAAACATGTTTCATTTGTTTCAACACTTATAGTAGAGGAAAATGGAAGGTAATGCTGAAAACTGTTGAAAATATGGATTGTGTTCCGCTTGACATTTTGAACGAAGCCAAGAGTTCTGAGAGTTTAATTCCAGAAAAATCAAAAGATGTTTACAGGGAATAATATTAAAATTTTGTGGATGGAAAAATGAAAAATGCCTTAGTTGGGCCAATGAGTTGATTCCTGTGTTTGAATGTTTCTGAATTATCGATAATGAGGATTTCAGATTTTCTTACACGCACATCATTGCTGTTTTGTTGCCATGCTAATTATGTCATTTATTCTCTGGCACTGGTGCCAGGAATAGGATAATTTCGCATTATTTATGGCGTCATAAAAAGCCGCTTCGATTCTAGAATTGCATAAACGTTCTCATCTCACGTTATACAAACTTAGATCTATGCAACTATAATGAGTTCACGTGGACTAAAATCTCTCTCTACCTTCATTATCAAAATAATACTAAAAAGTTAAACATATACCTAACTTATAAGTAACTTTAAAAGCTCATTTCATAATGTTAAATTTACTTAATCAAATGTTCCAACACATCCGTTTAATTTATGTGTGCTCTTTGTAGAATTTTTTTCTTCAATGTGTTTGTTCTTGCAAACTCATTAAAGATCACGATCAGCTGATGCACTGCGAAGTTTTGCAAGTCCGTGTTATACTGACTTCATACAACAGGGAATTACCGTCAATTTAATTTATAATATGAAGCATTGTAGACATTCATACTGTAAAGAAATACAAGAATCTTTAGATATAAATGTTGTCATCGCTAACGATGTTTACTACACAAAAACAAAAGTTTATCTTTGGAAATATCTATTGCATTTTCCTGAGGAAAGCTTTTTCCAAAGCATCTCCTAACTTTATGCTTTTTGGATAGGAAAATTGCACATTATCATTAGGTTAACAAACTCACTACTTTCTCTAACCTATACCAAGAAGAGGAACAATTGCAATCCAAAGTTAGATATTGAAATCTTGACGACTATACACGTTTTGAGGTAAATAAAGAACATTTTTAGAAGAGATCCGTGTTCATTTATGTGTGTCTGTGAATAGTATAACTCAAAAATGAAATGTTGGATAAATACTGTACTGTACAATACTAGTATAAAACATGTTCTGTACGCGTAATTTGTTTTGCTTAGATGTTTATCTGAAAACGGCGTCTAACACTTTATTTACTCAACATTTTATTGCATTTATTTCTTCCAATTTTTGTATATTTTCAGCTGACCGTAAAAGGAATTCCACAATAATAAAATTATTATATAATAATAGTTATTATAATAATAGTAATAATAAATAATAAATTAATAATAATAATAATAATAATAATAATAATAATAATAATAATAATAATAATAATAATAATAATAGTAATAGTAATAATAAGTAATAATAATAGTGAACAAACCGCTTCCCCTGTTGGAAAATGAACATGTCCCTTTTCACATTAGCAGGAACTTAGAGGACAAGTTTGCAATTAACAAACTGATACTCTTAAAGGATTCACGTGTTTCCACTATGATTCGTACTTAAGATCTCTCTCTATTATTTGTTTGGTAATATTTTAAATGATTAAACGCAGATATTAACTTGTTAAAACGGAAAGCAGGTTGCAAGCATTAGGTATGAAAAGTGTAATTCCAGATGTGAGTTGACCAGTGACAGCACTCGAGTTTCCTAGTTTTATGTAAGTAGGATTAACTGCCTGTTCCTCAGCAAAGTTGCAATGAGGAAATTACACTTTAGGATTAAAATTTATTGGACAAAGTAGTGCTTGTTATTACGAGCAGGGGCTGATGCGACGTTGATTCGGCAGAAATGAAATCACAGACAAAAGGAATGTTAAAAGAAACAAAACTAGCCGTGAAAAAGAACAGCTGTTTTTTGTTGCTGGACAGGAGCGTTATCGTGAAGAGGCTGTGGAGATGTCTGGTTTTAGATTACACCGTGAGTGAGTGAGCCCATGGAATTAAGTTGTGTCATGTTTTCTCCACAAGTGTTTAAATTCTTCTTCCTCGGGGAGGAAGACAAGCGTTGTTAATTTTATCGTGCGCGGTTTTAGAGACACAACGGAAAATATAAATACTGTCTTCTGTACCTCGTAAAGTCAACTGGATTGCCTACTTTCCTTAGGAGATCCACAGGTGACAAAATGTATTTAATGGACATTTAGGAAAGAAATTAGTAAGCTAAAGAAAATACTTTTGCTGAATAAACGCAAATGGAATGTTTGTAATGCCTATAATTTATTTGTACACATTTGCAATAAAACCACGAGATGTCTCAGAATATTCCACTGTAACTTTCACTGAGCGTATTTTACAGGGCCTTTCAAAGTTACCTAAAATTTTATGGCACAGTAAATTAAACTATATTCCAGTTATAATAAACATAAAGTGATTTCTCATTTTTGTTTCTTTTTTGCTGTACACATTTAGCGTACTCTGACAAAATTACAAATCCAGTCCAGTTATTTTCTATCGCTCTATTTTTGTTCTAAAACTTTGACTCAGTGCTTTCACTGTTTTTCTTCACTTTCTCTGCCTCTCATGCAGTAATACCGACGATGCGATCTAATGCTCGTTAGATTCTCGTTAAAACTTCTTCACTTCGACACACACACACACACACACACACACACACACACACACACACACACACACGCACAGCTGTCTCGTACTCACTGACACTCATTCATGTCTGTGACTTTCCCCTCTGCTGTTTCTTCACATCCTTGTATAGTGAGGATGACTTAACATGGATCTTTTTCGACTTCACTTACACCGGCCACCCGATGCCCCTCGAAGGTTCTAGCAATCATTTGTTATACGCCGCATTCATTGTTGCTAATCACGTATACACAAATAGTCGTGCGAGGCAACCTGACCTTAAGGGCCTTTGTTCGCTCGCCGGCCTCGTATGTGTTGTGAAGTAGCTTAGCCCCGGCTGTCTTTTGTTCTGCGTCTTGTCCGACGTCACAATATTGATAACTTTTGTTAAAGTAATTAGGTTTTTGCATTTTTAGCATTATAAATGGACCATGATGGTGGTCAAAATCATGCATTATGAGCTCCTTATGGCATGCATGCCATAAATATTGCCTTAAAATACTTACATAATAAAATTACTGAAATGAACGTATTCCACTGGATCCCAAATTAATGCACATCATCACTTTATGCACACTTCCATCGATGCACAATTAATTACTGTAAGCCTTGAAAAACATAACTAGAGCTGAAGAAACATATTGATAACACAAATTGCCATGGTTTAAAATTGTTTTCATTTTAAAAGTTCACTCTATGTATAATTAAATTTATATTCAAGTGATACGTGTCATTTATCAATTTATTAAAAGTTTATGTGTGGGTCATTAAGACCAAGTATGATGAGCAGCACAACTGGTCCAGGAGGAAACATCAATCCTACGAGAGCCTATACAAGAGCACCATAGAAGGCAGGGAAGAAATGAAACAAATACACGAATCTAGGGACCGAAGAGAATCCCCAGTCATCATGCCCGAAGTAAGAACAGCTATCAGCGAACTAAAGTGAAGGAAAACACCAGAAGAAGAGAAATAACAAACGAATGCATTAAAGTCAACGTAGAAAGACTTGGGGAGCCCATTAAACTTATATTCTAGTGAAAGCAGGAACACCTCATAAAAGAGTGAGCATCAACATATATATATACACATAAGAAATCTAAGGATGCCAAGTAATTATAGTCCAATAAACCTTCTATCAAACATCATCTCGTACCAGTTTTTCTTGAAGAACATGGATGAACCACCTGAAAAAGCAGTGTTCTCCACAGCAGAACCTTACAAACCATAAGAGATCGTAGAAAAGTCACAGGAATTCAGAATAGGACTCCATATTGCATTCGTCGATTTTACAAAAGCATACGACAGAGTAGAACATTCTTGTCTACTGAAACAGGGAATGGTAAGCAGTGGTGGCTGGTGACTTGCCGCAGTGGGTGTTTTTCTCGTACATCCTATCACTTTCACACTCTCTGACACACAAACGCGCGCACATCTGCTTGCGCGAGTGCACGCACCTAATCAATGCATTTTCCCAGAACATTTAGCTCTAATCCGCAATTCATATAGGCAATTGAGCTCTCGTGTTTTGTCATTTTTTGTTTTAAATGACCAGCATCACCCCTACAATGATTATGTGTCCAAGTGCCGTTTGTCTTCTTCGCAAAAGAATGGAAAACAGAATAGTCGGTTTGCTACTTCACAGGCACATATCCATGCACTTGTAGATGTATGCACTTTGGTTAAACTTTCTTCTAACGGTTCTCCCTTTATAATTAGTTACTTAAACTGAATAGATTGCTCGCAATGGTCTGACTTCGTTTTTAATTTGCAGTTTCTCTTTCAAGGATAAACAAAAAGGTTTATCCCATTTAGTTTCGTAATGCTGTTCGTTTCCACACTTGTACATATTCAAATGTACTGCTATAGGTGAACATAAATGCAAGCAGTTTTCCACCAGCAACACATGTAGGTATAACAAATAGAAATGTAAACACAGTAAGAAAATGACTATCCCAACTGAAGCTTTTTCCGCCAATCGCAAAATCTCGTTTGTGGACCTCTACAGCACGTTGACCGAATGCCCTGGCGGTTGTCAAAGAAGGCGCGGGGAGATTAAATGAGCAAATTCATATAGAATAGACATGGAGAAGATGGGTGAATGCAATGCAATCGAGCATTTACCCCCTTCACACACCCCAAATACAGACCACCTCATGTTTCCGGTTTTGTGTTTACGTAAACACGCGTCTTTGCAAAGAAGGTATATACGTTTCAAGGCGAAACCGAATAGAAGCACGATGTATTAGTTTTGCAATTACATGATTGTGATTACGTTACAAACATTTTCTTATGGCATAGCAAACACAGAGCTTTATTTTTACTAGGAACACAAAGTAGTTATACTTCCATTGGACTTTGAAGTACCTTTTCACCTTTTTATGCAACATGATTCTACCACGGACACGATTTGAGGGACCAGCTGGTTCTCTGAGCTAACCGTGTGCAGGAGAGTGGTTGGGGTTAAAACCACGATGTAGGGGAAGTGACACAATGTGTCGGTTCTCCCCATCTATGATACAGAAGAAAATCCGGCATTCGACCTTCTCGTATAGAGGACAGAAATATATGAGAATAAGAGAAAATAGATCTAGGTTAACACAAATAAACTATAAAAGCCGAAGTCAATGGGAATTCCCCATTCTTATCCCAAATGTGTAAAGAGCATACCGAGGAAGCCTCTGCATAGGAGAGGCCGTTGCCCTATATACACAGGGCCTATATACACAGGGTGTCCCAAAAAACATATTACCTATATTTATACAGCTTTCTATACTTGTTTTTCTTTTATATAATACATTCACATGTCCTTCTCTATTCACCCTTTAAATTGATGTAGTTTTCTATGATTGATCTAGAAGCACATTCTCATGATTCACTTTCTTTTACGAAACACACTCACTTTTTTCTACTCCCTGTTCTACAAACAATTCATACAATTTTCATATAGATCGAAATTGAAGTGCAACGTATTACATTCACACGGCTTTCTCTACTCACTTTTCTTCTTGCAGTATTTGTGGTTGTTCAACAGTACTTCTGCATAGTGTCGTCCAGGTGTGTTTTATTCTTTGTTCTTTACAGTATCCTTAGAGTTAGCACCTTTGTTTAAGGTATAAATAAAAGTTAAAACGTAAAACTTTAAAAATGTATCCCAACGAACACAAGACTATTGGGCAAAGTTTTCCAATAAGCAATGACCTGGATAAGCCAAATATACGAAACTTTAAAATAATGCAATTTTCTACAATATTTTTTTTCTCCTCAACTCTTACATTTTGATGTTATTGACAAGCCACATTGCCAATAACCGATGACGAATTTGGGAACACCTTAAATTACCTACTAGGTATTTGCCTTCATAGCTCAAAGCAAACGATTCTTTTAATCAATTTAAGGCTGCATCCTGTTCAAACACCGAATACTAAGAAAGAATAAAGGCCTCATATGCACGTTTTACTTCACAAGTGTGACCTTCTCTTTAAACTGCAAGTCTGAAATCTGACACTGAACTAAACCCTCAAATCCAAAAATTGATAAATTCATGAAGTCTGAAGTGAGAAAAAAATGATTAACTGAAGCAGAAATAAATTTAATGGAAAAATAAACTAATTAAACAAGAAAAGAAAAAGAAAGGAATACATAACTAAGGAAGGATTTAAAACAGATAATCAATGAGAAAACTAAAAAGAAAGCAACTGAGATGATTATATGTGTCACAGACTGGATATTTAGAATATCCAGAAAAATGTTAGAAGTAAAGTCAGAAGGAAACGGAAAAACAAACAGGGAAGAAGTCAGAAAAACATGAATGGGGCCAAGAAAAAGTTGAGGAAGAATTTGAAGAAAAAGGGAAATTGAAGAGAAAAGGATCAGCTTTGGACCGAAGTGAGCGGGATAGAGTACAGACGGACAAAGCCCACATATTGCAGATCCACAAATTGTTTCTTAACAAAAGCACTGAACTTTCATTTAAACAAATTGAAAATTGATTATTAAAGAATGAGATACAAGAAAGAAGAAGAAAAAAAAAAAAAAACTAGTCGAAGCAGTTACAATGTTTATTTGCCACATCTACTGGTTTGAATGGGCACCAACTGGTACTTACCGGTTTGCAGAATTCAGGCATTGACTTCACTGCTCCCCCTGTAACACTGTTGGCATTCCTTGCCGATAATCTGTTTCTGATAGGCAAAAATCTTCAAACTTTCCGGGCTTTCGCTGCTGCCTATTCCTTTTCGACGCGAGCAATTTTGACAGATTTTACAGCATTTATATATGTTATGAGCTTGTTATAAAATCAGATTCACTGAAATTAGTTTTGATTTCTTGTTAACTTTTAATATCCAGAAAAGGAGGAGGAGGACTTAGCTGTTTGGAGTTTACCTTCTTGTGTTGTATACAAGATTCTCCAAGGGAACTTGATTATGAGATCTACTGATATAATTTTCTCTATGTTCATGTGAAAACACTTTTCGCACCAAACTGTCGGCCAACGTGAGGCGCATGATCGCCATCAATTCCTTTTCTGCAGCAAGATGCACACATGGTGACTTCAGGGTTCCATCTATCGATGACGAAGTTTACAAAAGTCAATGTCTCCAATCATCTGTCTGCTGAGTTATTTTCCATTTGATCAAGAAGGACTCGATTCGGGTGGAGGAAAGGGACAGTGCAGTTTTCGCCTCGCAATAGATTCAATACAACTTTAACATTTATGGCTCTGAATCCTATGTAGACAATTAATTATTTTATCATATTTATTGAAGTTAAATTCAGTTCCGTGTACGTTTTCACATGGAAATAGACAACCTGATGTTGAAAATTAGATCTTTAAAGCTCAATATCAAGCTACCTTGGAGAATGTTTAGGAGGCAATTTCAATAATGGAAACGCAACAAGACAAGGTCAAAATTAAGCTTTTTCATCTTCTATAAGTTTCGAACAGCTAAGTTACCCTCCAACAACTTCCTTTTATGTTAAATGTAAACCAGAAATCAAAAGTAAATCCAGAAAATCTGATTTTATAACAAAACCCAGAATTTATAAATGATTTAAAAGCTAGGAAAAGGAAAAGGCATCAGCAGCGAAAGCTCGGAAAGCTAGAAGAAGCATGTGTACGAGAAAGAGAATATCTGCAAGGAATGCCAACAGTATTGCAAGGAAGGGGATACTTGTGTGCAGTGCGTCAGTTCTGCAAAGAAGTACCATATTAAGTGTGTAGAGACCACAAAGAATCCGTATTTTGTCTCACAAGTTGTATGAGTGATGATAGTGATTAAACGTCTTGGTGTCCGTTTGCTCGTACCGCTGAGGAAAAGGGGCACTATAACATGCTCCAAGTAATTATCTTCTTTTTCTGTTATTGTATCTTATTTCTTAAATATCAAATTTAATTTGTTCAAATTAATGTTCAGCGCTTCTGTTAAAAAACAATTTGTGGCTCTGCAATAATTAGTATGCTTTTCATTTTGAAAAAAATGTCCCTAGACTGCCTTTGCCTCGCATTTACTAGACATACATTTATTTGCAAAGCTTATTTTCTTTAAAAAATAACTTGACAATTTTATTTTTTATCTAATAATTCTGTTTTTCTTACTTTTCCTTTTAATCAACTGTTTGAAATTTGCCACGCATAAGCAAATAACGATTTATCAATAGTTGGACAGTTTTTCAACAGTAGTTTGAAATATGCCTGTTTCCAGAGTGATAAGAAATTGAAAGTTTTAATCTTTATTGCTGATGCCTTCTAAAATGTGCTAAATGTGAACTATAATTATCATCTATTAGGTATAAAATCCCACCCACAAGCACTCGGGTATGTTTACACTGCGCGAGTAAATTCAGTTTGAGTAATACCTAGTATATTTTTCTATGTTGGATCACAAGCTTGTTCCACAATTTCTGTCTCAAATGAACAATAATTACTTTTCTCCTTTGATGCATGCAATTGTTTGTGAAACTCCTAAACAATTTACTGTTTTAGGTCTATGATATTTAGTTCATGTCGTTTCTCAATAAAAGTAAAGCTATTTTGAAATTTTTTATTTTCTGAAAAATTGCTTTAACGATAATATTAAATATCAAATTGTGACGCCGATCGCGATGCACGACAAAGAACGGCCACGGTTTAGCTATCTCACAACACGTATCAGACTGGTGGTGTGTACATCAAAGTTGCATATGGTGTGGCTGCCTCGCGGCACTGTTTGTGAACACGTGGCAACAATCAAAGCGGCACGATAAAGGATTTTTGAGATTTTTCGCAAGGCGTCCGGCGTATTTGTAGAAGTTCCAGAAAAGGTGAAGTTCAAGAAAGATCCGTGTTACGTAATCCTCACTGTATAAGAAGTCGAGGGGATGAGAGAAGTTAGTAGTACTAGTAGTAAAGACATGAGTCGTTGCAGCAGGCAGTATTAGGAGCGTGCGTGTGTGTGAACAGTCATAGTGAGAGATACATCGCGTCGAAGTAAAGTCAGTGAAGCAGTTTTAGTGGGGTCGAGTTATTGTATCGTCAAAGTTAGCTGTTTGAGAGTCATAGAAAGTGAAGAAGGACAGAAAGGAGCCTGTCAAGGTTACGAGAAGAAAACGCTTGCGAGTTGCAATATCACGAAAGGCTGCAGACTGTATTAACATCAGTAATATATTCAATTAAAAGATAATAAAGTGACAAAAAATAAGAAAAAGAAAGACAAAGAAAGAAAAGAAAAAGAAAAGAAAAAAATCCTAGTCTGTACTTTTGACATTTTGTCGCAATATGTTTGAGACTTATTTATGTCAATCGAAACCTAGATCTCTCTGAATCTTCTGAAAACAGCCTCTGAAGTCCTCTTCATTGTGGATTACTTCTGTATATCTAGTAAACTGCAAGAGATACATAAAATATTACTACCTACATCAAAATGTAGATCTCTAACAATACACTTCTTGTAAAGTACGATTTACCTGAGAAAATAACTATTTTCGAAATATTTTTTGTTATTGCTTTGCATTTCCAAATATTATAATTTTTCTGAAATGGAATTCATCTTGTACAAGTAGAGGAATTTCAAAGTCATCACATAGCAGGATATTTTAACATTTTGTAAGTCTAGTGTATTCCCCTTTTCCCATTGTATCTACAAGAAAATGAGTAGCAAAACCATTTCCACAAGTTTTTTTCTATCAACATGAAGTGGAATATTTCTATAAGAATAGTTTTTTGAAGAATGGGTAGAGAAGTCATGTGAAGATAACATATGATACCTTTATTTCACTCTGGGCACGTATAGGGAACGCAATTTCAAACCAACTCTTAAATTCTCACTTACACCTACTCTATTCCCGCATTCGCATTGAAGGAAGGTACTGCTTCGGCCATACGTTAAACAGGGATTCTACAGGATGAGTTTAACAAACGGTTCTTTATGACAATAGTTGTACTGGCCATATTTGTTACACTCATCATGTAGAATCACTGCCAAACCTTCCATCTGGTATAAGCAAGGATGCAGTAAAACCATTTCCGCAAATGTTTGTCTTGAACTGAAGTGGAAGAATAGGCTTTTATAAGAATAGTTTGTTGAGGAGTGGATAGAGAAAGTCATTTAAATGTTTAAACAAATCAGCTTTTTTGCATTCTATTAAAGGAGGCTATAAACATAGAAATCCCAAGGCAGCATAACTACAAGGACCGTGTGAAAGAAAAAGGCATCATACTCGTATTGTGGCGGTCAGAAAAGAGTTGTGTTTTATTTTCTTGTTCTATATGAAGCTGATAGCGTGTGATAGACTGCAACAGCATGGCTATTGTGTCAGCGCTGTAACTCCTTGTACTTCTGTAAGTTGGCAGTCCTGTGGATCATTACGGAAGGCTGACTTTCGCTGCTTGCTGCTCGCAAGAACCATTTATATTCGTGTAATTTAGATGGATGGTGCATGGTATATTATGTGCATCAAACCATTTACTTGAGAACGTGTTTCTTTATGCGAAAGCTAAAAATATGATTTGCGTAATGAGCCATTATGTCAAGACAGATTAAAGGAAAAGTGGCCGAAAAAGTTGGCATTAAATACATCATCGAATGATTTTGGTTAATTAAAAATGAACGCTTTCCTCTACCGTTGGCAATTAGAATTTGCGTTTGTTAGAAATACCGAATAGTGTAGAAATTCATATGCTAATTAGAATTAAATACTCTTGAATGATCGTAATTCAAAATATTCATGCCGAATGTGCTGTAAATCATCTCCTGATTTCTCAACAGGATTTAAACGTTTTTCTTTCGTTTATACATATGTTGTCGTTAAAATCTAAAAACCTGCTTTATTTGTAAAGGTATGTTCTTGAAGCAGTGATATTTTATTGTTATACAACTAGTTCATATACAGCGTGATTAAAAACTGCTTTTACAGAGTGTGAGGTTTGGTTGCTTACACTAAAGCAAGATAAAAAGCTGACGTAAACATATGTCCCAAGATGTTTTCACGTTATTAGTCCACAAAATTATAAATGGAAGTTTACGTTCAAAGACTTTCCAGGTCCAACTCAACTTCATTTATCTATGCACTCATTCATAGAAGTCTGTGACTTCTTGTATCTCACATAGATGGCGATGTGTTGCCATAGATACTTGTTTATAGTTGTCGTTTGTTTACCTGTAGTAAGTTAACTAAAAGTATGCCTTGTAGTCTGTCTTTAACGTTTCATTTTTGTAGTGTTTAACACCCACTTTTACTACATATGGCACCGCAGGCGGTGACAGTGATGATACATGGAATGCCCCAGGGCCGCTTCGTCCACCACAATTCCACATGCGTTTGCTAGGATCGAACCCGGGCCACTTTGGTGAGAAGAGAATGGTCTGACTTTTCAGTTGTTTACATGCTACATTATCAGGAAGTGTTTGACATGTCTGGATGCAAAGGAACGTTTTGACTATCTGATATGAGTTTACGTTTTGAACACTTCCCAACTACCTGATAAGGCCAAAAAATAGATTGTGTCAATTTAAAATTATTTCATTAATAACAATACAACATTAATAAAAAAATTAAAAAGGAAGAATTATGAGACACATGTTCACATGAACCTTTTTCCTTGTTTCATTGTAAGGAAGCATTCCACGAACTTGTAAAAGTACTTTTGAATCACTCTGTAGACGGATTATTTTGCCTCTGGTTTTAACTTGAATACAGCAATTTGACACTTCCATTCAACCACCGGACTCAAAGTAGGATAGTTATTCCTTTAATTTAAGAAATGCTCAACATAGCCTAGTTGGAACCGTACCAAAGACCTCTGCTTTTAAAGATCTACATGCTAATCATGGGTCGGAGAGGAGTAATTATGATTATCTAAAAGTTAAAAGGAGGACAGTGTATAAAAAGCAGCCATTTTTGTTTAGGGTGTTCGCTTGCAGTTTTGTATAATAATAAAGTTTATAATTTCGGTTTTCGATGATTAAGCTGTTATGGGAGAAAGACACAATGTATTGAGACTAAATCGCGTTTCGGAGTACATCGTAAGATAAATTAGAATGAAAAGGATATATTTTTTTAATGTAATGTTTATTTGTAGAATTTGATGTGTATCTCCTTCGCGGCCTCCTTATTAGGACTTCCTTTAGAAAGGATATAAAGTCATTGGTCTCCCGCGCCTTGAGAAAACGAGTTTCTGAGCAAAATTGTAATTTTCATATCCACAAGTGCCCGCATTTCTAACGGCCGCGCGCCAAACTAATCACCCTCATATATTGGCAGATAGGAGGCGCCGTAGAAACCTAACCGCAGAAAATCTTTAGTTCTCTTTACTCTTGTGCCCCTTTTGGGGTGATCAAAAACGGATCAACCAATAATCACATTAAGCTTGGTATACGGAGGGGGGGGGGGATTGGAAAGCTCTAGGGGCGCCTTATTTTGTACCATAGCTTTAATTTTTATTTGATGTGTGGGGAAGTTACGTTCTGTGATATTTGTGTTCTTCTGCTATGGGCTCATTTCATGGTCCTAGGTAATACAGTGTTTAAAATAATGATTCTTTTATTGTTTTTTAATTTCCATTTATTTGCAGTGAAACAAAGTATGTATGTTACTACAAGGCGAGCAATTAACTGCCTCATTACATGAACGTACCTTTTCCTATTGGGGAACGATTCACCTCGCCGAACTGAGTGCTAAATGCCGACTAAGCCGAATGCTGAAACCGACTCTTGAATCAACAAAATAATGCTCTTCCAACATATTTTAAATCACTAGGGCGCGGAAGTTCATGCCCTAAAAAACACTGAAATATGCATGCAAATAAGCACTTAAACACTTGAAAATATGACAAGAAATATGCACTATTTAATTAAAACGATTGATGTCCCTTTGCAGTAGACAAGACGAGTTAGTATAAATAATAAATAAAGTTACCTTATTCCTTAGAGGTTGAAGCAGAAGTGGTCCCGCTGCTAGTATTAACTCCTAAATTGCAGTTCACAACCAACATTTTGCAAAAATTTTCAACTGTAAAACATAGTATATTGTCTCACAAAACACTTTTGTAACGTGAAAAACCTCTCCACGTAACAATATGTTATCGGGGCATATTTAAATGATGTTAACTGCTTCACAGAGAGAGTCAGGTCTCTTGGTGTGACACGTGGTTTTCTTACGAGGATGTCTTGAATATCGCACATCTGTTTATAATCAAAATTTTTTTTAAATTACATAATTCTCTTTCTCTTTCAGATTTTGTTCTATGCTTCAAGGAACCGAACTTAGGTCACATATTGATTTTTCAAAGACACTAAGTCATTCATGCAAAGCAGCTCCTACAGCTTCCTATGCCGTTATGGCTTTTGGTAAGAAAGAAAAATGGGCAGATATGAAACTAAGATCCTCTTTTAACCCAGTGCCTGACAGAATATTTTGCAGAGCTTCTATTGATGAAACATCTTTCGAGTCCAATGAATTAACAAAGAATTAACCTCTTCGAATATTTTATGTGCTCAGTATAATATAAAACTGCATCGACCCATGTTCCCCATAGAGTTAATACTGGTGGAGGAGGAAGTCGGATATTAGGTGCCTCTTGATCTAAACAACTTAACTCTTTTAGGAGATTTAACAGAAATTCTCTTTGTACTGGACACAAATCTATCTACCAACGGGAAAGAATCACGTATTCTGATGAAGAGCGTGTGCCATACAAGTCATATGAATTAAGTTAGGAAAAATACCTTTCAGATGGTAATTATTATTTATTTATGCCAACAAACTTACTGTTGGTGTTATTAAACACACAAGCCGTGTATGGGCAAAGTTTAAGAGGAGAAATACGAACTGGCTTGAGAATTTAATGCCATTCTGGCAGTTTGTCACAATAGCTCAGTGGTTAGAGCGTCCGCCCGGCAAGCGGAAGGTCTGTGGTTCAAATCCCAGTTGTGGCATTGAATTTTTAAGTTCCAGTTCTACCTCTTATACCTTTCAGAGTTTGTCCTGATTTTACCATATAAGGACCTGCATCAGTAACAAATAAAAGTAACCGGTCGTATTTGATTCCACATGGACATAGTGATTTCAAAGTGTCCATCATAAACTGGGTCACAGTTACATTGCTAATGGCCAACAATTCGCACACATTAAGAAGATAAGGTGTAGTCTTTTGTTCATTATTTAAAGCACCCACGATTATATTAGCAATAGAACGGCACTCAGAATCAGGGGTTCATCAATACACAACCACACAAACTGATCGACTAATTCATTTTGTATATTTACAATACGTTATTGTAACAATGTCCTACATATGTCTTACGCAGTGTACTATCTTCAGGCACATATCGAGTGTACTTGGCAAGAAAGTTTTTAAATGTCGGATTATTTATTTTGAACAAGGGAATACCAATAGCTAAAAATGCTTGGCACAGGTCATAGGAAAATTCAATAACCCTACTTCCTAAAAACTCTGCTAGCTGTTTTTGAAAACGCTCTTTGTTTGCGAATTTTCTGATTAAATTCTCCTTTATGTTTTGCTGTGTTTATGTTGTGAACTATTTTAAATCTTTTTTCACTCCCTACGTTTTTCTCACACGCTCCACAAAACAGTATCCTATTATCTATAGATCTTAAATCACCCGAAAACTCGTTCTGTAAATTAATGTAGCACTCGAAGTTGGTTTTATTTTCGACATTTGAAGAACTTTTTAACATTTTATACGCCTTATTTAATTTGGTGGAGACCAGTTCACAACACTGTTACGTTTGAAGACTACAACACAACTACTGGTGGGCACGCAAGCGTTGCTATAATCGTGCTGCTCAAAACGTTGACCTGCACTTTATATTTGGTAATATAAACCTCTCAGATAACGCATTATTTTCTACGAACATACATATCATGAAAGGATGGAAACAGGGGATTCACTGCATGACAACATGAATCAGCATTAGTTCTCGCCACCTCGCGAGTTGCAACATCATGTGAATACTAGCAATGTGAAAAACATTATACAGATGGAAACAATAATAAAATACCATAAAAATAATTAAAATATGCCATATAGGGACTATAAAATTGAAATATTCGTGAGTTGTATCATCATGTGCAATATTACCAATATGAAAAATGCTATCCAGATGGAAATCATTAAAATATGCAATATAGGGGCTATAATATTGAAATAATATGCATTTATCAAAAATCAAGAAAATATGCAATGCACCATAAAATCATGTCCAAATAACTGAAAATTCCATAATTCGTGCACATAATGTAAAAGCATACATTTTTAACCCCTATGAAAAAACATGCAAATGAATGAACTTCCTAAAATCACATTTCTGAAACCGCTTTTTGAAACTTCCTAGCCTTATTTAAAAAGTATAAATTTTCCGCACCAAAATATTCTCTTCAAACTAAATGAATATATTTAATTGAATTTAATCGAGTTAATAAAGGTGATCAGTGGGTCTAAAAATGCTCCGTTTCCCGGAGTAGGATTTTCTCTCTTAACACTAGGTTTATTCATGTCGCACAATATTATTGGTTGAGTATTTTGAGTATTTTAAGAATTTAGATTTTGTGTAACTGCAGAGGCTGGGCATTTTTTGTTGAACTTTAGCAGAAATGTGATTCTTATCTTTTCTGTAGTTGTCAGTCACGACATTAGCCTACATGGCAAAAACAAACGCGCAACTTTAAGTAGGGTAGCGCTTCGTAAACCAGCAAAGGAAAAATCAAAAAAGGAAGTTAGAATAAAAATATGATGTATTATAGTCACATGACCTTCTCTACCCATTGTTAAACAAACTATTCTTTAATTTTTTTTTTCTAGCACAGGTACTACCTAATCTCTTGATACTTTGTTATTCTAAATTATTAACTACTGCATCACAGGTTACTTTTACGTCATCAATTATAATATTGAGGCAGAAATTCAGTTTACGCGAGTAATGATCACGTGTCTACCGCGAGGTCACGTGATCAACGTACAAATTTGAATCCAGAGAGACGCGCGAGTTATAACGTCAATAGACAGTTGCCAGCCAGAACATGGAGTGAGTGGATGACGTAAGGGATTTTTAAGATGTAAAACAGTTTTTGGCAGTTAGCTGTGGTCGGCTCCGCTCAAAATTAATAATGGAGAATTTGGCTAATCAATACACATAAAACGAAGTTTCGACTTTTCCTTTAACACTCACGAATAGCCTGAGAACTTTAGAACCCATGCTTCTACGGAGCGAAGTGGAGGGAGGAAGGGGGACCACATTTCCTTCATAAGTGGCGTCTTTATTAATGTGGTGCTGGTATCCAGTAACATCTTACAGCATCCAATGGACACATCCAACGCGGGATAATTGAGAGATCAACAACCCTCATCTCATCAGCGACACGACAAGTTAGCGTCAATATCCTGCAGCCAAACTGCATCAGCACAGAAGTAAGGTGGACTTGGCACAATTCCATTATAATTTGAAATTGATTGCAACTGCAAATCATTGTCTAAGTGAAGAATTTTGTCAACTACGTGCGAACTCCAAGCATTAACACTCATCACAATTATAAACATAACGACATCACTTAGTTACTTGCACACTGCGTATTTTTAATATCAACAAATATATCATGATTTTGGCTAAAAGAACACGAAATTACTTCGATGGTTTTAATTGCAAAGGATGTCCTAAGATTAAAGTTAAAGTTAGTTCGTTTTATACAAGGCATTATAAAAGGTCCTGAAAGGTGAAAGTAAATTAATAGTAGGAACGCTGAAAACAGCATTATAATAAGTAATAAATACAAATTAAACTTAAAATGAAATGATCTTGCGCATTTGGTTTAATGGTAATCTGAAGTTCAATGTGCTGATGGACAACTCCCAAAATATATCTTTAAATGGCTTATTGCAGATTATTACTTAATTGAATGTAACCAAAAAGTTCATAGTTATATCTTGTAAAAACTGCAGGTGTATTCATCATGGTAACAAGCGCTTGCCTTGAAAAGAAGGACAGCAGAAATGAAAAAGAAAAAAGAAAAAAAAAAGCAAGGAATGATCCCAGTTAAAGAAAAGTACAAGAGCCTGAAACTTGAAAGTAATAACAAGCAATATCTCGGAAATGCTGAGCTCCACAAAGAAAATGAATATGAAATAAAGTCTCTGCCTTATCGAGATCTACAATTTTTGTATTGAGTTGATATATCTCTTAGGATATCTATACTAGTTATGCAAACATCATCAAGAGTAAGCAGGACTACATGGGTCATAGCCAAAAATTCAAAATATTTGCCATTAAATATCTTAAACACACGGCATTTAATCAAAATGTTAGAGACTTCTTTGACAAATCAAAATTTTCGAGAAATGTTCTATGCAAAGGGTAGTCTAGGTGCAGGAATGTTCTTTAAAATCTTCGTGTCGATTCCTTGAAAGTTGTTAAACTTAAACAGTAACTTTAGTTTTTCACCGAATTTTCGTTTATGAGTTATGTTGTTCAGACACACACACACACACACACACACACACACACACACACACACACACACACACACACACACACACACACACAGGCGCGCGCGCGCGCGCGCGAATATTTTTCTAGAAAGGTTCCTTTTGGATTCAGGGGGTCTCAATATATTAACAACGAAATCCCGACATCGAATTTTTGGGTGGAATACAATACAATACAGATGATTTGAGCGGTTTCGTGATTTTTATAGTCATATTATTAAATGTGTGGTGATGGTATTTGACGTAAGACTCCAAGTTTCGTTTGCAGCAGTCATGATGCTTCTTTCTGCCACCGCAAGAGTGCAGTTGTGGCTTGTTTCCTGTACGGCCACGAGCTCCAACAGTTGTAATATGGCGACTAACAATGAAAAAGCGTTTGCTGCTCTTGAGTTTCATACGAGTAAATCCGTAACAACCGGGCAATGAAACTTTAGAACAAAGTACCGGAAAGAACCATCCACTGCCAACTCTCTACGTAAATGGTATCAACAGTGATAACCACGGGATGCCTATGTAAGGGCAAATCAACGGGTCGGCCGAGAATGCCTGAAGAAGCAGTTGACCGTCTGCGAGCTAGTTTCGCACGTAGCCCACAAAAAATCAACTCGTCGAGCCAGTGGAGAATTCAGCATCCCGCGTTCGACCATCTGGAAAGTGTTAAGGAAAAGATTGAAGGTGCGCCCTTACCGTTTGCAGCTGTTATAAGTATTAACACCCGAGGACAAACTCCAATGCTTTAAATTGTGTAGCAGTTTCCAGGAGCGTATGGAAGACAATGAGTTTTGTAATACGATTTGTTTTCAGTGGCGAAGCAGCATTCTTTCTGAGTGGGGAAGTGAACAGGCATAACGTAAGGATTTGGGGAACTGAATACCCTCATTCCGTCATGCAGTACGTTCGTGATGCACTTAAACTGAATGTTTTCTGTGCGATATCACAATCTAAAATTTACGGTTCCTTTTTCTCCAGTGCAAAATCCATCACAGGGCACATCTACCTGGGTATGTTGGAGAATTGGCTCCTGCTTTCCCGAACACCAGACTTCGAAATCGATGGATAGGTCGTACCGGCAATGAAGGTAACGCACTCATGTCATGGCCTCCACGCCTTCCCGACCTCAGCCCTTGCGACTTTTTCCTGTGGGGTTGTGTGAAGGATGCAGTTTACACGCCACCATTACCTGCTGATTTACGAGAACTACGGGTCTGCATCATCAACGCATTTGGTAAAATTAACAGGGACATGCTACATTGAGTGTGGGCCGAACTTGATTATCGAATTGATATTTGTATAGTCACTCGTGGAGCACATATCGAGCACCTGTAAGCTATTAAAAAAAAAAAACTTTATGAGTTGCTATATCTGAGTATACAGTTTTTGTAGTGTTCAGTCAAATAATATTGCTGCAATAAATGTTTCGCTCAGATCATTTATGCGCCCCCTGTACTCTCGTACTTACATAGTAGAGAAAATAAAAACTGATCAGTAAATATATTTTTAATAAAAATAGTTGGGGATGAAGCTTTACTGATACATGTGCTGATAACCTCGAAGCTAACAAAACAGTAATTCAAGAATTTCATCTCACACATACATAGATAACCACACATCGACTCAGCGTTAACAAGAAGTCATGATGTTGCGGAGAGATGTATTAGTGAGCCATTTACACTTTTCTATAGGTAAGAAATAGGTAAGGAATGCAACAGCAATTCTTACTTTCTCCAATGCTTACCCATACTAATTGGAGGAAGATTTTCCTTTCATCCAGAATTTTGATACCAACATTTCACGCGAACTATACTTTTTTGATATCCACTGAAGCCAACAATATTTTCAGAAACAGGTGCGCGCGCGCGCGTGTGGTGTGTACGCGTCCATGTTTCTGTGGACAGTATGTCTCAAGTCGGTCAAATATCAAGTTGCTGTTTTTGCAAAGTTACAGCATGAGGATTTTCAATAAGCACATCCAACTGTTTTCTTTATATTTATTTTGGCAAAAGTGGTGCCAACGATTTTACTTAAAATGTCATACACTTTGCATGACAAGTGAAAATTCACATGTTGGAACGGTTGTGAGGTCCTCTTCATTCTGAAAAAACTTTTGCATGATTGGTAAATCTGAGATAGAGAATATTTTATTTCATATACAGAGAGAGAGAGAGAGAGAGAGAGAGAGAGAGAGAGGGGGGGGGGGGAGAAAGCGAGAGAGTGTGTGTGCGTGCAGATCTTCCTAAAGCACGCATTTATGTCAAATAAAGTATAAACTTCATAGAACATAAACTTCAATCAAAAATAAAAATACTAGTAACAAAGAAAATATACACATAAATATAAAAAATTCACAAACATACAATGTCTGCACCTGGGATTTAGTTATGTTTATAGCGAAAGCAAGCCGCACTGGAAACTGCAGTCGTTTAAATTCAAATGGTATGTCAGCCGGAATCATTGGAACCCGTAGTATCAAAACCTCTTCTCCTTTATACTTTCCCTTTAGAATGGTTTCTTTGATCAAGTTGTTCAGCAATTTTTTCACCGCCAGCCGTGTGCCGCTACAAAGACGGGGTTGGTCGATATTTCGCAACATTATAATCACCGAGCCGACCTTTAATTGAAGATTGTTAGGTGGCAATTCTGACAAATCCAGCGAGTTCAAAAATTCGGTTGGATGGTTAACGGCATCATCTTGTTTTGTAGCGGAATCAACTGATTTGCCTGTCCTCAATTCACCGGCAATTTCAGTTTGAATTTTGAAATTTAATTCATTTACATCCATGTTCTTGGAAGCCAGCATAGCTCGTTCGCTCAACCAGATATGATCAATGTAATTCTGAGCAACGTTTGGGAACATCTTTTGAACGAGTTCGGATTTTGATTCAGTAAACTGAACAAAAATTGTCTGGAAAGGTAACGCAACCAGTGAAAACGTCTAAAGGGAATTTGCTATTACCCAAGTTAATGAGCTGTCTTGAAAATATTTCTCCAGATGGATCATTTTCAACTCGACACGCATTTCTTGCTTAAATTTAGTATCTTGACGTGCTTACACAAAATGGAGGACTTTAAACATGCATTAAGTTCATCAGCTGGTTGACCATGGAATCGCTGGTAGTGTTTGACGAAAACCTACTAACAAAATCGTCGCGCCACCAAGTCGGTTTCGATTGTTCCGCAGATCTTGTATGGTTCGGTCTAATGCCTCCAAAAACTTTCTGTGTGCCATCGTGCATTCATAAATTTACATTGCTGCAAAACCTTTGCCATTGCAGAGTTCTTCGGAATGTTGCAGATCGGAGTTTCGGTGCTTTGCATAATGGACGGCAATTTTAACGCTAAATGGGTGTTCAACCACTTCCAACAATGTAGCTGCAATGCCTGATGAAGCAAGTGCCATTGCAACTTCATTGTGTGAGCAAATTGTTGTTAAAATCAATTAAATCAAAAAAGTTTTACCTGTACCACCGGGAGTACCCAAGAAGTAAATCCCTCCAGTTCCATCATTTACAACATTCATAAGAGTAGATATCAAATACACACTTTTGTTGGTTCAATAGTGGAATATTTATGCGAACTGATTCTCTTAAAGCGTCTAGATCATACATTTTTACGCGTTGTAATTCTTGATTAAAAGCGTCGTGCATCGGGCGATTGGGCGCGGTCATGCCTAATTGAGGTAATATTTTGTTTGACATCCTCAAGCACACCTTAATTGGTATTGATATTGTCCTCAATTGATAATAACGCCTCGTTGTAAATTTCTTCAGTGACTTGTAAATTTGGATTTTGCGCATTTGATGCAAGATATCGTCACACACATTACCCTTGTATTTGATCCATAAATCAATTAGTTTTGATGGGAAGTATGTTGATATAATTATAGAAAATGTTCGTATTTGATGAGCTTGAGGAGAAATTACAGCATCATTGAGAGTTTATTCCCATTGAGCGTCATTTTCAAAGCCGATTTTAGTATGTTTGAGAGCGATTCACTTAATCGATTCATTATTCAAATCGATCTTCGATTAATCTACCTCACAACGCTGCCCTAGAATTGACATCTAGGAACGATTTGAATGGGAAAAAGATAAATGCAGTTTTATGGTTTTCCGTGCACTTTTTCCAAATGTTCTCTTCATAAGAACCTTCCTCGCACTGCACATGCATTTCAAACATATAGAAAATTGGACTAATTGAGAAAGAGATGTGATTAAGTTTCATAAAAGAAAAGAGTGTAGAGAAAACCATGTGAATGTAATATGGTGCATTTATATTTTAGTCGTATATAATTGTATGAATTCTAAGTTGAAGGGCAAGTAGAGAAGGAAATTTTATTGTGTTTAGTAAAACAAACGTGAGTAGAGAAAACGACGTGAATGTAATTCGTTCCGTTTCTATTTTAATCATAGAAAAGTGGATGAGTATTATGTTGAAGGGCGAGTAGAGAAGGATATGTGAATGTGTTACGTAGCAGAAAAGCTATCAGAGAGAACTATGTGAATGTAATGCGTTGCAAATTAAAACGGATCACATAAAAGGCTCCATGAAGAAACACTTAAATGTGCCAATTTTAATGGTGATCTGACAACCGTGTCGAGTTTATCTACTTCATGCATACCAACCTCCATTTAACTGTATGTTGAAGAGTGAGTAGAGAAGAATATGTGTTACGTGAAAGAAACGTGAGTAGAGAAATCCGTATGAATGCAATACGCTGCATTTCTATTAAATCATAGAACATTGTATGAATTCTATACTGAAGGTGAGTAGAGAAAGAAATTTGATTGTGTTTTGTAAAAAAAAAAAAAAGTGAGTAGAGAAAACCGTGTGACTGTAACACGTTGCATTAAATTTCAATTATAAAATGGTGTATTAATTGTATGTTGAAGTGCAAATGTGAATGTGTTACGCATAAGAAAAGCGAGTAGAGAAAACTGTGCAAATGTATAACATAAAAACCTAGTTGGAATTTATCAACTTCATACATATAGATTGCATGAATTGTCTGTTGAAGAGCAAGTAGAGAAGAAGATGTGAATGTGTTACATGAAAGAAAAGAGTGTAGATAAAATCAAGTGCATGCAATGTGTTGCATTTCTATTACATCATAGAAAGTTGTATGCATCGTATGTTAAAGCGCGGATAGGGAAAGAAATGTGATCGTATTTCGCAAAAGAATAGCGAGTAGACAAAACCGCGTGAATGTACTATGTTGCATTTCTACTACACTCATAAAAAATTGTATGAATTGTATGTTGAAGGGCGAGTATATAGGGAAGGATATGTGAATGTCTCACTTGAAAGAAAAGTGAGTACAGAAAAACTTGTGAGTGTTACATTGTATAGTAAAATGGATAGCATAAGGTTCTTCTATATGAAAAAATATTTATACATGGCGAATTTCGCAGTGGTTGGCCAAGTGGTTTAAGAGATTGGTGGTTATATACGTACATATCTACACACAACTGTTTTTCTTGGTTTGAATGGGGAAATGAAAAATGTGGTTTTTCAGTTTTCCTGTGCAATTTTTTCAATTTTTCTCTTCATAAGAACCTTCCTCGCACTTAAACAAATATTTGAAAAAAGAATTAGTCAAATTGGCACAGCCGTTTCGAAGTTTTGCGGTTACGAAGATTTACAAATTCATCTTTTAACATACTTAATGGCGACTTACCACATTGTAGGTACTTAAGTCCTAGGCTTCTAGTTTAACCAACTATAAGGTCAATTAATGTCATTAATGTTCTTACGTACAATAGCCGTGTGTCGGACAGGACTGAAAAATTCAACACCATGACCGGGATTTGAACCACATATTCATTGATTACTGTCCGGCTGCTCTAACCACTGAGCTATTATGGCAACATGCCGATAGGACATTACATTCTCCAACTGATTCGCATTCTTCCCGGTTAAACATACAAGGTGATCTCAATTTATATGGGATAACATACCTTAATGGCGACTTAAAATATTGTGTAAGTTCCATGATTCCTATTGTGTGGAAGTACATTAATTATATCTTATTACTTACTTCCTTGTAGGTTCAAGCAATAACGATCTTCTATTTGACGAAAGTTTAAGTTTGGCCAAACTCCACAAGTAACAAGGAATATCTCTGAAATAGTTCACTTCCAAAAAAATTTATTTGCACATATGTCGTGTGGTTTAGCAAGATCTATATTTTTCGTATAGTAAGATTTGATGTATCTCTTACCTGTCTAATCGTCCAGATTAAGAGGACTATAGCCAAAAAAATTAAAAAAATACATTTAATTTGTCACAAACATATTTCAAACATGTTATTTTAATCGAAATCGTTAGCCATTTTCGAGAAAATCAAAATGTGAGGTGAGCGGACGGCTGCTATGCTCTCCGAACAGCAAGGGAAGCGTATATGGCAAATTTAATTCTTATACTATCTAAGTTATGTTATGTTAAGTATACTATCTATTTAGGAATGCTGGAGAATTAGATGACCCTTCGCGCAGGTCTCACTGAAATTGGCTATTTACCTTTGTGAAAGATAGTACAAACAGATAACATGGCAAATATACCAGGTGGCCCACTCCAGCCGGCCCTCGGATAAGTAGCGTGCGTTAAAAGAGTTGTGGAATTAACAGGGGTAAATCCAGTCAGTGGCGTGTGTGAACTTAGATCTGTTTGTAAGAGAGTGAGCGAGCGAGCAGTAGAGGAAATGCGCAGGCTTCAATTGGCGTGTGCAGTGCGTGATAATAGACAGGAACAGTCTTAGAGTATTTTCCTCTTCACTTAAAAGACTAGCTTACAGGGAATAAACTCATTCCTGTTTATGCTACTAGTATCTAACATTACGGGTTACAGATTGTAAATTGCCGTAACAAAATCCATGGAAACATGAGGGCGCGTAATGTTTGATTGACATTTCTTTGTTTCTTATTAATGTTATTGTTGTATTTTATTACTCTTTTAGTTGTTGTTATTATTGCTATTGTTATTATCATATTGTTATTACTTATATTATTTTTCTCATTAGTTTATTATTGTTTATTATTATCATTATTACAATTTCTCATATTATAATAATTATTATGAGCGATTTATGTTATTATTAGGGCTAGGAAGTTCATGCCCTAAAAACACTGAAATATGCATGTAAATATGATCTTAGAAACTTGAAAATATGCCAAGAAACATGCACTATTTCATTAAAACAATTAATGTCCCTTTACAGTAGACAAGACGAGTTAGTATAAATAATAAATAAAGTAACCTTATTCCTTAGAGGTTGAAGCAGAAGTGGTCCCGCTGCTAGTATTAACTCCTAAATTGCAGCTCACAACCAACACTTTGCAAAAATTTTCAACTGTAAAACACTGTCTGTTGTCTTGCAAAACAATTTTGTAACGTGAAAAACTTCTCTCCTTGTTACAAGATCTTATTGGGGCATATTTAAATGGTGTTAACTGCTTCACAAAGAGAGTAAAGTATCTTTGTGTGATAGATGGTTTTCTTTTGAGGATGCCTCGAATATCGCACACCAGTTTATAACCAGAATTTTTTGGAATTACATAATTCACTTTCTGTTTCACTTTTTGACCTATGCTACCAGGAACCGAACTTGTTTTTTCAAAGACAGCAAGTGATTCATGCAAAGGAGATCCTACAGCTTCCAATGCCGTTATGGCTGTTGGTAAGAAAGAAAAATGGGCAGATATGAAACTAAGATCCTCTTTTAACCCAGTGTCTGACAGAATATTTTGCATAGTTTCTATTGATGCATCTTTCAAGTCCTATGAATTAGCAACTTATTCGACTATTTCTATGTGCTCAGCATAATATAAAACTTCATCAACCCATGTTCCCCATCGAGTTAACACTGGTGCAGGAGGAAGTCAAATATTAGGTGCTGTTGATCTAAACAACGTAACTGTTTTAGGAGATTTAACAAAAATTATCTTTGTACTGGACACAAATCTATCTACCAATTGGAAAAAATCATTTATTGTCTCAGAAATGCAATACGCGTGTGCCAAACAAGTTATACGAATTAAGTTAGGAAAAATACCTTTCAGAGTTTGTCCTGATTTTACCATATGTTGTCGAGTTTACTTGGCAAGAAAGTTTTAAAATGTTGGATTATTAATTTTGAACAAGGGAATGTCAGCAGCGAAAAATGCTTGGCACAAGTCATAGGAAAATTCAGTAACCCTACTTTCTAAACACTCTACTAGCTGTTTTTGAACAGGTTCTTTGTTTGCGAGTTTTCTGATTAAATTCTCCTTATCTTTTGCTGTGTTTATGTGCTGAGCTATTTGGAATCTTTTCTCACTCCCTACATTTGTCTCACACGCTCCACCAAATAGTACCCTATTATCTGCAGATGTTAAATCACCCGAAAACTCTTTCTGTAAATTGCTTAATCTAGCACTCGAAGTTGGTTTTATTTTCGGCATTTGAAGAGCTTTTTAACATTTTATACTCTTAATTTAATTTGGTGGGAACCAGTTCACAACACTGTTACGTTTGAAGACCATGACACAACTACTAGTGGGCAGGCAAGCGTTGCTATAATCGTGCTACTCAAAACCTGCATTTTATATTTGTTAATATAAATCTCTCAGATAATGCACTGATTATCCTCTACATATAATGAAAGGATGGAAACAGGGAATTCACTGCATGACAACATGACTCAGCATTAGTTGTCGTCCCCTCGTGAGCTGCATGTGCAATACTACCAATATGAAAAATATTATCCAGATGAAAAAAAAAACAAGAAAAAAAAAACAACATAAAAATCATTAAATCATTAAAATATGCAATATAGGGGCTATAATATTTTAATAGTATGCATTTATCAAAATCAAGAAAATATACAGTTATATGCACCATAAAATCATATCCAAATAACTGAAAATTCCATAATTCGTGAACATAACGTAAAAGCATATATTTTTAACCCCTACGAAAAAACATGCAAATGCATGAACTTCCTAGCCCTAGTTATTATTTATAGTAATATTAACAAATGACCGCCTCCGTAGCGCAGTTGGTAGCGCACTTGCCACTGCCCCGGTACTAGAATGGGGATTTTATCCCCTCTGGGAAGTCTGGCACGGGGTGCACTCAGCCTCGTTAGGTCTCGGGGGGACCAATTTAGGAGCTACTTGATGGAGAAGTAGCGGCCCCAGGTCAAGAAGACCGCATAACTGGCCGGGAGAGCTCGGGGCGCTGACCACGTTCCACCATCCAGTACTGCACCTCACCAATGACGCCTGTGGTGGGCAGAGGTGCGGGACGCAGCGGCTGGGCGGCAGGCTTTGACCCTTCATGGGCTGTCGCGCCGGGGTTTAAAAAAATATTAACTAATTGAAATGGACCTTTACAGGTTCATACTGGTAAGGTGGTGCACCATATAGTTTGAACCAGTGCACAGCGTTGTTCGGCTTCAACAAAAACCTGAAGCTCATCTTGCAGGAATTCCAGATACCGTGGTCCTCTAATTCTGGCAGAGAGAAGGACACCACCATCGCCACCGCTACCACCACCACCACCACTACCAGCAGCACCACCACCACACCACCCCACCGCCACCACCACTAGCACCACCATAATAATACTGGAAATATTTATTGCATTACCTATAAGAATTTATGCATTTGAAGTTTTTGATAGTTTTACGTGACAGTATGCCTTCAACAAGTTTGAGAACTGCTGGAAGACCATTGGCAGCGCAGTAAACAAAAAATCAAAAAGAATTTGTTGAAGGAATACTTAGGATGAGGTTCAATGAGATATCAATAGCCCAATCAAAACATTTGATAATTTCAATACCTAGACGATGTGATGCCGTAATGAAAGCCCGTGGAGCAAATACTAATTGGAACATTGCAATAAACGAAATATTTTTTGTTTTGCTATTTTACAGTAAACATCCAATAATGTCATGAAAAACTATCGAATATTCACATTTAGAAATTCAATTGCAATATCAGATGCAACATGTAAATCTTTACCACTATTTGAATATAACATTTTCATAAAGTTCAAATGTATAAATTAGCATAGGTGACGCAATTACTACTTTCTCCACTCACTTGATTCCAAGCAACTTCACCAAAAAGGTCCTACAGATTCGATAAATCCGTGCACGAGTTTGAATAATACGGTAATTAAGGTTTGCTCTTTATATCCTACGTTCAAAGATTCGAACTTCTGTGTCTCTGTCTAACATGAGCATTAAAGCTGACAAAGTACCTCAAACAGTATGTGTACTAGAGGTGGAATCAGGACTTAAAAATGCAATGCCATAGCCGGGATTTGAACCACAGATCTTCCGCTTATCGAGCAGCTGCTTTAGCCACTAAGCTACCATGGTCAACTTGCCAGCAAGACATTAAATTCCCCAGCTGATTCGCACATTTCCCGCTAGACTACAAGGGAATCTCACATCAGAGATAAGGCGACTTACCATTGTAAGTACTTTATGTCCCGGGTTTAAGTAACGGAAGATCTGTGCTTCAAATTCCGGCTGACATTGAATTTTTCAGTCCTGATTCCACCTCTAAAACATTGCTCACA
>CM060966.1:68144420-68149420 GCA_030765045.1 Tenodera sinensis | reverse complement strand
ATTTAAAATCCTTTCAATTGGTTTTTAGCCAAGCATAATGATAGCGTAAATGCAATACAATCAAAGCTACGTTAATGAAACAAGTAACTGAAGGCAATATAACATAGAATTAGGTTGATAATTGCAAGACAATTATTACTCAACGAGACACTATAAAGTGCAACATAAGCTCCCAGTCCACAGGTTGTTAAATCTCTTAGTACGAGCTTTGTTCACAAGAACGATGTGTTTTACACTGTCTCCAAACACGCTGCATTGCCCTCATCACTGAGAGAAAAGGGGCATAAAAATGTTTGCTTCATTTTTTAAAAAGAAATAGGCCTTAGTTTACCATGAGTAGTGATAACGTTCTAACACCTTGTTCATTCTAAAACTCTATTGTTTATTTAGCACAGCAGTGGGTGGAAACGTGTCGTGATACTACATGAATGTCCCATCTGATCTTGGATGCTTCTCGTTCTATTGTTTGTGGACCTCCGGAAGGCATGTCTTGTACCATCCAGTACTTTAGTTATCAACTAGATAGCTTGTTATGTGACCCTTTTAGAGAGAGAGAGCGGGGGGGGGGGGGGGGGTAGAGGAAAAAAACAGGATACAACCGTTTTACCCACCAACTCTTTGGCCTCTCCTTAATGTTTTCAGATGCAGCATCGGTGTTTGCCTCTTGGATTAACCTTGCATTGTCAATACCCCATATTAAGTGCTCGTCAGGGTTAAGAAACATTGCTACTGACGTTTTAGTAAAACTCTGTTTCTTGCATATAATATTCTTTGAACCTTTAAAAACTATTGGAGTAGCAATTGTCTTTAAACAAGAGCGTCAATTCAATTTCTGCTTGGTGTATTGGGAGCAAAATTGCCTCAAATGGTTTCCCCAAAGCAATTCCTGATGGCACATTTAGTCTTAAAAACTTCCTTTTATATCTTAAGAGTGAAATACTTGTAATAAAGGTACAGTTGCACGTCATAACCTTTCTATTGATGAGCAAAACTAATTAGTAGCCTAATTATTTTTCGTAACTGAAGGGGGAAAGTTAATCCCCCTGCCTCCCCTTTTTATGCCGATGAACGTGGGTGAAGGTCCACGTGCTATGGCCAAGAGTGTGGGGGTCCCTGCGCTCTGAAGAGGGAGATGTACCCACTAAAAATCCCCTCAACGTGTTAGTGCGTTTCTGTGTTTTGCGTGCAAGTTTCACGCTCTTGTCGGATCCTACTTAGCACCCCGGTTATAATGTAAAAGCTACTAAACAGGCGTGCAGTGCATGCGAGCGCGTCAAGTGTTACTTCTTGGTAGCGTAGTCTGAACAGGACAAAGTGAGATCGTGTACTGCTTGCATAAGTCAGGGGTAAGCTTACGTACTAGAGTTTAATGTTAAGCGTTGCTATGGTTGCAATGTATGTGTGCTAGGAGTTCTACCTTGTCAGATATTTCTACTTGTTGTTCAGGGATAGTCAGTCGTCTAATTCTAGTCTTTCCAACTCGAGCACTAAGTGCTGGGGTACGCCGATGCGGCCCCGGTGCCTTCTCCACGTAGCGGCTACTGCGACTGCATGTGTACGACAGACAGATTAACATTTTGTCTCTCTCTTACTCATTCTTATCAACGCAGGTGTGTTAAACAGGATATAGCAGATAGTAAAGGAGTTATTATAACTTCTCCTTCGCTATAAAATGTTTAATTTTTCATGGGAAGATTTACCTATATTTTGTTGCAAATACCGAAGGGACAGTCCAATGCTTAATTTGTCAAAGAATTTAACATATAGCACCTAAACCGAAAAGGCTCAATCAAATTTTCAAACAGAGACGATAAAATTACAGTGCGATGCAGTCCTAAAAATAGGCACTACCACTACAGCGGTGAATTAATTAAATTTTACAAAGGTGTTAATCAACAGGAATTTCCCAAAATTCATCCACTGCCTTAACATTTGTATCAATGTTGGGTACAAGTTATGAATCCAAACAGGTGTTTTCAATTATGAATTTAAATAAAAGTAAAACAGGATGCTGCCTTAGAGGCTGTACTACGAATTTCTACAGCCAAAACTATTGTACCGAATATTCATAAATTAGTTGCCGCAAAACGATGTCTAGCTAAGTGGAAAACGTACACAAGGGTAACCAAAGTATATATAGAGAATAAATGGCGTGTTTGTATGTTCAAAAAATTGTCATTAATAATAATAATAATAATAATAATAATAATAATAATAATAATAATAATAATAATAATAATAATAATAATAATAATAATAATAATAATAATAATAATAATAATAATAATAATAATAATAATAATAATAATAATAATAATAATAATAATAATAATAATAATAATAATAATAATAATAATAATAATAATAATAATAATAATAATAATAATAATAATAATAATAATAATAATAATAATAATAATAATAATAATAATAATAATAATAATAATAATAATAATAATAATAATAATAATAATAATAATAATAATAATTGTTTTGGTAAGCTGTACAGTGACTTGATGGCTTTTCCATTCAACCGCCAGAGCAACATTCAGTTCACCACAGGTACTTCGACTGCCACCGACTGCCGCTACCACAATACCTTCTTGGTTCTGCTTCTGCCACTTCAACTTCCCCCTTCACTCCGGTGCCCAGCTCAGCACCGGTGTTACTCTTGGTGCCAGCCGGGACCCCAACGGCACCTGAGTTGGAAAGGCAGTCGCTCGGTCGTCAGTGTCCAACTCCAAAATGCGGTGGCCCACTACCACCGCGCACTTCGTACACTAGTAAGGATCTCTCGGTCCACCTTGGTTGTCGCCAAGGGCAGAAGGGCTCTGTCGCAGGCTACGATCTAAACGTTTAATCGAGACAGATGGGTGTAGGGAATTTGAGTAGGGCAGTACAAGTAGGCTGTTCAGGAATTCCTATGCTTCACTGAAAATGTTCTATTGAGAAGTGATAGAGGTTGTACATGCTTGTTAATTTCGGGAATATATTTCTTAAATCGCAGCTACTGGATTATGGTGTTTGTGTAAAATTTTGTAAAGCTTCTTAATGAATTCCTTTACCATGTGCGTCTTGAGTTCGTCATGCAATAGGTCACCCGGAGCTGTGCAAGGCACTTTTGCAATCATGCGTAGTATTTTGTTTTGTGTAGTTGTGGTCTTTTGATGTGCATTTTGGCGGCATAACACAAAACCGGAGCAGCGTATGTGAATACTGGATGAATTAGCATCCTATATAACACAAGTCGCATGTTAAGGTTTAACTGCGAGTCCATGTTTATAAGAGGGCGCAGCCTGTCTAATTGAGCCTTTGCTTTTTCCCTTATTTGGAATACACATACAAGGTGAGTGTCTGGTCCACTACCTCCCTATGGATGCCCCGCTTTTATTGTATCTCATACGTAATAATGCATATCAGTACTAACGGGACTAATCTTAGATTCAGAACAATAGATATGAATAGCGATTAGCCAATAAAATCAAATCAAGGAGTCAAGAGGGTTGTGTGCTATCCCCTGCATTGGGGGAGTCAATGAAATTAAGCAATGGTTAGACGAATTAACTAAGGATATAAGAATAAATGACGTAGTCTTGGATATAATATTATTGCACACGAATAAGTGATTTTAACAATACCAGAAACGAATTACAAGCTGCAGCACCAAAATTAAAGTACCTTCCTGATTGTTATGCTATGATACTTCAGCCAAAGGTATTAGAGCAATGGCATTTACGGCAATCTACAAGATGAATGAAGTGAATTTAATAATGGACTAATAGATCAGGTACAATTTTGAATTATTTAGTATTAAATGTAACCTACTCCTGATGAAGGGTAGTAATATAAAACTAAGTAGACTCATTAACATGAGAAAACATTGTAGAACAGATGTTTAAAGAACACATGGATAATTTTTTATAAAACCGGGATAGCAAAAACACTAACATATGATGCGAAAATTGAACAATTAATAATTGACCATATAAAACAAAAATCTAATCTAATTCTCAGCTCATGTTTCTACCAACTACCCTTACAAAAGGTTATTGTTCTACCTGCTTCATGTTAAATGAGATAACTATTGGTTTATTGCACATTTCTGTGTAGGTTTATAGTAGGATTATGCCATATTCAACTATTTTAAAATCCACTCCCTATGTGATGATTTTGATATTCGTTCCCTTTGCATAACGACCAGGAAAAAAAAAAGAATAGCGGCTTACAAAATAAATAAATAAATAAAACAAATAAAACCGGATGTATTACACTTAGATGAACTTCTCTGTTATTATTTTATATAGCTTCAATGTTCTACTTTTGTGAAAACTTTTTCTCTATTTACTTCAAGCTTTGTAGAAATAGTTTTATTACACATTGCTTTGAAGATATCATGAGAACAAACGTATCTGAACAGATGCAATCAGATGTTTAAAAGCTAGTCAGTGTATGAGTTGTTATGGTATAAGTGCAGATACCTTTACTGGTAATGTAATGAATAATTTTACCTCAATATTTGTTTCATTTACGAACTTGTGATGTTCTTATTAAGAGTGGTACGGTTTCATGTTGGTTAGTATCTCTAAGCATCCGTGGCAGAAAAGGCATTACGCAGAGCAGAACGGTCTTGTCATAGCGAATGGTGTGCCAGAACCGAGTTCCAACGCTTTCTGCAACACGAATGATATAGGCCAGTGTTTAATTTACTAAAACTTGGGTTGGTGTTACCTATATGAAACCATATTTTCTACATTTATTGCATCTAATAGGACTTGTTATATTAATTAACTAGAGATCACAATTAAATTGCAATAGGCAGTGCTATCCTACTTTTATTTGCTCGGGCACATTTAACTCATCTCTAAGAGGCGCGGGTGTCCTCACAAGCGCCGTTAGGACAAGGACCTTCTGTTGAGAGGAAAAGGGGAAAGCACCGGTTAAGAAAGTAATGAATACAAAGCCTAAACGTATAAACACATACTCATGGTTGTGTACTGGGA
>CM060966.1:68129420-68139420 GCA_030765045.1 Tenodera sinensis | reverse complement strand
CGCCACAACAACTCACAAGTAATGGAAAATAAGAGCTACAAATTAGCGAGTGATAAAGGCATTGTAAAAAAATTTGCTGATTATTTTAAATCTGTGTTAGAGGATAAAAGTTTAAGTCATACTATTTCTGAACCAATTAGCACCCTTTTTAGCGTACCTTATTCATATCAGATATCATTATAAAAGAAGTAAATGAAACGATCGAAAACTTTAAGTCTGTAACTAATAGTGATCAGGACGACTTGCCACCACATGAATTAAAAGGTTGTTGTGAGGATTGATCTCAACTGATGTGCTTTTATACAATACCACTATTAACTCTCAGTCATTTCTAGACCTCTGTGAAATAACCGAAGTTTGTGCTGTACATAAATCAACCAATCCCTCCAACATACAGCGTTATATTCCAATTTTATCAGCTCCTGCTAATGTTTTTGAAACATCCCTACATTTCATGTTAAATGTTATATTTCTGAGCATCTTTCCAAACAATCTACGTATTTAACTAATCTTATCAACTTTACACAATTTTGTCTGTATCACTAGCGCGATAATTGATATAGGTAAGTATATTATCTTAACTTATGTTATCATTTCTTTGTTCATCTGTTCATTTGTTATTTCTTATGTATTGTTGTCATGATTATAGTTAATGATGTGTATAAAAATCCTACATTGAGTAAATAAATATGTCACTTATACTTTGATGTTTTATGTTACATGCAATTGTGTTAGAAAGTTACAATTGTGCTTCTGTTATAGGTACATCCTGATTGTTCGGTATTTAGTAACTCTGAATGCATAATTTTGATTTTTTATACTTTATTATATGTTGCATTTTCCAATTTTTATTGGTTTTCTAATTTAATTTATTTATTTTATATTTTGATATCATTACTAGCTGAAATACCATTGCCCGTGGTTTGCCGATTTATCCCTGCAACTTTTGGACTTAGGTTGCACTTGTCCAGTACCCAAGCCTTTGGAGATATTTAAAAAATATTACTTATACAATTAAGCAAAGAGTTAATTAAAATCCTTAGGATATACTATAAAGAACAAATCATGAACAACATGAATAAATAAAAACAACTATGCAGAAGCACTGTTAAACAACTACAAATATCACAGAGGAAAGTGCACGTGAGGTATGAGTTACAATATTTTGAGTTCAGAAGCAGTGTCACTTGCATATATATATATATATATATCATTTGTGAAAAAGTTTAAGCGAGCGTTAACTTGCTTTTTTATAATAATCATTACTTGCTAAATCACATAATGTGCAACCAACCGAAATTTGGTTACCATTCATTGAATAGTTATTGTGTAACCTGAATTTATTGTAGTGTTACATATTAGTTTACTTAACTTCCTAATGACATCCTAGGACCCTTTTGTTTTATCTGGTGCAATATATAAGTTCGTACAAATAAGATTAATGTCACTAATTACCTGGCGTTGTTTATGGTTCCACGGTTTATCCCCACAACATTTAGCCGCAGGTTGCACTTGTCCAAAAGTCTTACGTTTCTTTGGAGGCATTATGAGTCAAAATAAGCTTCTGTGCAACAAACACAAAAAGTTTCTAAGAAAACACAATAAAATCAAAAGAAATTGTGATTTCACTGTGTTTTCACTCATGATCACGTGTCAGAAAAATCAACGAATAGTACTTACATGAACTTGCTGTTCCTTTATTATTATGTTGGCCGTAAAAACGTAACTATTCTTGTGTTTGCATTGCTTTAACTCGGTTATCTTTGACAAAATTATAGACGGTCCTTGCAGATTTTGTAGGATTTACATAAAATTATTAATTGTGTGAAATGCAGTGAAATTTCGAATTCTAAGGTAGAAAGTAATTTTTGCTTCGTGTGAAAAGTTATTTGTGCCAAAATTGTTGGAAATTGCTACAACGGTTTTTCTAAGAAACAAACACACATACTCGTACATCGAGTTTGATGCATATGTTTAATGTATAAATTGTATACAATTGTCACAATTGGGGCAATGCCCTAACAGCAAATGGAAGTAAATATGCATCTATTTACTGAATTTTGCCATTAACACGGAGTTTTTACTAATTTGTATACGTATTTCATAATATAATGTATTTAAATTGTATCTAAAGTTAGGATTTTCTTTTCGATAATTTGGGTTATAGAATGTTTCAAATAGAAGTTGCAGGCATAAGTGGTTTTTCAATGTCACTGCTATTATCGGAAATGACATAAGCCCATTTAAGGACTATGTGGTTGAAAATTGAGGAGAAACGGAATTTAGGGGCAAACTACTTTCATTTTACCTTTTCTATTACTTTATCCAAAGTAGGTTTAAGAAAGAACTGCATTATAAAAAACAAAACAAAAAGGTCTATCTATACCTGTCTATTCACTGGAAACTCAGGGTTTGTTGATACCTGAATTAAATAAAAATATTTTTTGACAAAGTTCCCTGATTATGTTTGTGTGCTCATGTATGTGGATGAAAGCGTAAGAGAAAAAGGAAAACTTAGTTAAATACCAACCTTGGCCTATAAGTACAGCGGTGCAATGATTTTCAAGAGAACCAACCACTATAAGCACACTTGATAGGACAAAATTTTCGTTGTTAATTTTTCCAAAACTGGCTATAAAACGCTAACATTAAATACAGCGCTTTTAAGATATTCGAAGATGAATACAATGTATGTCACTAATTGGGAAATCATATTTATACATGGCATTTGTATAATCGGTAAGCCGCCAGAGATTCGCAACATTTTGATACCAAAAAAGAATGTTGATCTATTAAAGCACACATTTTTTTTTTTCAAACAACCATTTTTGTAGCGTTAACCATACCTACTATATTTGTTCTCATTATTTTGAACATTCAAATAGATGATAGGTAATGCTTTCAGGTGGTAAGTCGTGAATGCGCAAACAATGACGTTTCTAAGCCATCAAATAACAGTCCCGTTTTTAAAAGTCTGACTGTCGCATTACACTGTTCCATCCTTCTTATACCTACAACAAAATTTATAAATTTGTAAGGAAGGTTCATCTCGATTAACAAAAAGTGGATAGTAATTATTATTTATTTATGCCAACAAGCTTACTGCTGGTGTTTTAAAACACAAGCAGTGCGTGGGTAGTGTTTAAACATAAATAAATAATAATTACCATCTAAAGGTTACTTAAACCCGGGACATAAAGTACTTACTATTGTAAATACCTTTGGGGTATTTATCTCTGATGTGAGATTCCGTTGTGATCTAACCGGGGAAAAGTACGAATCAGGTGGGGACTTTAATGTCGTACTGGCAAGTTGGCCATGGTAGCTTAGTGGTTAAAGCAGCCGCTGGATAAGCGGAAGATCCGTGGTTCAAATCCCGGCTATGGCACTGAATTTTTCAGTTCTGATTCCACCTCTTAGTGGATATTAAAGTACGCTTTTCTAAGAATAGTTTTAGAAGAGTGAGTAGGGAAGGTCCTGTGAACGCAACACGTGATTTTATCTTTATTTTTACATTAGCGTAGCATACACACTGAAACCACCAGTTGATAAATGTTGCCGATGAGCACACCGAAAGTCGCTAAATATTTTGGTCCATAATGTTGTGAATCCTGCGCATAAAAAATTACTACTTTCCAATGAACCTCGCGAAACTAAAGCACTCGTAACATATGTCATTTTTAATTCTCAAATTAGGATAGTTCACTTAACAATTTTTAGCAAAGACAAGAGCTCCCACTTAGCTTTCCGAAAATGTATAACTTATTCGTGAATCATAAACAGTTTCTCATGCTTAATATAGGTATCCGTTCAAATAATTTTAGGGGCTTTTCTGACTCATTCATTTTTGTGTAATTATGAGTCGTGAATTTTACAGGCTTTCAAATGTGAGTTTTAATATGTTCCTGTTTCCCTAATTGTGGGAAAAATTCGTAGACGTCCTAACATTATTCTTAATAAGTGCCACTCACTGTAATTTGTAAAGAAAATATTACGATATATTTATGTTGATAAGAATGTTTATAGTTATTGAAAATAATGCAAATAGTGATTTATAAGGGAAGGAGGAATAACCTGAAAATCCCGGCCAAAGATAAAAAAAATTGTTATGCCATCCTAATGTTTAAAAAGGTTTACATATTATGATATCATAAATCGTGCGAAATTTTATCCTATTTCTGGCACTGGTACCGGTAAAATGACGTAATTACCATGGAAACAAGAGAGCAATGGCATCATCACAGAATATACGTAGTTTTCTCTACTGTGCCTGTAAGAAAACCTGAAATCCTCGCTCTCAAGTACAGCAACATTAAAACACAAGAATCATCTCATTAAATTTATTTTATGCAATCTAAACATTAAAACGGCTTATAATAACAGACTAACCGTGTGAAGTTACCATTTTCATATTATTTTTCGTAAACATCTTTTGATTTTTCTGGAATTTATAAACTCTCAGCTTCTTAAAAATGTTAAGCGGAATACAATACATATTTTTATAGCTTTATCATTACCTTCCATTTTCCTCAGTAAGTGTTGAAAGAAATGAACATCTGCTTAGTAACCATTTTACATTACAGCTCTTATCTCTGATACACTATAATTTGTCATTTAGTAAATTTATTAATTATTTTTACATATTTTAACGCTAAAATTGCATAAAACATTGTGTGGAACAATTGTATAATATCTTCATTGTGTTCGCCTTGTCTCACGCTAAACATTCGAGTCACATAACTCGACATAAACACAACTATTTTACCACAGTTGAACATGTTCATTTCTGGCTTCTCCAGATGAGCTTATGTTACATATTTTCTATATTCTTTATTTCTTGAATGTTCTTGAATCTTGCAATATAGAAGTAAGACACCACCTCATCCACTTTTCTTCTGTGTCAGTCCAATAAAGATCACTTTAAATGTAGGATCTGTAACAGGAAATGGAAGATCCTTTTCCCACATATTACTTTATGCAGAATAAACCAAGCTCTGCATTAGGACATTTAATACTTGCCTGTCATTTCAATTCTTGCTGCTAAAATAACTCCGTTAATTCTCCTAGCCGAACAATGGAACAGTAGTTCTTTATGTTAGTTCCAAGCAAAAAAGTTTGTTAAAAATACTGAAATTATTTTAGAGATTTATACTTAATCATGCTAAACTAACATCACCGGTTGAGATGTGAGAAACGGCGTAATTATTGCGTTCTTTAAATTTCGCTTTAATCCTATGTAATTCTTTTATAGATCAATTAGTAATTAATCGGATTTGCTGCCATCTAGAATGATGCGAGTACCTTCCACTACCAGTACTTTCTTCGTTTTGCTCAAATGTTTACAGATGAACTGAATAAAATCTGTAACCTGATATACTTTTTTATGTTGTTGCTTGTCAATTGCCAGGATCATATCAGTGTCGCCGGTGTGCGGGAATTTCGTCCCGCAGGAGTTATTTTACATGCCAGTAAATCTACTGAGATGGAGCTGTCGTTTTTAGGCAAACTTAAAAGTCATCGTTCTGGACCGGATTTGAACCCGCGACCTTAGGATCAGTAGGCCAGTGTCTAAGCATCTGAGCCACCCAGACAAACACGTATCTTCTAGCTTTCATAGCTTGTGAACATTTACGTTTAATCATGGAATGAGTATGCATAACTATAACTTTAACATTATTTTACTCATAAGCGGTTTTACACGCACCACAGTTATTGCTGAATTCAGTCAGTAGTATCGTTATTTAGAAAGACAGAACACATTGATCACTGTACACCCCTGAGTATACTTTATTGCCGCTATCCCTTTAGGTAAAGAACAAACATGGCAACCTTGAGGCAGCCTCTGCTATATAATTAGAAAAGGAGCTATAATTTATTCTTTCTCTGCCCTGTACAACCGTAGGAACAGAGTTGGGTCGCCGCATTGATAAAATGGCGGCAACTAACGTATAATTCCCTCTTCCATTATTGGCAGAGAACAGTGTGTATATTTACACATCATTATGCGCTCTCTAACGGCCAAATCATGCAGCACACCTCGAAACACACATTCATTTGTTTTCTGTAGCTCCCGGCAACAAAAATGGCTTCCACAGCCAGCAAGTTTATGTTCCTCTAGAATCTAAACTAATTAACAGCCAGCTCGTTCTGAAATACAGTGATTATGTCCTGGTTTATAAGTTCCGAATGCCCACTAACTGAATATGACTTAAGAGACTTTCGAAAACATGCGCAACAGCATCTTCTGCACCTCATATATTATTGACTTTAATTAATATACTCGTATTTCTGGGCTATCACAGATATACTTAAACATAGATGCTTATTCCTTTAAATAAAGTTTACCTACTATTAGAATTGGCAGTGTAAGTGAATACTTTTAAATTGAAGTTCAGCAATAGGTATTATCGTGACTTCATAGTCATGTGCCATTTATATGATCTCTCTCCCGCTACTTACATAGCTCGAAAGTGAAACTGGAGGAATATGTGGTAAGGAAAATTAAAGTATAAAAAATCCTAATTACTATACCTATACCTACTTTAATATTATTCAGTAACTATACCAGCAGTTTCAAGGTTCGAAGTTGAAATGTATAATGCGTTCTCTGTCTCACAGTGCACCCAGTTTTCTAAAATGCTGTGACAAGTGACAAAAATCAGCTAGCTTACTTTTCTTACTTTCAATCACTTGTCTTCTAAAACCACAAATACACAGTTTCCTTCTCATCGTTAACAAATCTATAGTCTTTCGGGCTATCAAACTCAAAAATTTTACTTTTCATAACCTTCCTCAGTCCTTTTGGTGTCTTTCTTCACTTCCTCTGTCTCTCATGCGCTAATTACGACGATGTGATCGCTCGCGACGCTCGATGATTCTTCTTACGACGTACCAACATGCACAGCTATCATGCACACACTGACACACTGACCGATTTGCGTCTGTGACTGTAGCTCTAAAATTCACTCCAACTGCTCTTTTCAGGCTTCCTTATATTGAGGATGACGTCACAGTGACCTTTCTCAAGTTCCACACACACAGCCACTGGGAATGACTCAGCTAGAAGTCTCACGAACGTTCTCGACACCGCTTTTGTTTATGCCGCCTCGATTGTTGACAGTCACATATACACAGCAGTCCCGTGAGGTAGCGCGGCCCTGAACGTCTTTGCGCGCTCGCCGGCACGGCATGTGGTGTCACATAGCTTGGCCCGTCGATTTTTTGTTGAGTGTCGAGCCCCACGTCACAATACACTTACAGCGATTAACACATAGGACCATGAAGTACCCTCAGTAACACAAGCCCCTGTATTAGTTAATTCTTCAGGTTTGCGAACAAAAAATAAACAATGGGAGCCAAATCAGGCGAAAATGGTGGATTTGTAGGTTCTTGGAAGTGAAGGTTTTGACCGGAAGTTTAGGAATTATAAATCGTAAAAACAGGCAGCTAAAATAGGGAATATAGAAAAGCTATACATAATGTTTATTTCTTTACTAGATTTCACTTTTCAATCACACAATCAGCACATTTGTGTTAACATAACATTGTATTAGATTTTAAGCAACTTTAAGATTTTGAAGAAAATGATTGTACGATTGACAGAAAAATGAAAATGTTTCTTCAAAGCCTATGCATTATAATATCTTACTGGCTTATTAATTGCAGACTACAACGAACTTTCTTTTACAAATTTCTGTAATCAAGTTGAGTATCCTGTAGATAATAGATTTTTTTCATTCGAGACAACGACCTCTCAGCATCTACAGAGGTAACTGGAGCAAGTCTAAAATATTGAACTATTGTAAGGTCATTTCTGCTGCAACAGAACATCATCTTGAGGAGTAGTTTAATTTCTAAGTTTGTCAAAAACACAATTCTTTGGAAACACCTCTTTCTAAGTAATGAAGTCCATTTCCCTGGCACGCTCTCCAATCTTTGCACAGCACCAGCCACAATTTTCACTGACTTCGTCAACGACTGCCCTGTATCTTGAAACTGGCAGATCACTTGTCGCAGGAAACGAACTGGGTTGCAATGAAAGTTAACTCATTGCTTTCTTCCAAAGATTCGAAAAGTTTATTTGCATTCTCTAGAGCGATCCTTAGTCATTATCGGGAAATTTGAAACGTAGTGAACTGCTGCTGAAATACATTCTCGTTATGATAGGTTGAATGGACACAGGTATATATGGTGCAATGTCTTTTAATGGGGAATCCTTGACGGAAATTTCACAAAAACCTTCTTAATACTGGAAATAAGTTTGTTGACACCAGAAACAAGTTTTCTATCTCTTCTGACACCATTTTACACAGGTCACGTGAAGCATGTTTGGAAACAGGACTTTTAAAGTTGTCTGAGGTACTTATATGAGATGAAAAGTAACACATTGTCGTATTGAATTTCTTCACACCGCACTAACTGCAATCAATTCATAAATAGTTGTGCGATAGTTGATTTGTTAAGTTTTTCCAGACAGTCCGGGGTAAGTAGGAATGGTTTTATTGATTCATCTTCTAATGATTTAATCTTCCAACAACGACGTTGACAATAAAACGACCTGTAATGCCAGGTGACCGTCGTTTGAAATCAGTCTGACGTCGTTTGCCTTCACGTCATGTATTACAAGCATTGTTGTGAGGCCGGAGACGCACAGAACTCTACGATCAGTCCCAGCACCAAGAATGAGGTCGGTTTTCGACTGGTGTCGGGAAGATGTCCTAGCTCTATTTCGCGAAAACCCACACAACAGCATAGACAAACCACAACCATGTAAGAACCGGGCAACTCCTCCGTTCATCGAATACCCTGAGGACAGAAGTAGCACCCATACAGACTTCAGTAGGTGCAAAAAATAACACGATTTTCAACCCACAACTATCTACTGCCCTATATAATAATACGCTGTTTCCAACAACATTCGGAATTCAACACTAAAGTTAACCTGTATTCTGTCAGACGAATGTACTTTTACTGACACTGGTACCATAAACTGGCGCAATATGTGTTACTGTGCAGATTGTAATCCTCGATGGTTGGCACCATACCCAGAATCGGTGGAAATTAAATGTATGGTGTGGTATTTTAGAGGATCATCATATTGGGTTAGTTGTCAATGGACAATGGACAGTCTCACTGGAGAACTTTCTTGAACCTTCTGCAGACTGAACTAATGGACAGTAAGCTTTTAGAAAATGTCCCGCGAGCGAAGGCAACACATTAAGGACTAAAGGTGGATAGCGCACCGGCACATTATATTCATGATGCGAGCTTTTATCCATCTTGCATATGTATGGAGGTGGGTTGGCAGCGGCGGGCCTTTAACCCGGTCCCCTCGTTCGCTGGACCTCACAGCTGTAGATTTATTTTTACGAGGACGCCTAAGAGCACAAATCTATCGCAACAGGCCAAGAAAATTTGCTGTTTTCCGTAAACGCATACTCGCTGCTTGCTGTACTGGAGATAGATAGGACCAGTGTCTTCATCATTGTATATCCAAGGAGGGAATATCAACTAAAATCGAAAGATAAAGAACAATAGCCTATACTACAGGCCTATATTATACTTCGTGGTACCCTATTATTTTATAACAAGAATTTCAAGTGGAAGCAAAATGATGGACGGAGGGTGCTAACACAAATGCATAATTACTAATCGATCAACAATCGCCCATCAGTTGTACTAAGGAAATAAAATAGGAGCTTTGTTTATTCAAAACAGTGATATTGTTTCAGCTTGCTCTAAAACCGACCTTGAATTTTCATTGCATTACCATTTGGACATAGAGTATGTGTACAAGGTGTTCAAGTTTTGTACAGTAAGATTTGATCTATCGCTTACGGTTTACCAGTTATGCAAAAGTCATTTAGAGGACTGTATAGACTATAGCCAGAAAATTCAAAATATGCATTTCATTTTCCATAAGAATATCTCAAAAGCATGCCATTTTAATAAAAAATCATTAGAGCCGTTTTCGAGAAAATAAAAATTTTGGACAATTTCT
>CM060966.1:68114420-68121920 GCA_030765045.1 Tenodera sinensis | reverse complement strand
GACACTGTCAACACTGTTTGATGATATTACAAATCAACAACTTTTTCTTCTCGTAACCTTAGCCTACTCCTTCGTGTCTTTTTTTCCCCCCAAACAGCTAATTTTGACGATACTATCACTCACACTCATTAAGTGCTTCGGTATCTTCCTTTCAATGCGACCATATTCACGCAGATGACACACACTAAAACTAAGAACTGGCTGACTCCGACGACTCATATCTGCAACACCTGTTGCTCGTTGCCTCGCCTCCTTATATAGCAAGGATGACGTAACACGTATATTTCTCGAACTTCTACAAATATGCCGGCTACCGGACATCTCTCGAATAATCTGTAATACCCTTTGTGTGGTCGCTCTGATTGTTGTCACGTGTTCACAACAGTCACGCCAGGCAGCCTGACATTGAGCTCCTTTGATGTACGCACCGTCAGTGCTGTGAGGAAGCCGGCCCCGAGCCCTTGCTGCTGCCGCTACCGTCGGCCGGCCTCACATAAATAATGATAAATACTAACAACAACAACAACAACAACAATAATAATAATAATAATAATAATAATAATAATAATAATAATAATAATAATAATAATAATAATAATAATAATAATAATAATAATAATAATAATAATAATAATAATAATAATAATAATAATAATAATAATAATAATAATAATAATAATAATAATAATAATAATAATAATAATAATAATAATAATAATAATAATAATAATAATAATAATAATAATAATAATAATAATAATAATAATAATAATAATAATAATAATAATAATAATAATAATAATAATAATAATAATAATAATAATAATAATAATAATAATAATAATAGTAATAATAATAACAACAACGGAAGAGTTTTAAAACTTAGATGTAGATTACACCCATCTGTGCGTGTCTGTAGATCCATTCTAGAAACCCTATACATTCTGCTACTAATTTGTATGCCTGCCACTGTAATCCCGCTGTCTTTCCAAACACACATTTAGGTAATTTTAAGACCAATAAGCCGATCATCACTTTGCATTTTGCCATAAACAACAAGAACAAATTTGCATATAAGCCACGGCGAAATTAACTGTGTCGTGTCCCATACAAAGTTCTTCTCATGTCCATTACGCAATTATTTACTTCTTCAAATACGGTGTTTATCTTGGATAAATTAATGAAGATACATTCGACTACTCCTAATACGATATTGTAGTAGAATGTATTCTAATTTTACCTTGTACATATCCTATTCTTGTCTTGCAATTAGCTTTTGCTCAGCCTGCTCCAAATGAAAATGCAGATCCTCTCAGAGAGCCTTGACCAAGAACGAAGGAAGTTTTACAAAACATATTTTAGGTAATGCCTTCATGTTTTTGTGCACAGCAGAGGGTCGGAAGAAAGAGCCCTCGGCCAGAAATACGTAAAATGGCCCGTAATTGAAAGAAATCGCCTTAATAGCTCAAGTCGTTAAGGAAAGGTGCCCTTGGGCTTTGCTGAGATCCATATCTGTGGATATGCATTGTGCACACATATGGCGCGTTCGTATGCAGCGAAGTCAGAAAACAAGTTTAAAAAGCACTCATATGACTTTCGCTGCTCACTTTTAAACAACTATAGTTAAAAAACCTTATTCCTCTATTTAAGTTATTCGGGATAAAGATTTATAGAAATGACTTTATTATATATTTCCTAATTGGACAATAGAAATAGGAGAATACAGTAGGCTTAAACGTTATCAAATTCCTAAGAGTTGCTCTCAGGGTGTCAGCTTTTTTGTTGTTTTTATGATCGCCAAGGACCATATGATAATCAGGGTGTCACATTTCTATTAAAGTCACCCTCTCTCTCTCTCTCTCTCTCTCTCTCACACACACACGCGCACACACACACAAACACACACACACACACACACACACACACACACACACACACACACACACACACACACAGCTTTACACTCTCGCTCATACTTCCAGACTCTAAAGTGAATCTCCTTTTTAAGAGGATTCAGCCGGCATTGGAACCCGGTAATTCTGAATTTGGAAATTAGGATGCTAACCACCAGACCACAGAGGTAGTCTGTGATAGCTTACGATCTATCAGTTATACTAAAGTTATCAGAATAAGCAGAGCTCCAGGGGCTATTCCCAGAAAATGCAGGACATGTATTATATATGCAGGTCGAGAAGGGTGTATAACTGACCGGGAGGGCTCGGGGCGCTGACCACGTCCCACCCTCCAGTACTGCACCCCATCAATGACGTCTGTAGTGGGCAGAGGTGGGGGACGCAGTGGCTGGGTGGCAAGCCTTGGCCCTTCGTGGGCTGTTGCGCTAGGGGTTTAGTATTATATTTGTCGTGAAAATGTCTTAAAGATGCGGCAACTTAATGAAAATGTTAGAGGCGTTTATAAAAGTATAAAAACTTTCGAGAATTTTTTAATGTAAAGGCTAGCTTGTAGTGGGCGAATTTCCTGAAAATCTTCGTATCACAACTTTCGTAGATGCTGAATTTAAATACTAATTATGGTATTTAAATTACTTCTGGTGCTAGAGTTACTCTTTTCACCGACGGACTCCCAGAAACATGTACAGGGTCATACACACGAGGACCTTTTTCTAAAGTTTCGCAATTCAGGGATCTCAAAACGTAAAATTACAGTGAAATTTTGATATCAAATTTTGGGTGGAAACAATATTTTCTCTATCTAATGTGCGTGGTGGAGAAAGTAATTAGAATCACGTTAGCGCATAACTGCAATATTTGTTCAGCTATTAAAAACCATTGAGCGCATTAGGACAAGATACATTACAGAAGTCGATACTTCCAGCATGCAGCCTGAGTTTAGTGTTTGTCTCTGTGCCACATGATATCATCTGTCAGACACACAAATAGGCTATCTTGAAAAACCACTTACATTTGTATTTGTTCCTGACAAAGAAAGCGGCGGTATAGCAAATTGCCTATTTGTGTCCGACAGACGATAACATATGGTACAGAGGCTATCTATAAACTCAGGCTACATTTCGGAAATATCGACTTATGTAAACAGAGTTGCAACACGACGTGGAACATAGAAATGTTTGGCTCTCCTAATGCTTTCAATTTTTTGCCTGGCTGTACCTGTTTCAAAATTTAAAGCTGTTTACTAGCCTGATCCACAGATGCGATTTGCAAGTAACATTCCTTGTTACCTATCTTGGAATCCTTTCCTTTAGGAAGAAGGCAAAGCATAATGTATCAACATGACGTCTCGGCTCCGCATTTCTCCTGGAGGTTCAGGAATATTTGATTTCCGCGTTCCCAAACAAACGAATCGGTCGTGGGGGGTCCCATTCCTTGGCCACCTCGATCCTCAGATCTTTCACCAGTCGACCTCTACTTGTGGGGACACTTGAAATCTTTGGTGTATGCAACACCCGTACCAACAGACGTGGAACTGGTAGCCAGACTTCATGCTGCATGGCAAGAAGTGAGTACAAACACAGTCAACTTTGTTTCGAATCCGAAGGTCGCCAGTTTTAGCATTTCCTTTAATATGTTATAAATGGAAATATTCAAGAGAAATTTGTTCGAGTATCTCAAAGAATGCAATAATTTAGTTTCATTATCAATATGCATTGTAAACATAGTTACATCATGGATAATATGTATTTGTTTAACTTCCGAGCATTTTTGTTATGATGTTAATTGTACAATACGTTCAACCACTTACTGTACATATCAGCAACTTCCTTTTCAGTTACAAATGCTCTACTTCGTATTATTAAATACAGAGAAATAAAATGCTTGTCTCATTGAATAAGGCATTTTGCTTTGGTTAACTTTATCTACAATTCTTTGATATTGTTCTCTGTTCGGTTTATCATTTAATGCTTCCATCCTCAACCTCACTAACATTAACTTCCCTCTAAAGGTAAGTAATAAGTTGCATATGTCCACCAGCTTGTTTGCCGTCATGGTTTGTTATAACGGAATTTTGGTACATGTGAAAAACCCATAAATAAATGAGGAATAGTTTCTTTACCTCAGTTTCATAAGTCAAATAAATTCTTAATTGTAACAATCTACCGTGGAGTATGCCGGTATATTCACAAACTGCTACAGCTTTTGTCACTTACCTGCGCTACCTCCGATACCATGAGGCACGCGGCGTTGTTCCTGTCACTGCCTTATCCAATCATTCTGTAGCGTTTTTATGCAACTATATTAGCGGTAAAAAGTATCTATATGTGTCACATAGAGACTGAGCTCTATATATACTGGGTGTCCCAAAAACACCGACAACGCTTAGTATGTTGTGCGGGATGGCAAACTGATTGGTTTTCAAATAGGAACCTCTATCCGGAAATGCACGGTTGGATGCTGGAAAGCGTCGAAGTTTGAGAACGAACGGTTGTGACAATTTGTTAACATTCGTTTTGACGTCTAAATATGGAAGATATGCAATTCTTTAGCTACCTGTGTACTGGAATGAACGACCTGAGTATAATAACACACCTGTGTATGCGCTAAATTCCTCTATAGAGTCCTTGGTGCGCATCCTACTGCGTTACTTGTGTAGTTACCTGTACAGTAGCGCTTTTAATAGCAGTGCGACACATATAGGTTGCGCGTTTGTTCTTGACGAATGACCTTGAGCAGAAATCCAGTGAGTAGGCCTACCCTTAATAAACAGGTCAGCAAATGTTTATGCTACGATAAAAGACACCTCTGTTTTTCTGTGTCGCGTTTGTGTATACAGTCGACTGCAAAAGTTTTGTGCGGTACGGATGTATGCATGCAACGAAAATAACAGTAATTCAGAGGAAGACGAGGGAGAAATGTCGGGAATAGAAGAATGCAAGAAAGTTAAGTGGAAACAGTTATAGAGGTATAGTGTATAATACGTGTGGCTGATATTACTGGAAGTGTGATAAATTGATTTGTAGTGTTGTACTATTTCAGCTCAGAAGCATGTGCGTCACCTCACTGCAAACTGTACCTTCTCTCTCTCCATGCGAACGTTCCCGGAAACGCTGAGTAGTGACTCGCATTCAACCTTTCATATAAAATTTTCATTCGTCAAGAAGTAACGCGCGACCTGTACACAGCTGCGGAAATGGCCAACAGGAGCTCCAGTATACTTTGATGTAAATGTGCGCAATCACCTCAAAGTCGCATATTCAAATCGATGGATTGGTAGAGGTAGACCAGTTCCATGGCCAGCATGGTTGGCAGATCGGACACCTCTCGACTATTTGCTGTGGAATTCCATAAAGGGTATTGTGTAACGTCATCGGATGACCTTACGGCTCAAGTCCACGGAGCGATTGAAAATCTTCAAGGACATGGCATTAGGCCATGTGCATGAGGCTTACCACCACCGATATCAGCTCTACAATGCTGTAGAAAGTGCATAGTACGAAGACCGTTTTTAATGTAGACAGCCCGATGTTGGGTTTATTGACGAAATGCGAACGTACACCGATCTCATACCGTGCATTTCCGGACAGGGGTTCCTATCTGAAAACCGATTAGTTTGCCATCCCGTCGAACATACTAAGCGTTGTCGGTGTTTCTTTGGGACAGCCTGTATATAGGGTATCCACACACATCGACAGCGCTTAGTATACTGTGCGGGATGGCAAACTGATTCGTTAATCGAATTTAGTCATTTTTCCTCAGGAAAACAGGAGCAGAGCAGGTATTGTGCAAAGTATGCAGTTTTAGAAAGCGGTCCGTGTGTACGTGTGTGTGTCTGTGAACAGCATAACACGAAAACGAAAAGTCGGTTAAAAACCAAAGTTGGTATTTAAGTGTAATATCTTTCAAGGATACGATACGAATATTTTGAAGAAAATTCCTACACCCTAAACTAACCTTTATATGGAACATTTCTCAAAAATGTCAATCTCAAAACAGGGTCTAACGATTTTGATTAAAATGCCAATGAAATGAATGTTTTGAATTTTTAGGCTACAGTCAGTGTAGTCCTGCTTACTGCTGATGACTTTTGCGTAATTGGTCAACGTAAGAGATAGGCTAAAACTTAAAATAATTATAGATCTGATTAAAACACGGAAGTTATGTCCAAATAAATTTTTTATGGAATGAACCATTTCGGAGATATTCCTAGTTATTTGTGGGAGTTTTGTAATACTTATGCTTTCCTCGAATGGAAGGCCGTTATTCACCTTTTTATATCTTGACCGTACAAAGGCATTTCAAAGCCTCCGTGTAGCGACCAGCTTTGACAGATTTGTCTTGTCGCTCAAAACCTACTCCATTTTCTCCTTGCACCTACTAGAAAATTAGTAATAAGTTAACATCTGCAAATGATTATCTCGGCTAATATAAAGAAGATAGAGGAATAAGACTTTGTAAGAATCGCTTATACAAGAGTAGAGAGAGTGACATTAAATTTTTTCTTTATATGTCTATATTTGCTCCATTTTCTTATTATAACTACCACCCGAATCAAGCTGCTACAAAAAGAAAATCTTACGAGAAATTCCATCTACGCCAGTTACAATTGGGTTACTTATGATTTAAACAAATGTAACCTGCATGTAAATCTATTTTAATTGGTTGACACAAAGGGCAATGGTTCCGGATGCACAGGCTGAACCCTAGAGCATTTTATTGTTTTATGGCCTGGAATTCCAAACACGAGGTTCTCGGGCGTGTCAAGATCACAAACTAATAGCCCAAAATATTTATTTCGGGACCTCAGAGGGCACAATAGGCACGCCGTGAATTGTTACAACATTCTGGCATCAAAAGATTTGCACTTGGGTAGATTCAGATCATGTCTCATCAGTGAAACTTTCGTTTCTCCCTTTTCACTTTGGGTGTTCCTTGCAAAAGGTAAAACACATTATTTCCAAAAGCCTGATGTAGATGTTGGTTAGAAACATAATTGCTCTTCTATGAATAAAAACAGAAAGGTTTAAAGAACACGTCCAGGTTGTTTTTGAAAAAAGAAGACTTGGATAAAAAGAATCACTTCTGCAAATTAGGAATTTTCAGGAGTGCAGGATGAGAATTTTTGCAGAATTGCTTTTGTACGTGAAAAACTATTTGGTGTATTTTAATTTTTAAAATGGTTTTAACCAGTTTTATTCAACGTATGGTGAATAAATGCTTATCATTTTAAGGAGGTGGATAAGTTGTCGGTTTTCAGGGTTCCAAAGTGATGACACCGACATAGAAGCCAATTTTTGTGCTTCTTCAGGACGATTCTACTTTGAAGAGAAACAGGATGGATGGACCAATAAAGTAGTTGTTGTGCTCTAATACTTTCCTTCGCTGTATTTACCATGTTGTTGTCTGATCAGAAAAATTAAATTCATCTGCTTTTATGCTTTACTATTAAATATTTCCATTAAGAAGATTATATTTCTGTCATAACTATACAGATTCAGGTATACAGAAAGCACAACAGTTTGCGAAGTTTGAACATGCAATGATTTCATACACGGAACAGTAACACTTGGCTCATTATGAAAACAGT
>CM060966.1:68064420-68106920 GCA_030765045.1 Tenodera sinensis | reverse complement strand
ATAATAATAATAATAATAATAATAATAATAATAATAATAATAATAATAATAATAATAATAAAGATTTCATAATTGAGAAAGCTATAAGTACTTGAAAACTCAAACAAATAATAAGGATTATTTTGAAAAATGTTATCTCCAAAAATGTGAGTTCGTCAGAGCCAGAATGGGTGCGTTTGAAACAACATGGTGTTTGTTTTTCTTGTTTATTTATAACAAATAAAAAAAATAGTACCAGTGCACGATATCGGTATGCACTAACTATGAGTAAGAGTGCAAGTGCTAAAGTTACATTAGCATAAACGTAATATTCTTAAATGGACATGACATTTGGGTACAGCTGATCGTTAATGCCCTCAGAAGAAAAAGAAAGGAATAAGAAAACAAGCGCTCAGATTTGGATTCGAACTGGAACTGTTAAGTTAGAAGAAGACCACCTTTGCATTGTGTTCCTGTGTAATCACAGCATCTGACGTATATTAATTATGAAGGATCCTCCTGAGGCCTTAAAGACAATGCGGTAGGGTTTTGATAAAGATCCTCACTGACTTGACCTTGGGAAGCTTGTTGCACTGAATTGAATTATCTTGCCGGACCGCTTTTGTTTCGAGTCTCTGGTGGATTTCACTTGCACTACTGTGTTGCCCAGAGAAAACAGTAGAAGCATCGGCACAGAAGATTTTAAAATAAGAAGGCGTAAAGTAACACGTAAGAGAGGGCAGAGAACCCGAGGAGTGAGGAACACAGAAAAAAAGGAGAAGAGGACAGAAGGAGTAGGAAAAATGAAGAAGAGAAATAGAGTAGTGCATTAGAATACATAGAAAAAGAGTCGCAAAGCTAAGAATAAAGGATAAGAGTGTGTTCATAGTTTCCAGATATACCTATAATTAGATGAACAATAAAATATCTTTCCAACGCAAACTAGGCTTTGAGGTTACGTGTGAGACTCGAATTCGGGAGGTCGCAAGTTCGATTCTGTTGACTGTCCATTCTGACCTTGGGTTTTTCCTGGATTTGTATGGTCGGTAGGCGAATGCTGGGATGGTTTCTCATGTACCACGATTTCGTTTCCAAGATTTCTTTTTTGTCGCGTTTCATTCTTATGCTTCAAGTGGGCTTCTAGGTTCCGTGGGGAATGGCGATGCTGGACAGATGGTCCGGATGCTTGCCCAAAGGGAATACCCGCAAACAGTTGAGGGCTACTTAGTGGACAGGTCATTTTCATCGTCCCGTCTAGCCAGCTGTAGAAGTGGGACGAGTCTGTGAGTCTGAAACCTTTGTTAGGGTCCTCCGCGCGAGTCTGTCTGCTTGCGGCCCCAAGTCTCCTGTGGTTCTTTCAGTTTATAGCTTCCTTCTAGGAATTTTATAATGTTATACAATTAGCTGCCAAATGAACTTAAGACGCAAAATAGTGTAGAAATTCACATATATTTTTAAATGTTTAGGGTGGCGCTCTTTACCATGTAAGCTCAGCCGATCAACCATTTTACATTTAAAAGAATCGTGTGACATTCATATTGACAGTATAATTACATGAGCTTCATCAATAAACTTCAATTAATCAAACAAACTCATAAGCTCAATGGCGGTTTTCTACTCCAGAAAAGATCCTTCATTGGAACCCAGGCTGCCATATTGCTTCCTGCTCTCCTCTCTTCTTCTCCCTTCATAGTGACGTTCCTGTCATTTGGTATATTTTTCTATTCCCTACAATTTTGTCATTCACCAATTTATTTCTGAAGTAGTAATTCGTTTTCATTCAGTAACCCAGAAGGTTGTGCCTCCTTCGCATCCCCGTTTCACATAACCACTACTTTCCATATTCATACTTCAGATATTTCCAATGGATATTCCCTACGTCGTCGCAATTTCAAAGTTTCTGAATTCCACGCTTTCACAGTTCACTCGAGCATTTCATTACCCCTATTCCCTCCTCAAGGAGCCACGGAGGATGTTTATTGTCTGTCTCAGTCTTCATTTTCACCTCCAGTTGAGTTCTAGACAAACGATCACGTTATACTCCATACTGCACATACGAAGTACGTACTAATTTCTGAACAACAGTTTATGTTGCTACTTTCCAAATATCCGAGGCATAATGAAGTCTCCATTAGTTGCTTTATTACTTCGTGTAAGAACGTAAGTAACATAACCTTTACTTCTGAATCCGTTGTCAAGTTCAGATACCATAGTCTGATGTCTATTCCATTCTTACTATATCCTAAAATTCAAATACAGGGTTATTCATAAGTCCGTAAAGCATTTTAAAGTTTAACAAGTTAAGTACCAACAGATCATGATAATTGTTGTAGCAATTGTTTTCATAACGAAAGCCATGATGTATCGCTAGGTGGCAGCAGTTATCAGTAGTAACTCACTTCGGATGCACTGGACATTAATGACGTGGCTACCACGATCACCGGATTTAACTCCGTGTGACTTTTTCCTGTGGAGAGTGGGATGTGGTTGGCGCCCCCAGCCCTCCCGAACAGTTATGCGGCCTTCGCGACATGGGGCCGCTACTTCTCCATCAAGTAGCTCCTCAATTGGTCCCCCCGGGCTTACGAGGCTGAGTGCACCCCGTGCCAGAACTCCCAGCGAGTGAAAAATCTCATGCTGATACCGGGGATCGAAGCCAGGTCCTCCGCGCCAGAGGCAAGCGCGCTACGGAGGTGGTCATTCATTACCCACTAATCTTCAGAAACTGTGCCGGATTACAGCTGGGCTATGGTCAACCGTGATACGCTGGGGCGTACATGGGAGGCGATGTTTGCCGTGTAAACAAGGTTGTACACATTGAGCATCTCTAAGGTATAAACCAGCCATGGACAGAACGCGTGTTGTAATTACAACTATAATCGTGGTCTTGACTTGGAACAGCGCTGATTTCACGTCTCTTACCTCAAACATGTGTTCTGAGTCAAGCGGGTTGCAGAACCTAATGTGTGGGGGTTTGCCCTCCACTGGTGTAAACACAAGCAACAAAACTTCAAAACTTGTAGAGTTCCTCTTTCTTTTAGCGTAACATGTTTCGTTACCCATTGCATAATTTAGTAGTTATGAATTTTTAAAATGTTTTACGGGCTTCTGAATAACCCCGTATTCATGGCTGGTGCTCATTTTGTGGAGTCTGATGAGTATTCTTAGGATGTTATGCTAATTTGTACGTAAAGCCCTTTCGGCTTTACAACAAAAATAATTATTGGAATTAGAACCAGTCGTGGCCACTATCGCGTCAAATTTTTCATTTTATTACAATAATTTCCAAAGTCTTTGTCTGCACCACATCAATATAGAGCGAAACAATCACAGCTCTTCATAACGTCAACATGTCATAAGGAGCATAATAGCTCAAGAAATACCTACTGTTAGGGCTGTGCTGAGACGAAGTTTTCACATCTTTCACAATGGTAATTCGTCACGTCGCTTCCATCTCTAGCCCACAAATAATCTAAATTAATTTGTAACTCTTTTCATGCGTCATTTACCATCTCTTCACAGGAGCAGTAACTTGTTTTAGTATTTCTATCGGATCACTAAATTCATCACAGCCTTTTCCAAAAGATCCCTATTTTCACAAATATGTCCAAAAGGCAATAAAATTAAACAGTAGATAGCTTAAGAGATTTATTTTAAATTAGTACATTATTCAATTAAAATATCTTTTCTAATCCGCATATACTTAATTTAAATAGTCAATTAGAACACGCAAGAATCATTCACTTGCAAGTCTGTTGACCAAGTAAACACTCCAGTGAGATTACCACAGGTAACTGGTGTTAGGTTAATTTAGCATCATTGCTGATTCATGCCACTTCAGCACTGCGCATTGCACAGTACTATACTAAATGTAAAGAAGATCACTTCTTTCGCAGCTTAATACAAAAAGAAAGAAGGACTTAGAAAAATGAACGCCGATCATGAAGATTGCAAGAATGGAAGAAGGAAAGAGGGGGAAGGATAAGAGGGTTAGGGAGGAGAAGAGCAGAGAAAAGAAGAAAGAAAAGAAAATAGAATATATGACACAAAAAAAAGCAAGAGGAGAGAAGAAAGACAAAAGAAGATAATAGAGACATTAAGCATTAAGATACATACTTAATTGAGCCAGTTATAGAATTAGACTTTACTAATCTATTCCATACCTAGTTAGAAAAATGTGCTTGAATTATTTGTTCACAAAGTAATACACTAAGCGTCCCGCAAGCTTAACGAAATAAAATTTGGACTTCATTAGGTAAGTAATACTTGACACTTGGTACTAACGTTTAATTATCATAAAACAACTCTACTTTATTAAAAGCTCGTATATTACTATAATATATCTACTCATTAATACGTTTGAATATGCTGAATTGATGAAATAATGCCAATGAAAGTATAAGATATGTATATAGAAAAAGCAGGCAGTATTTCTGAAGTTACAAAATAAATTATATTAGTCTCCTCTGTCTGAAACATTTTGAGTGGTGCAAAGTATCGAAAGTACAGCTGGGAAATATCAATAAGCTATACAGTTTCGTGAAATATCATTTCTCGTAGCATTAAGTTTTTCGAGCAAACATTAGATAACTAACTATACGTCGAATTTGAATTTTCTGCACCATCTAACGTTTGAAGAGGTGTAGCTCTTTCTCTTCTTTTTTGTTTGAGTGCACTCATGATATAAACAACCGAGATTGTTTCTATATCTTGCATGTAACCAAGTTCATTATTAATACAAAATTGATGAAGCAATATAATATTAGCTAAGTGATTTTATGAACGAATATTGCGTGGAAATGATCAAGCAACGGTAACATGTGTTACTTTCTCTACTTAGTATAGCAAGTAGATGAAGTATTGTATTTGACCGAAAAATTCAATGTGGAGATTGCACCGGAAATATGTTTTGAGACCGCCTCAATCCAAAAGAAAGGGCATTTTTAGAAAAAGGTCCGCGTGTATGCGCGTGTCTGCCTAGTGTGATTGTGCGTGCATGTGCGTGCGTGCGTGCGTGTGTATGTGTGTGTGCGTGTGTGTGTGAATAGCTTAACTCAAAACGAAAGTTGGTTAAAAACTGAAACTCATACTTAAGTTTAATATCTTTTAGAAGTGCGACACGAAGATTTTGAAGAAAATTGATCCACCCTAAACTATCTTTTACATGAAAATTTTTCGAATTTCTCAAAAATACTCAATACAATTTTGATTAAAATGCCATATATTTAATATATTTTTATGTTAAATAAAATTTATACTTTGAATTTTCTGGGTATAGTTCATGTAGTCCTGTTTAACCTTGATGGCGCCTCCATAGCCGGTAAACCGTAAGAGAGGCATAATTTTTTATACAAAAAATGTAGATCTTGTTAAAATATACACGTTTTGTCCAAATACGCTTCTTGTGGAGTGAATCATTTCGGAGATATTCCTTGTTATTTGTGTAAGTTTTGCAATACTTTCACTTTTCTCAAATGGAAGGTCGTTATTCACTTTTTATCTCTTGGCCGCGCAAAGAGAACTGAATTTGTTCTTGTTACTCTTTTCCTGATTATCCTCCCCTTATGTAGGACTTACACCCGCTAGAACTTACAAGGAAAGGAATTTCAAAGCTATAAAATTATTGGCTATCTCTAAAAGCCTACTATATTCATTGCCATATTCCCCGTGTACCTAGATCAGATTTTTGTTGAAGTCCGTGGGTGCGCTGCAACCACCAACCACCCAAAACTACCCTTATACGGAAAATATTTCATTGCTTTTTATATAAGTGGGTCTAATGATTTGGAATGAAATACCATGTAGGTATGTGTGTAAGACAACAACCGAGAGATGAACAAAATATGTTTTAGTTTTGTGATAATAAGCTGCAGTAAATTCTTCTTCATTCGGAAGGAATCTGTGACGTCAGAGTGAACCAGAAGACATTTGGAAAAACGCATATTAATTCATGCAGTTACAGCCAGGCTTATTTTACGACGATGTTGAAACTTTTTTACATGTGATCAAGTGAGTTGACTATATGTAGTGTAAAATGAAGGCTAATATCAAGGATCTGAACTAAAATCTGAAAGGAATGTGCAATGAAGATAATGTTTTCCTTACCATACTATTACTGCTTTAAAATTTTCAGTGTCGTAGTTGATCTGTTTGACTAAACGTGATGCATTTGCACACTTCCGAAAAGCTGGAATCGTCATGTCATTGTATCCACAAAGTACAAGGTCATTGCAACTTATGCTTTCACAGCGTGTCCACGCTTTGCGTCTTTTGTGCTTTTTGGGCTCTAAACATGAAGTCGTAGCGCTAAGTGAATAACAAGTGTTATACATTTCAATAAATTATACATTATTGCAAGTCTCCGTAGGTATACGTAAACAATGGGCGAGGTGTTTACTTTGTTGCACCTATAAAGTTCAGTTTGTAGTAGGAACGTCTAGCAGGCTATTTGTTACTCTCTGAGCATCCTACAGTACACTCAGACTTGTTAGTTAATCAACTCTTCTGCATTAGTACACAAACTATTTCGGTGATATGCTATATTTTGGTTAAGGATACTAGATGATGATGATAATATTCTGCATTTATAGCTAAAATAATGTTAAATACCATTTTATTCAGTTAAATTCATTACAGGAAATATTTTGTGTAGAAGTTGTTCCAAATTAGGCAAACGATATGGTTACGCCAAATGCGAAGCTAACGCTTGAGGTGTTTAGATCACAGTTGCAATATAAGATGGTAGATAATTTTTACTGGATAGAGAAACATTTTGAAAAGACGAGACGCAGTTCGTGGTTCAAATCCCGGCTGACATCCTTTTAGTCTCGTTGCACCCTTTCCAACACTCGTTCAAGTTAGCCGCCATGAGTACTATGGGTAATTATCGATTTGAACACGGCCGACTCGCGGAACATGCATTAAGATTCAGTCAGTCTCTGTATATCTTCGATCGTCATTACAATAAAGTTGGACTGATTCCAGTGCTTTATTCTTTTAAATTATAACGTATGTGTTATAAATAAGAGGAGAATTACTGAGGTGGTAAAAATCAACAAGTAGATTTAATTATAGTTTATATCTGTATTAATCAAAATATTGTGAAAATGTGAAAATGCTAGTGGCCTAGACTTTAAAAATACAAAACATAGCAGGGTAGATTAAGTAGATAGATATGAATACGGGATAGATAATTCATTTACCTGCAATGTCAGCATAACCGGAAAGGCCATCATATGGTGCTATCTCAAAAATGTATTTCCAAACATGTAGTATACATGGCAAATTGCGGTAATTTTAGTCCTTGGGAAACTTATGGGCGTTATAGGAAACCATTATTGATATGGAAAATAGTTGTTTATTTAATTAATACTTAAATGAGCTTTGCATTTCTCATATTCTAGGCTTTTGTCCGTTTTATGGTATCATAGTTAAGTAGCATTTAGTGTAAGTAAGGAGAAATGCATGTACTATTCACACAATCCATTTAAAATATTTTTGGGATGAGAAACATTGATTGAGAATACTGGGAAAGGGGCCCCTTCTTTGCTCCCTTTAAAGTATATGTAAGATACCTATATAGGACTTTGATATTTATCCAACATTTCATTTTTAAGTCGCACTATCCACCAAAACACGCACGGAACTGACCTCTTGAAACATTTTTCATAGTCTCAAACCTAAATGTAATGTGCATTAGTGGTCGTCTGGATGTTAATTGTTGTGCACGTTAATTTAACATTGTTATTGGAAAAATTGTAGCTTCACCGAATTCCACGATACCACAACAACTCCTTACGCTCAAAACCTGAATTTATGTAGAATTAAGTACAATTAAATTAGATACATTTGAAAATCTCAAGGCCGCTGTCTACCTTGGATCCGCCACTGTTCTGCGTGTGGCCTTCAGGTTAAGCCATTAGTTAACCAAATTATTTCACGAAGCGATTGTAAGGTATAATAATAGGTTAGCCTTTACTTGTTTAAGCCTTTATTTCCTCCACTTCCAATGGATAATAGCTGTAATGCTCGCGGTAGCTTTGATTGCTTGCGTCAGCATTAGACAATGTTACAACCTGTGGAAACATAATACCTCTCACAATTATTAGATGCCTTGGCCTCCAGTGACTCCCAGCATATCGCCAGTATATTGAACACTGTAATTTTCACCACATACCTAATGTCATTACGATTTTGCCTATATACAGACAGGAAATTTGCTGAAAATGCTAATAGGTCAGCGATGATGGTGATTAGATATCCTGACTTTCTGCTTACATATACACGCATAATGTATTATGAGAAGGAAAAATTCACATATAACCGCGGGATTAGGTTAGTAAACAATGAAAAGGCAGTATGATGGAATAATGCATTTTCTTGGTTTCATACAGGTACCAGTAGATAGCTAAAATGTGAAAGATTGATATTGTGCTCTAAAGTCACTTTTAAGTCTCATTTAAAGTGAAAGAATTCAGTAGATTCAATAGATGATGCATGTCTTCTATTTAGGGGATAAACAACTGTAGAATAAAATTGTTGACGGGGAATTAGCGGCAAAAGTTGAACAATATAGAGGAAAAGTTGGTATTAGAGGACGGTCTTCTTTACTTGTCCATAACTACTAAAATATATGGCTATTTTTATAACCTTTTTCGAGGTCTTACCATAAACAATTTCTTCTCGTGATTTTTGTCAAAAATGATACAAATTACATTATATTAACATCAGTTTTGGAAAAAAAAAATGTGGCACTTTTGTCAGTCACCAATTTGGGTGGTATTATAGGACCCAAGTAATGGAACACCCAAATGTACCACCAGTCATAAAAAGTGCAACATATGCTTGCAATTTCAAACTCACAAGGAAGTGGAACACAATAAATTGAATTTAAATACAGAAAAATATTATTTGTCCAACAAATAATACAGTTAAAATTGTTTTCTCAGTCCTTGTTATGGCATTTAAAAATGCCTAGACTTATATAATAGCTTCTAAAGTTCACAACCATTTAAGCACAAACGTCACAAATGAGGCTGTCATTCTCACAAGCATTACAGTCCAGGTGCGTCCATCTACAACAATTGTCACAGTTGGTCCAGAGTTTCCCGGGTCTCGAGTTCCTAAACTCACGGACACAAAAATGCATTCAGGATTCCCCTCTTCAGATGTGTAATCATTAGTTGGGAGTTACTAAAACGGATTCATCTGAGGAGATGGAGATGTCAGTGTCATCTGAATACGAAGGTTCTTGTCTTAATGCGAGCCTTCTTTATGGTTTTATTTGGACCATTTCTTACATATTATGAGTGAGATGCGCACTAACTTGTTGATGGCTCAACTTCATCTGAAACTGTATGAAAATTATTGCTTTTAGGGGGACAAACAGCGGGATTTTGTCGTCCTTTCTGAGAATTCTCACCTCAGTTCTGCTTGTCCCATTTTACCACCATTCACTTTACAGTATTTATCTCTAATGTCGCTAAAATATTGGTGTGTAGAGGAAAACTTTAAATAAACGTTTATAAACTAAACGTGTAAAACAAATAGTTTCACCCCACCTGAAGTTTACGTAATAGCGCCTGACATCTTCCTCTGTTAAAGCTTTCCATGCACTAAAAGCAACAATATCCTCTCGCAACCACAGTTCTCAGCTTACTGACTAGTCACATTACCTGCAGGTTTAGAGGTGCTTCTGGAGTGGTCTAGTAGCATCATCACGAGATGGGAACAGCGAGTTCACAAAAATTGGGATGCCCCATTTTCCAACACCATCTTTTCTTCTATTAGATCTGCATTCTTCGTAAAAGGAGTGCAAATTGAAAAGGGCCAAAGTTTCAAAAAAGGGTCCAAAGTGAAATATGCAGTATTAGGAATATGAATACAATGTTGCTATAAAATTATGGCTTTGAAGGATTTTAAGGCTTAAAGAGCTGTAGTCTTGCACACTGCCACGCCCCCTTTCGACAGCACTGGATATATTACAAATTTATGCGTTCAAACACAAAGATTGATTTCTCTTTCTACTGGTAGGCTCTGAGCAGGCATATTAATACTGTTTCAAGTGGCAAGTTGACTTATATGGTAGTTTTGGAGAAACTGTGCAAAATATGAGTTCAATGTATTATAGTATTGGTGAAAATGTCCTTTATCTCAGCAGAGCTAGGTTATGTTATAAAAATTTATAACGCACCATGCAAAGCAATAATTCTGAAAAAATTATGGCTTTTCTGATAGTTTTTGTACACCACTATATACACACACACACACACACACACACACACACACACACACACACACACACACACACACACACACACACACACGCAAGTATATATATGGAATGTGCTATTCACAAGCAGACATATAGAGGAATATACACATACACGCACTCAGAGGGATCTTTTTATAAAGCTTTTTAGATTCAGGGGGACATTTTCATATGACAATTTTGTTTAAACTGGAATACCAGTGCTACAAATAAGTGGCAGAGAAAGCAAAACTTGGAAGCCTCTTCACATCTTAAATAATATGTGTTTGAACTTGGGGCAAAACCTTTTTTATTCCCTCGCTCCGCATGCAATTAATTGCCATTCTATAACGTTCTCATTTTACATAATCTACTACTTTCACAAAATATCCTTTTCTGATAAAACTTTTGCATCCCAAACAGCCATAATTTTGTAAAGGTATTTTGATTCTCTTTTACTTACCTCTGTTTCATTCTCCGTTTTTCTAACTCAAGTGCAATGGCGTAACTCTGGCAAGTTCACAAAAGATTTACAAAACTCCCCGTAGATGTTAACAACATTCTTCAAGTATATGCCTGCCCACATCACTTTAACTAAAGAGAATGGCTAGGTTACATAGTTTCCAACCAAATTATATTCTTAAGTGACATCCAGCTGTAATATATTATAACGTTCTCCTTACAGCAAATTTAACTTTAGTTAGAACGTTTTACTATAAGCTCTATTAGCATTCAACTTCTCTCACAAATTTAAATAATTGTTTAAGATTTACTTTTTAGTACTTTTGGACATCATTTGAGTTCTTGCTCAGTTTATTCTCCCTAGAACGTATATGAACCATAGTACTGTATGCCCAGCACAAGAAGGCGAGGCTTAGGAATGTGTAACGTAATCATGTTTTGCTTCCCGCATGGTGTTTATGTCTAGTTTCCGAGTATGATAAGGATGCTAGGTTCGATTAAAATACACAGTGTTGTCACATAACTCACCTAGAAGTCCAGTTGTCGTGCAAGATCCGAGTCGGAGAAGTCGTCACCTTCGCTGCTGTCACTACCGCTCTCTGGATCTTCGTCAGACCTCCTAGTGATATAATAAAATTGTCTATTGCATCTTCCACTAGCCCATCCTTTTGCCTGAACTCATCCTCAAGTTTCTTAACGTGCCTAACATAGCCCTCCCAATCAGCTGTTGTAACAGAGTTCACTGCACTTTCACACACTTGCTGTAGATTTCTTAAATGTAGATCACCGGTTACATTATGCTCTCTCTCTCTCTCACATGTTTTATTGCTGCCCATGCCAATTCTATAGCGTTCAACTCACACATATAAGGAGGTAATCTAAGAACCGTATGCCCATGCATTTCTATTATTCTGTCGATATGGTATATTTTTTCCTTTGGTTTATGTATTTGAATTAAATCAAACAAGTCGGTCTTTCGCATTGCAGCAGAATATGAAATGTTGTTCTCCAATCATTGTACCATTTCTTGCTTTACAGCATATTTCGACGCAGGCTTATTTTCTTGTACACTGTGGTATGGAGCATTATCAAGCACGATGACACTATTGCAGGGTATATTAGGTAACAGTTTCTCCTCCAACCATTTCTGGAAATTTTCTCCATTCATTTGGCCATGATACAGCTTTGAATATCAAAGAAGCTCCGGGTATGAAGCCTTCGTTGCTGCGTGCATTTACAAGAATCAGGCGGTTTGAAGAGCTAGTGTTTGCCGTAATCCCGTAGATATCATCACTCTGCCAGCACTTCCCAAATGTCAAATTATTGTCCACCCAGGACTCATCAATGTAAATTATATTTCTCCCAGCATTTCTGTATCCATTTATAGCTCTTAGGTATTTAGCTCTCCAGTTAACTATATCTGGACGTTCAATAAGTAATTTTCTCTTACTTCCACATCGCTTTCATTTGAAACCCATATCGTGCAATAGCTTCCGCAGAGTTTCTCTTCCCCAAGGAAAATTTACTTTTTCCCTAATTGCTGCAAGTAGCTTCGGTACAGTGGGCACTTGTTTTTTAACCTAATAAAAGTCTCGAATTACGTTTTTAATTACTGTTCTATCAAAGTCATCACAATGAAATTTGCAATCCTCGGCCTTTGGTCTCTTTTTCCCGAGTATGAAGTGATTTTTCACCAGCTTTAACACCTCTTCTTATTCTTGTTACACTATGTTACGATATCCCATAATAATTTGCCACACGTAAATTTCTTTGTGATAATAAACATTTCAATTGTCCTGATTTCGCTTCTTCGTCACATACCTCTATCACTTTTCTAATTACCTCCCTTGCTTCACTGTGAATACTTCGTCCCTTCTTTCGAACTGCAGCCATATGTAAATATTAAGCCAAGAATAAAACTAACAAAGTACGAGTATATAACTGTAGCGCCGTAGCGCGAGAGCCAAATAATTGAGTATTTCACAGCAGTTGAAGATTTAGAGAAAATAAACATTCCACAAGGATCGTATCAAAATAGTAATTTATGAAAGATTTTTCTCATATGGTGGCGAAAATCTCAATACCGTGTTGGTAGAGTTTTACTATATAGTTATGTTCAGTAATTCCGCGCGAAAAGCATCGCAATTAAAATTTAGCCTCATCATATATTGCTCAATAAAGCTTGATTTAACGTTAATTACTCCATTAATGGCAATCGAACTTTATTGTTCTTCATGACTGCAGCTATTACACCCTAAATTGAGGTTACTGGCAACAAAATTACTGCGTTATTATAGTACCATTATGTAGTTAGCTAATTACTCTTAATATTTCACATAGCCCAGCAAGAGCTAAATAGCTCCAGTCAATTTACTAAAAGTGAATTACCATTCTCTTAAGAAAAAGAAGCTACACGCAACCCTCTAACCATATGTGGCTACAACAAACCACCATAATATGGAGCTAAATCAAAGGAAAACAGATATAGGTATTATGTGTGACAGAGCATTCGAACTCAAAACGATTGCACAATTTTTGGCATATCAATCAATACCTAGGAAGTATATTTTGGTAGCTTCTTCGTTCGTAGCAACATTAAGTAATGCTATATATATAATGTATCGAAATTTGCACCCTCTGGTAGAGCTAGCTCATTTGTAGGCACAACTTCATTACTACCAGTACCATCACCATCATCACAGACAGCCTGTTCCTCTAAGATACCAGATTAATTGAAGAAACAATGTTTGATTGTGGAGTATGACTTTTTCTTTCAGGCAGCTGAAATAAATTCCATGCTTGTAGTAAGTTAACGGCGGGATTTTAATTTCCTGCATTAATGAGTGTTATTAAATGTTGAACCAACATTTTTGTATAATGAACTTTGAAGTTTGCAATGATGTCCAAATGAAGTGGCTATAGACGACTGGGTACACTTAGGAGGGAAAACTTCCACTCGATCATTTTTCAAAATTATTTGAGGTGGATGTGCTGCACATCGATCCATAAAAAGAGGGATACTTTTCTGTTTCTGTGCCATCCTAATGGCCAGCGCCTTTAGTCGGAATGGTAAACAAGATAAGTCGCGCGCTCACTCAACATAAACACAATAATGACTATCACCACAGAACTAGAGCGTTCTGACGTTTGACATACCAAACGTTCTGGAAAGTTCCTACCGCTATATATCTCGCGAAGCGTTCGAGAGTGAGTTATACTGGCGAGAGTGGTTTAGTGGAAGAGTGAGTGAGTTATCGGGTTTCTGGTGCAACGGTAAGCGCTGTTCTCCAAGCCAGTTGGTGACTGTAGTGAGGGCCATTACTGAAAGGGATTGCAGACTTCTTGCGTTCGACTTCCCAGTGAGGAATTGTTCGGAAGAACTGGCTAAGTTCCATACTAGCTTGTGTAATGGATTTACGTGGGTTTCTAGCGAAGTTTGCGCACACGTCCCACGGTCTCCTCATTCACATTTGTTCTGGGATGTTCTCCAGCATTTGAAATAAAATTTGCCATTTCTGGACGAGTTCTGGTCCAATGATAAATGAATTTGCGGGTAGAAGGACCCACGTTCCATTCTCTTGCACCCCGCTAAACACGTGTTACTGATTTTAACTCTATTAACTATAGCAGACACTACACCAGGCATTTCAAACATCACTCCGAGGGTGTGAAGAGAGGAGTCCACCCCTCCTTAACTGCAGTAGCACGCGCTAGTAAAACCGGTTTTCGCTTTGTTTTTCTCGTTTTCCGATTTGAAGGGAGGGAAAATAGGGGAATATTTTCACACTTGGCGAGTGCTGTTTGACACGACTGCACTACACCTTTGGTTGTGGCGTCCACATGTTGACTGTCAGGAGTGCGCCTGCCTGCTTCATATTAAATATTTCTGCGCATGTGCGCGCATAGGCCATACGACTCAGCGCTGTTCATGAAATGGTGATGATCACATCTTGGAGCATACCTGTTGAGTACGTATGGGCCTTGCATTCCTTATTTAAGAAACAAATACAAAATTTCAAATTGGGATGTGATTGATCTAGTTTTTTTGGTGTTCGTTACTAAATTTACTGTTAATTTGTTCCGACGTCTTGAATTGCAACTAACAGTTTTAGAAGACATTGATTTACAACTATCCGTGATTCTGGGTATATTTTACACACTATATTAATAAATGAACAATTCTAAACTAGTTAACTGTCCTATTTCCAAATTATATAATAATTTTGTACATTATTATACTTTATCTGTCAAATATATTTATATTATGCGTCTTTTATCCTTTATTATTCATATTTAAAATTGTTTTTTTCTAGAGATTTATTAGCAGACTGTCTTTACGACAACCCTAAAATAGGACAGCTGTACAACTACTGGTTTTTCTCTCTTCCAACATATGCATATATCGTTATAAGAGTTTGTTCGTGTATACCTATAGCACAGACACTAGCTTATGCGTACTGCAAATTCAGTCACCTTCTGTTATGTAACCGTTTGCTGTTATGATTCTGCAGCAATAGTTGAAACGTGCAAGTTTGTTCCCAAAATAAATTCAACTAATTTGTATACACGCACTTGAGCAAACTTCTGTATATAAGGAGATATTTACTAATCAAATTAAGTTAAGACAAATCATGATTTTAACGGATTAGCAATAAAATGCTTTCAATTCCTGTTATTTGATTCCATAACCTTGGAAGCGGTAGGAGTTAATAGCTCTTCTGCGAATCTGTGTGGTAGGTGTTGTTGGTCTAGGAGGGAGTGCGGGAGGGAATGGGGCTATACAATGCAGCTGCACAATGGAGATCAAGATGAAAGGAACTAATATGTGCAGAAGCATTATTTATTCTACTAGTTATTCTGGCAGAACTTTTAAGATTCCAAAACTATGTCATAGAAATAATAGAGGTACTAATGTGGAATAGGGGTAGTAATATGGAATAGCATGATTTCACGCCTTGTACGTGCTGAACTTTGGTGAGCTTCTTGTAAACTACATGAAGGAAGTTCAGACTGATTTGTAATGCATAGATACATATTGCAGTTTGCAGCCATTGCGAGTGAGTGAAGCTGTTAGAACGAATTTAGTAGGAAGAAAAATTGTTGCAGGTTATTTATTTTCAGTTTCATTCTTAGTATAGCACATAATTTGTTAACATATTTTCTATACAAGTGTATAGTTAACACCTTAACCTGTGAAATGCCGTCATTATCCTTCCCGTAAATTTACTTTAAGGTTTTATTTGAACATCTGAATTTCAAGATGGCTACTAGTATTCCATATTTGTACCCTACTTTCACAACCTGTTTTATTTTAAGGTATTGCTTCAGAAATGAAGATTAATGCATCTCCTTGAGGCCGAAAGCAGTGGGATGAGTCTGCTATACAGCAGGCAATCACAAATGTCAAGAAAAGAAGATGGCTTATTGAAGGCTACGTGGCTACAACATTTTTTTAGGTTCCCAAGGTCACTCTATTTAGGCTAGTAAAATCAGATCTAACAGCTGATTTAGCCACGAAGACCAAACTTGGGCGAAAAACTGTTCTATATCCCGAACAAGAACAACAGCTGATTGAATATAGCATGACAATGGACAGTAAATTCTTTGGACTTACCCGAAACGATCTCCAACACATGGCATTTCAATTTTCCAAAACCAATAATATTTCCAATCCATTTTTGGGCAAACGGGCAGGAAGAGGGTGGTTACGCCTCTTCATGAAGTGGCTCAAAACGAATATTTCGTTAGGAAAACCCACAGCAACCTCATTCAATGGAAGTTTAGGTTTCAGGAGAGAAAATGTGGCAAAATTTTTCTGTCCACTTTCACAAGGGATGGATAAAAATAGCTATCCACCAGATAGAATATACAACGTTGATGAAACTGGTCTAAGCATTGTGCAGAGCAAAGCTCCCCTCGTCATTTCACGAAAGGAAAAGCGACAAGCAGCAGCGATCTCTTCTGCAGAACATAGATCACTTATGACCGTTGTCACCTGCATGAGCGCTACAGGAAGTTTTGTCCCACCCACGATGATATTCCCTTGGAAGAACACCAGTATTTAGCTAATTAGAGGGTTCATTCTTAAATGTCATCCCTCTGGTTGGATTCAAAGGCATCTCTTTACTGTTTGGTTTCAACATTTCCTGGGAAAGCACAATCGCCGGTGCTTCTGATTCTGGATGGGCATTATAGCCACTCCAGAAACCTGGATGTTATAAACCTCACGCGCGAGAACCATGTCTGCATCTTGTGCCTGCCTCCTCATTCCTCCCACAAGATTCAACCGCAGAATAGAACTTTTATGAGCCCTTTGAAAACTTATTACTCTAAGCAGGTACGCGTATGGATGAGGGAAAATGCACGTCCAGTAATAACGCTGAACTGTTTGGCAAGCCCTACCTCAAGTGCCAGACAGCTGAGATAGCAGTAAATGGGTTTAGGGCAACAGGAATACTCCCGTTAAAGCCTCATATTTTCATAGATGCAGATTTCATTGTTTATAATGAAGGAATGATTGAGAACTTACCCAGTGATCCAGGTAATGAACCATCTCGACGGGCTGTGGTTTCTAAAAGTGGAAAGGTCAATATCGAAGAACAGGTGTTCCAAAAATAAGGAAGAGACCAGGCACCAGAGGAAGAAAAGCCGGTCCTTCAGCAGTCCTAACCTCGTCTCCGTACAAGAGATCTCCTGAAGCATCGACAGCAGCAACAAATAAACCGGCCAGAAGAAACAGGGGCCATCAAATCCTACGAACCAAGAATCATCTGATTCTGAAGATGATGTTTTTAGTGTGAGAGATCATTTTTCCACCCTTAGTAGTGTTCTGGACAACTAATGAAGATACTGATTGTCTCTTTTGCTCAGGAAAATTTTCTCAGGACAAAGCAGGGGAAGAATGGGTAATGTGTCTAATGTGCGAAATATGGGCACAAAGTGAATGTGCAGGTTACGATAAAGGACGATATGTGTGAGACTTTTGCAAGTGAAATCGCTTAGAGAATTAAATTTAATAATTAAAACGGGATATTTTGTGTTTATTTTTGTGATTTTCTAGAGTGATTTTTATATTTTATAGTGTCTCCTTTGATGATGTATTCTTAATCTTCCATTATTTGATTTAATCCTAACAGATTTCAAACAAATGAACTATTCCATATCTGTATCCCATAATTTGAAGAGCCAAAAATGTCAAATTTCGTGTTTACCCTTGTTTAGGAACGTTCCTAAAGTAGTATGTATTCCAAAACCTAGGAACCATTAAAATACATCCCAGGCTATGTGATACAGGTATTTTATTTGATTAATATGAAAAAATGGAGAAAGTTGTTAACCAAAAACAAACTGGTATTCCATATATGTACCCCTTCCTCTACTGCTTAAACACTGCTGCGCAACATTTTCGGCCCTTATGAAATAATGGGGGGTTATTGTATACATACCTATCCTGAGTTCAAAACTGGTAATGAAATCTCACCATCACCCACAGTTTTTAAGAGCTAGGGACATCATTATTGCAAAAATATCGACTTTAGCATTAAAAGATCCCCGAGTTATGGATTATATATTTGTTTACATTGATTTCTTGGTATTTTATATGTTATATGACCATAAACAAACACTGAAGTGTATCCTTTTGATCCGTAGTAGTTATTTTCTCATCTGAAGTCATACAGTCGTGAACACAGAGGGCTGCACCGGGTGGCAAGTAGGTATCTGGCCCAACGGGAGCACGGTAAAGTGGAAACTAATTCGCTACCCTTCTTACATTATTATTCACAATAGTCTAAAATAGCTTTTTGAAAAATGTTAATTCAGAAACGCACACTGGTCAGTGATAGTTCGGTATGTTCCAGCATCTTTTAAATTCCTAAATTATAGCGTGTGCTAGTGAACTCCAACAATGTCCCGATCTGATCTCAATGTACCGGATATATTCTGTTATATAAGTAGTGATTTTACGTTAAAATCCCAAAGAAAACCTCTATCCTCTATTGTGAAGAAAGCATACAATCTGTGCTTCGTATATAAAGATGGTGATTACATGAAGTGTTGTTCCAAACTTTTGTTTTAATAATTGTTCAAGGAGACTAACTGCATGGTTAAAAGGTACTAAAAAGTCTATGTCTTTTGCTATTCTGATGGTAGGACGGAAACCTCGTGATCACGTAAATTATTATTTTTGCTTAACGAATGTTACTGGTTTCCTGGCTGATTTTTGCTACACACTAATACTGGAGACACCACCCATGCAATATAAGAGAAAGAGGACAACAAAATAAACATTACAGGGTATGGTTTTATCTATTAATAATGTATTTTCGGACTTTTCTTGTGATTTTAACGAATATCCTTCGTGCTCTATTTGTTCTGGCTCGGTCCATTTTCGAAAAACCCTGAAATTTCAACCCCCTCTACCTCTCTTAAGGGATGAATTTAGAAAAATCCCTCCTTTGTAGTTCTATACTTTGTTGAAGGAATTCACTTTTATAGTTGGAAGCTACTAGATTTAGTAGTTTGGGTGGTGCGTTGGTTGTGTAACCCAATTAACATTAGCATTATAAATCTAAATTTCTTTGAATGTCAACCCCCCAAAAATAGAGGGTGGTGGAAAAAGTCTGCTTTTCAATTATTATTCAGGAGGATTATATCTACATAAAAAGCTTAATTTTCTTCAGGGCTAAGAAAAAAATTGCACACAGTGTTATAGCCTGTTGCAACAGGGTAAAATCAGCGGTATCTGTTAAAACTGGTCCTGAATACATTTGATACTTGTATCATGCAAGATTTAGCAAAATTATGTTAAATATGCTGAGCTTTAAAAACCATCTTCTTTCGTATATTGATGTACAGGAAGATGTTTTAAAATGTAGACCATTTTATGTTTCACAACAAACAGGTATTGTGAAAATTAATCCAGTTGGAAGAACAGAAACAGTTTCTTATACATTGCTGCTGCATAACTCAACATTCCAAATAGATTTAAAACAGCAAGATCAGTACATACTTGCGTGCGTATAGACAAAATAAAGTTAATGCTCGCTCGCTCAGCGGGAAGGCAAACGTGTCTAAGAAAGAACGGTATTATCTAACCTTATGTACATACGAGAGGGCGACTGCCACACCTCCTAGCGGCTGAACCATGAATCAGTCCCTCGTTAACCTCGCTAACCTCCTTTATTTCAGATTCCCTTACTTAACTAGGCGTCATTTTATTCCACTAAAAGGAATGCAACGAATTTCCACCAAAAGGAAAAGAAAACAAAACACGACTGACATGCCTAATGAACAGGTATCACGGCAATGGCCGAACGTAACAAAACAAAAACGAAACTTTAATGTCTACTGCACATTCTTGTGCCATTAGATAAGTAGTCATACATCATTCATACGTCAGAAGCTGCAAATTTGTTTCATCTACCATGGCAGATGCCTGAGGAATGTCACTGATGTATTTAACTGCGAAAATAACAAACTTTCTGACATTAGCAACTCCTATAATTTACCTTTATATTTTGGTTGCCATTCGTGTGTCTGCAAATTGATCTATCAGACTTACGTACAAGGCATTTGTTACTTTTGGAAAGGTGCTACTTTGGAAAAAACTCTGATACGTAATAGTTCTCTGATTTTACCCCATCCAGTAGCATTTCGTGGGGATTCCACAAACGAATCATATACCTAAACGTATAACCTTTTCTACTACAAGGATTTTGTAGGAAATAATGTTTTCTTGACGACCCCCAAATTTGTATTTCTGGGTAGCTCTAATTAACATAACTCAAAAAGGGAAAGTCGAAAAAATACCAAATCTAAGCGCAATAAATTTGAACTACCTATTGAAGGCGAAGACGTTCAAGGAATTTTCCCGCCCTAAGTACCAATAAAATTCCATTCAATTGTATTTTCTGAGCCTGGATCTAAGAACTTCTGTTAAGATACTATAAAACGAACACGAACAGCTGATTTGATGATTGAAGCGATTTATTTTATCTTTCTGGAAATACCTATACAACAAGGTCCTTATTCATTGCTTTAGATTACTAAGAAATTGTTAATCATTGATGGTAATTTACAGCAGATACAATGTGTAGTTTATGTAAAATCAGTATTTTCTCAGAAAATATCAAATGCCGAAATATTGGGCTTGTGTGTTTTAATTGTAGGCATAATTTAATTTACCTAAGTTGAATTCCTCTTGTAACTTCTCAGACTAGCTTATATTTACGTTTCATAATAAGATAAATATTGAGTGTAGGTAGGTATATTAAAAACAATTGGTAGCGTTATCTTCTATATTCTTTCTAACCCAGGGTATATTGAGTAATACGGTAGGTACAGGTCGCGCGTTACTTCTTGACGAATGAAAATTTTATATGAAAGGTTGAATGCGAGTCACTGCTCAGCTTTTGCGGGAACGTTAGCATCAAAAGAGAGCGGAGGTACAGTTTGCAGTGAGATGATGCACATGCTTCTGAGCTGAAGTAGTACAACACTACAAATAAATTTATCGCGCTTCCAGTAATATCAGCCACACGTATTATACACTATACCTCTATAAATGTTCCCACTTAACTTTATTGCATTTCTTCTATTCCCGACATTTCTCCCTCGTCTGAATTGCTGTTATTTTCGTTGCATGCACAGATCCGTACCGCACAAAACTTTTGCAGTCGACTGTATACACAAACGCGACAGAGGAAAAGAGGTGTCTGTTATCGTAGCATAAACATTTGCTGACCTGTTTATTAAGGGTAGGCCAACTCACTGGATTTCTGCTCAAGGACTTTCGTCAAGAACAAACGCGCAACCTATATCACTAGCTAGATGCGCAGTAAACTTCCGTGCTAATGACATCAGCTGGTGTAACCAGTTAGCGCTTGCTCTGATTGAAATGACAGCACTAGTGATAGTATAGTTCGTTTTAGAACACTGAAATATTTAATTGAAAGCTTTGATGTGAGTTACTTACGTTCGTAACAGTATACCTTCTGGAATCAAAATGTAATCAAGACGGAATTGAGAGTTATTTTTCTCAAATCAGGAATCTTGATAGATTTCATGATCATCCCTTACCAACTGCCGTGAATCAGAGAATAGAATCCTAGCTTCTTGGACGCAATTGTTCAGAGAATTATGCACGGGATATTAGCGTTACATTAAGGTAAATGATGATCACCGAATTTGAAAGTAACGATTAAGAGGCAAGGGAAGTAGGGGAAGAAGACAGGAATTCAGATAAGAGACCGGCAGGAATATGAGAATTATGAGTAGAGCTAGAATTTTGGGTGCAAAATGTTTATTAAAAAGGTGCAAGAAAGGTGCTTTAATTAAGGTAAAAAAGGTGCAAATTTTCCGTTTTAATTTTCACTCCACAACACAAAAACAAATTAGGCAATTACATAAAATAACTAAGGACAAAATAAAAAAAAATACTGTCACAAGTCCAGGAAACTATTGAAGCAGATGCTGTTTAACAGCTCAAAATTTTTTCAGTGAGGCTGCACCTTCGGTCATTAAGTATTTGTATGTTGAAAAGGAACGTTCAACGTCAACAGACACAAGTGGTGCATATTTTGTTAGCAGTCTGTAATTAAAATCCTTGTTCGCTGCAACGTCCTCAATATCAGGGTTTTTAGCTAAGCTCTGTTCTAGCTTCTGCTTTCCAACCCCTTCCAGTGCTGTCTTTACGTCCATCAAAATTGCCCATTGTGAATATTTCTCAGGACATTGCTCCCCCGATCTTGTAATGGGCGTCATCAAAAAGAGAAGAAGTTCGTCTTGCAACGCCTGTTTGCTTGCTAGTTCTCTGGCTTGTTTTACAGCAGAAGAATCGTCTGGTGTTTCACTTAAGAAATTGCATATAGCCTTAAAATTGTTACAAACAAACACTGCAGTCTTCAGCCAAGTACCCCACCTAGTGAGAATCAGAGAAGTTGGAAGAGGAAGTCCTGTAACCTCTATGTAATTCTGCATCCTAGCTGGAGCCTTTTTCAACAATTTCTTGATGCAGGACAGAAATTCATTTGCATGTGAGTAATCTTCTTTTATTGTCTCACAAACTTGGTGCAATGTATGTATAATGCAGATAACGTGTTTAGATTAGAGTACATAGGCTTGAGGTTAGAAATGGCCAGTAACATGTAAGATTCTTGGTCTGTAAGTATCGATCATATTGAATGCCATCAGGCCACAGCACACAACATGTATCGTTCAAACTATGCATTACATTGGCATTGTCTAATTTTTTTTTCAGAAAGTTGGTTTTCAACAGCATGGGTTTCTCTTGCTTTCCGTTTAGGGGTGCTACTAAAATGTTAAGAACATAGCTCATCTGTCCATCAGTGGTTTCATCTAATATAAAATATACTGGATTTTCACCTACTACTTGCCTGATCTGTTCTAATTTCTCTTAATGCAGAGTTTGAAGACATGATTTTCTTAAGGTACTCTCATCTGGGACAGACTTCCCAGTATATTTTTCCAAATATGCTTTCATTATAGGGTTTTTGAGCTTGGAAAGAGAAGTACCACATGCTGCAAATAACTTTACTGCATCACTGAAAAATTCATTTGTATTTAATGAACTTGAAGAAGCCAGCGCCGCGCCAATGAACTGTTAATGCTCTCCACCTTTATTGCACTTTAGTTCCTTATTTTTCGTGTCTTGCACTGTCTTTTATATGCTGCTTAACACAACTGCGTTGGTGTTCTTCATAAGTTGCAATTGAAATGTCATAAACACTGCATCTCAAAACAGGTTCGTCACTTTGAATTTCAATAGCACTAAAATGTTTAACAACTTCATGTACTTTGTAGGCGTTCATTTTCGTTTTCGGCATTCTGCAAAAGTTACTGGCAAATGGCAGAGCACACTAGTCAAATAATATTTATAACTGAAACATATGTTTCTGCATTCAACAATCACCCTTCCTTAAACAATGGCTTCGCATAACTGTGATGCATTGAGGTGCAAACTAACAACACTGCACTGAAGTGTAATAATTGTTGACGCAGGACTGATCCCGGGCGTCGTTACCAACCGTTGAAAGATAAAAATATATAATTTTGGGAATAAAATGCGGTATAGGAGACAAAAAATGTTTGGAAAAAGTGCAAAAAGGTGCTGATATTAACAAAAGGTGCAAAATGGCGCTGGGATTGGAAAAAGGTGCAAAAAGGTGCAACCAAAACTCAAAGGGTTGTGTTCATTCAACATTTTCTTTTCAACATACGCATATTTGGGTATTATAAGAGCAAAAAAGATTTAAGGTGCAGCACCTAAAATTCCTTGCGTTAATTATGAGTTCTTTTCCTGTGTTAACCTTATTAATGAACAACTAGATCACATGCAAGAAACAAACAATAACACAGGTACAACTTCCCAGAATGTACAACTTTTAGAAATGTTGGAAAGCTATGTAGCATATAAATTAAGAAAATCAAAACCAGATGAAATTACTTCGTTGTATGGAACAGATACAAGCTGCGGATAAATTGTGGCTTTCGTCGCTTTCAAGTCTTATATTATTTAATATTTACAGAATTGCTCTTCTACCTTAAATAATTTAAATCTAATGGTTTGAGCTGAGCAAGCGATTTATTTGATACGGGAAATCTGCATCTGCAACTTCAGGCACCTCTTATTACGATAATGACCACGGCTGTAGCTACATATTTCATCAAATGAGTCGCGGAGAGCGTGTGTTACAGAGAAACCTGCACGTGATAGCTACCGTATTTCTCAACATACCGTGTTCTTGAGGTATTTGTGCTTATAAGCTGTGCTGTTGGAGCAGCCACGTGTAACAGTTTCGTTTTAAGAATAATGAAATAGTTTAATCATTATAGCGTTTCCTAGATTTTTCTTTTTTGTTCTTTATTTTGAACTATTTGTACGCTCAGATGGGATCGTGAAAATTGAATCAATTTTTAAGTTTCACAGCTGAGATTCTGTGTGTTGCACATAACGAAAGTTTGCATTACGAAACAGGTCTATATAGAATTTTGTAGTGATTAAAGTCAAGTAAACGGAGCAACGCGTTTACTGAATGAACCATGTATATTGTATACCATTCACAGAATGTGTAGAGTGAAGCCAATGTTACTGCTGCGCAACATAAGTATGTATATTTTGACACCGCTTCATGTCAGTCAGGTTCGCTGTAACGAATTCGCTGTAACGAATGACGTGACACCAGTGTAACAAATGACAAAACCAGTAACTTCTTTCTTGTCATTTTATTTCTCTTTTAAACTGAAGCACAAAAACATAGTCAAGACCCCTTTGTATTATTGTGAACCCAATTTACAACTCGTCGTGATCTTGCAGTTATTCAAACCTGTTCTGTTCTCTTGTAAGCTTGAAACAAAACGGTAATATCACTCGACTGTTCACACAAACAACTCCGACGATTCACTCTCTAAAAACTGCTCCAATTGTGTGTTCTCAACACTCACTGGCTCACTTTTATTGCCAAGGCGAAGAGCCGATTAACTTCTGCACCTTTCTCGAAACTTCTCTTCTATGTAACCACGCGAATAACTTCTACAACTGGGCGCAATCGGGCTCCTTTCTGACCATCCCATTGTCGTTGCTTACTCTCCGCACAGTGGTGTAAGGTAGTTTGGTCTTGGATCAAGCTGCCAACCGGCGTCGCAATACTTATAGGAGCCCATAGAGGGCCTTCAACAGTGCAGCATGACGCACCGAGTAGGTCATCAGGAGAGCCCAATATACCGGGTGGACAGGAACTTATTACATTCCTTGTAATAATATGTGCTTCATAGAAGCATTACAAACAAAATATCTAATGACATTTTGTTCTTTGATCAGCCGATTTTGAAAAAATGAACGGTTTTGGTAGAGTAGTAATATATTTCTAACATAGCTTCGGTAGTAATTATGGGGTATCAAGAAGGGTTTCGAAATAATTAGTCATTTAATAGAATTGAAGGAATTCTCCGAGCAGCTATTTTAGACTTTAAGTAACTCGACAATGTTGCATTGCGTCAGGGAATTGAACCGGCCACTGGATGTAAAAGGTCGGTCACTTGCAGGGTAGTGTAATGTTTTGGGAGTCAATGATTCTGATTGGCCTTCACTCGCACAGCAAACATGGAACGAAACAGCATTCTATTTGTTTACGTTGATGAGACATCACGCCGCGGTGGTTGTTTATGTACTGATCTAGTGAAAGTGACCCTCAGACAATCTGGAGTGTTGCCAGCTTGCTTACGACAAAACTAAAATATGTCAGTAGGAAATGGTCAAGGACAAAAACGTAAGATACAAAATGTATTCCAAATAACGAGATTTACCACTGGTTTAAATTAATGTAATTACTTCACTTCGAACCTGTGTCTATAACGACCTATGGGAGGAAGGAATGAGGAAGAAACCTCGAAGGTGACTAGATCTGGAAGACAGTTCGTGCGAAGCGGGGGGGATACCAAGTGATTCCAGACTGTACATATCCAGAAATGGTGCTAGACTAATTCATATGAATATGCATCTTTTGGAGAGAATGCGACAGTTAGCACAAGTAACTGCCACTTATGGAGAAATTCTTTCCACAAAGCCAATTCTGTCACCCTGCAATAGTACAGCTTACATAATATGAAATGAAGAGAAGTGAGGAAGAGAAGACAGGAAAAGTTACGGTAGTATACCAGGTGGCCCACTCCATCTGTCATTGCGGTAAGCAGATAACCCTTCGTGTCTTAAAGAGTTGCAGAACGCACCGGGTTAAGTCCAGTCAGAGGGATGGCAGTAGTGTGAGTGAACTTTGTAAGAAAGACGAGCGAGAGAGGAATTCCCCAGGCTTCAACTATGGTGTGTAGCGCCTGATAAAGACATGAATATTTTTCACTTTACTCACAGGACTTTATTTTCGAGGGAATAAACTCATTCCTATATATGCTGCTATTGCTTAATATTACGGATTACATATTGTAAATGACCGCAACAAAATCCATACAAAGACGAGGGCACATAATGTTTCATTGGTATTTCCTTGTTTCTTATTAATGTTATTGCTGTCTTTAATTATAATATTTAGTTATTAGTTTTCCTTTACATTATATCATTATATCATTGTATTATATTATTTATGTTGTTGTTAGCTAATGCTGGATTTCTGACAATGAAGTCATTAATCCTCTTGCGCTCCAATATTTTTCACTGATGATATTGAAGAGACCAATAGCAGTAATAGTAACCGCTTTTTAGAGAGCACCATATTTTTATGTTTTGGCGGTCACATCGCTCTCTCACAACCCCCAGAACGTCTGGAGGACCACACCTGTCGTTGGTTTACGTGTCTCACCGACCTGACTGGGAGAATTATCAAAATAAATTCACCGAGCATATCCTCCGATTACCAATCAGAGGACGTATTACATGCCATGACAGGTCAGTATGTTAGGGATTAAGAGTTTATAGAGAAATTAGAGAAATGGAGAGGTTGGAAAAATAAAGACTCCCTACGCCTCGGGAACCTTAATAGCATCGGGGTCGGAAGAGAACAAGAGATGACCAAGGTAAGGTCAGATAGAAAAGTTACAGTGAGGAGCAAAACACCAGTAAGTGGAAGTAATGTACTACTCAGCTTGGGTACCTTGTGGTCGCTATTCACATATCCCCTAGACGGAGACCCCTGAGTCAATATTATTTATGTTGTTTATATTATTAACAGTATTAAAGTCAATATTAATGTTAATAATATTATTTATGTTGTTTATATTATTAACATTAATATTGACTTTAATATTATTTTATTCTTATTGGTGTGTTTATTATCATTATGCTTCTCACTACTGCTATTATTGTTGTTATATAATTATCATTAGTAGTTATACTAGTATTAGCAGTAGCAGTAGCAGTAGCAGTAGCGGTAGCGGTCGCGGTCGCGGTCGCGGTCGCGGTAGCGGTAGCGGTCGCGGTAGCGGCAGCGGCAGCGGCAGCGGTAGCGGTAGCGGTAAGGGTAGCGATAGCGGTAGCGGTAGCGGTAAGGGTAGCGGTAGCGGTAGCGGTAAGGGTAGTGGTAGCGGTAGCGGTAGTGGTAGCGGTAGTGGTAGTGGTAGCGGTAGTGGTAGCGGTAGTGGTAGTGGTAGCGGTAAGGGTAGTGGTAGCGGTAGCGGTAGTGGTAGCGGTAGTGGTAGTGGTAGTGGTAGTGGTAGCGGTAGTAGTAGTGGTAGTGGTAGTGGTAGTGGTAGTGGTAGTGGTAGTGGTAGTGGTAGTGGTAGTGGTAACATTATCTAGTGGAAGGATGCCAGCCATGAACATGGAAGAAATAAATAGTGGATATTTCAAACCCTACAAGACCACACATTGAAAGTGTATAATTGTGATTGTTTTGGAAATTACTCATGCTTAAATCTGTGACACAATTTGTATATTTTATTTTAAAGAACCCTAAGAATTTATAGTTATCCAGTTATATTAAAACATGCATTGCTTTTATATGAAATTTAACACGTTGGACTCACTAAACAGAAATTTAATTACTGTATTGTGTTATAGGATTTCCGATTTTGTTAGAAATGAAGGCCAGTTAGCTGGTTTAAAACAAGGTACCTTAAAATGCTTATTTTAGTTGACTAGAACGCCTAAATCCCATAGAAATGCGAGTCTATTCTATTTATGGTAAAGAGAATAGTGATCACTGAAAGAGCAAATATTTGACCATTTGCTCTTTTTCGCAGCCTTTACAGACATTTCCATTATTTTTAACTTACGTATTTGTTGAAGTTACAATGTTCAGAACTTATTGGTCAAGTATGTGTAAAATGACACGTTTGGGGGCACTTCCAGCAGAAACAGTATAGCAGTGAAAATATCTTCTCTTCATTTCCCATATAGTACAAGAGAAATCAAACCTATACTTTAAAAGGTGTCAGATTATGCGTAAATTTAACCAATTCTAATTATTTCGTTCATTATATCAATATCTCAAAAGTGTAAAATTGATGGAGCTATACAGAGAATAAACCATAAAGACAATTTTCCATTCAACTTTATTTTTAAGGGGGAGCATGAAATGGAATTTTGCCCCCCTTGAAAGCTTAGTTTTTTCCAGTTTGAGTACGAAGTTGTGTATTTGTATTCGGTGATCTGCAGAATCTCTCTCTCTCTGTCTGCTTGTGTGTGCGAGTGTGTGTGTGTGTGTGTGTGTGTGTGTGTGTGTGTGTGTGTGTGTGTGTGTGTGTGTGTGTGTTGAATGAAGCCATCAATATTTGAATTTGAACACCTCGTCTGTCTTAGGTAAAGAGTGAGAAAATGCAGCATAAAGTGTTAAGGCCCCTAATATACACACAAGGTTTGGATGCTCATCGTCCTAGGGTGCAGCATATTCCCCTGCCTAAAAGGTCTGTTCCTGCATCACAACTTAATTAGCTTCAAGACTGGAAATAACGAGCAAATTAAGTGCCCTGTAGTTACAACTGCTCTCTTCCATTTAAGACGAAATCAATTTTCTTTTTCCTCATCAATATCAGCCTCTCTTATAATTAGATGTAAGTGAATGAGAAAGTTAAAAGTTATGCACCCATTAATGGTGGCATTGAAAGTTCGTAACGTCGTTAGTGAATAGAGAAGATTTATGGCGTTAGAGATGTCAATTTAAAATTTCGCCAAAATTTATCTAAGGATCAACATGTGGGAGCAAAATACAAATAAAAAAGTAACAACAGTACTTATTCTAGCTGAGGTATTAATAAGTTATACAGTGATTAATGGTTCCTGAAAAGTGAAATATTAAAAGTTACCTTAATGGAAACCATCTATTCATTTTACTACAATCCTGAAAGTAAGACACTGTTTTCTTTATTTACTATTTTCTGTTTTGTAGCAAATTAGTCAACAAGTGCATTATATACATTATAAAAGTTTCTTACAGTATAAGAATACAGACAAGCAAGCGGCCTAATAACCAGCATGCATTACACCATCTTCAAAAACCTGCCAGACATTGAATGCTATAGCCAAACCTTTTTTCTGTGGAATACATAAATAAAGCACTCTAATGACCTGAAGCACATCTTCAGCATCATAAGTTACAATTAGAATGTCTTTAAAGTATAATAGATTTATGGCGAAGGAAGACAAGAAATCCTGGATGATGCTGTTCACTTGTTATCCATGAATTTTATGAATTATCTACATTTCATTAATTACTGTGAAACTACTCGTACATTGTATTCTGTTGCCTTAAAAATCGTTTCAGCATCATATTAAAATTGTTAAATACGGGTGACAAGGTTTCGGATTCAATTTAATGTGATTCAGAAGAGAAATTTCTTCGGTGTTTCTCACTGTGCATTAACAGAGCCAGTTGGAGCGCCTTTTGTTGTAATATTGGCTGCATACAAAACACAGAAATCTTGAAAACTAGTAGTTTTCAAATGTCTTTTTCACTGACCTCTTTGTACCTTTAATTATATCCCCACACAGTTGTCACTGTTATTAGGGAATTTGTAATAATAACAGTACATCTATGGAAAAGATGGGGGTTACTTGTAAGTTATATTTTATTAAATCTAAATTTGTATTATAGGTTTTGAATTTATTATGAATTATCTTGAACAGAATACACGAAGCTGCAGATACATTACAATCATAAAGAGATTAGAAGTTTTCATTCTAAAGCTGTTAATCTTAGCTAGAATTGATTCATCCTAATTTTGAACCACCAGTATTTTCGGAAACAACTAATAAAGGCGCTAATGCAGTGCAATATAATTTTTTATCAATTACTGAGTCTAGTAATACAATATCTTTCTGATATTGTATTATTACCATTATCACTTACGATAAAAATAAGTCTACGGAATCAATAACATTCGGATTGAATTCTGTTTTGCCTGTTGAGATTTTACAAAATTAATGTTAGCAAACTGCGAAATCTCTGTTACATTCACTTGATCTCAATCCAAGATGTTACTTCAAGAACTTTTAGTAATTTTCGGTTTATTATAACATCCTTTGAGCTCAGAGATAAAGTGCTAAAATATCCTTGCACATTTCTCTTGAAGTCTACGTAATAATGAAGATTCACAAGCGCTGCTGATGATCCCGTTTTTGTGTTGTCATCAAGTGCTCAGGTATGTTCAGTTCAAGTCTTTCACCTTCTTTTACTCACCTACAAGCTTTTGTCAGTCCGTCATGTGCTGCCAGAGTGTTCCTCTCTAGCGCACCTTCGCGACTCTCTGCAGCTGCCTGCCAGACCTGCAGAGGTCTTGGCGGACACAAAATAGCGGTGGAAAGAGTTCTAGGTTTTCAGCGGAGTGCTACATGAGTTTGAGAATTTGAAACTTTAGATACCTACACTCCATCCAGCCTTAGATCCGCACCTTGTATCCTTCCGTGATAAACTGGTGTTCGTATCAGTTGGGACTAACCCAAAGAAATGCCACGTGGACCCATGCCTCCTCTTTATATTGCAACAGAACGATATTTACTTGGCAGTTTTAGGAATGTCGCTGCTATCGCGTTACATCTTGAAACCTCACAAGTAATCGCCGATATTTGAGGTACTATATTTTTTGGTGTGCTTTGGTTTCAGTGTATCGCGGGTTAGTTGTTGACGGCTTGTGTTTACGTCAAGTGCGGATCTAAGGGTGGAGCGATTATAGTCTCTTTTGACATCTTTATCACTTTGTTTAAATTTTGGCTTTTGCCTCTTGATTTTATATATTTATGTATATTTACCTTCCCTTTTGCTAGTAATTTTATTTTTGATTGAACTTTATGTCTGGCTATTGGCATGAATTGTTTTTAAGGGCGCTGATGACCATATAGTTAAGCGTCCTTAAACCTATATCTCCTCCTCCTACTCCGCACACTATTCCCAGTGTTTTCATTCCTTTATTTCTCACATTTATGAATTTTGGCAATCACTATTATCGATTAGTTGCTGTAACTAGCTTTTAATTCCTACGTTTAATAACAATGACCAACAATGAAATTGTTTCGAGCTCAAAAATGGCTGATTCTTATGAATTTGCACCTGCTGAATTCATAAATAACCATGAAAATGACTGATTATCACTTTTTTGGCGATAAACGAACAAATCACCCTTTTAGAGTTTACTTTTTCTGTGTGGGAAAATTTTTACTTAGCTTAACTGTCAAATCACGATGTCCTTCAGCTTTCTGTAGGTTACAAACATTCATATATTTGCTGTGAGTGTAAGATTAATGATGTTTGTGTTGTAATTGGTACAGAGTTTCTGCTACTTTGAATCTTTAAGAAGTAAACTTTATTAGAATGCCACGGAAATGCGTAAATTCAGTGAGTAACGTTTGTTACATTTGTAGTGAAGTGTCATTTTCATCACAGAAAGGATTCTGACACGTCTTGTGAAGATTGCCTATTAGCATTATTTTGGTATGAAGGTAGGGGATTAGGATAAGCCCTCCTCAACTAAATCAAATATGCTGAACACAAACGAAAAAATCTGATGTGTTGCACTCACATGACTTTCTCTACTCTTTTACTAACCATTCTTACAAACTCTTATTCCTATATCTCCTTCGTGTTAGTTAAGATAAACATCTGTACAAATTATCTTATTGCTTATTTCCTTGTAGCTGCAAGAGGAATATTAGAATACAGTAGGCTTTGTACGATAGTCAAATCTTTTAAAGCTTTGAGATTCCGTTCTCTTTGCGCACTTATAAAAAATGAACAACGATGTTCCGTTTCACGAAAGTTTTTAAGCTTTCCGAAACTCACACACATGACAAGGAATATCTCCTAAATGGTTCAACCTACAAGAAAATTTATTGGGATATAAATTGTGTATTTTAGCAAGATCTACATTTTTTGTAAAGTATGAATTGGTCTATCTCTAACGGTGTACCAGTTATGCAAAAGTCGTCCAGAGTAAATACGACTACAGGGGATATAGCCAGAAAATTCAAGATGTACATTTCATTTGCCATCAAAATATCTCAAACATTTTAATCAAAATCGTTAGAGCCATTTTCAAGAAAATCAAAATCTTCGAAAAATGTTCCATGTAAAGGGTAGTTTACGGTAGGTCTATTTTCTTCAAAATCTTCGTGTCGCATCCTAGAAAGGCATTAAACTTAAATACCAGCTTTGGTTTTTAACCGACTTTTCGTTTTCGACTTATGCTGCCCAAAGACACACTGACACACAGACACTAAAAATGCTTTTTTTTTTTTTTGATTAAGGGGGTCTCAAAACATATATTTCCGGTGAAATCTCGACATAGAATTTTTGGGTGGAATACAATACTTCCCCTACTTACCAGTATAGCAAATAAAAATGGAACAGAGATATCAGGGTCATTGGAATGAAGCAATGGTTGCAGATTACTTACTGTACGGGGATGCTCCGGCATTCCAGCATTCCAGAACAGGTCGTACAGGTTCTCCTGTACGGTATATTTATCTGCACAGCGCCTAGCCACTTAGTGCGACTTTATCTGTGCAGTATAGAAGGTGGTCCAAATATTTTCAAGCTTTTGTCTCTGTGGGCAATGGCTTCTTCCTGCATAGCTAAGTTTGGATGCAGGAAGGGGGTAGGAATAGGTGTTGGAGTAAGTGCGTGTTAGATGATGGGAGTGGCATTACCATTATCCAAGGGCGTCCTTAGGAAGGCAGTAACTTTTCCTTCTTCGGGGTGCTCTGTGGTCGTATTGACCTAGCGCCCGTACCAGTTGATTGGTGTGGGAACTCAGTTTGGTGTGCATGGTTCGGGATCGCTCCCTCACCTAGGTCATGATGTAGGGTAGTCCGGAGTGCTTGTGAAGGATGTAAGAGGGAATCTACGTCCGGTATCATATATTGCTCATAACGCCCTATTCCGCACTGTCTGCAGTTTGCGTATGGTGGAGGGTGCCGCCTATCCCCAGGCTTCGCAGCCATACAAGATCAATGGCGGGATGATTGCCCGGTAAATGCGTAGTTTTAGGTAATTGGGCATGGTGGATCGGAGTACAGGGTACAGTTGTCTGAGTGCAGCGTGGCCGAGTCCGGCCTTTGCGCGGACGCGTGGAGCGTATGTTAGCTTGCGGTCGAGGAGAACGCCTAAGTATTTGGCGGAGGTTACCCATGGGATATTTCTCCGCCTGAGCCGAAGTGACCATTCCGGCCGTCAATGCGAACCTAACAAAGGACTGCGGAGCTTTTCCCCGGACTAATAGCCATTCTCCACTTCTCACTCCAACGGCCAACGGCGTTGAGTAGTCGTTGAAGGGGAGGGAGCTAATATCTCACATTCTTGTTTTATGCCATTATAAGGACATCGTCCGCATACTGGCATGCCGCAGTATGCTGTTCCTTGGGGAAGTCGGGCATGTATGCTGCGAATTGTAGCGGGGAGAGTACACTGCCCTCTGGGACTCCTGCCGCTATACTTCTTTGTGTAGACAGTCTTCCTTCCACTTTCACTCTGAAAGTGTGGTCCTGAAGGAAGCTGTTAATCAGCGTGAGATATGGGGGAGGGATGTTTGCCTGCTTTAGTTTGTACAGTAGGCCTTAGTGGCAAGTTGTGGCGAATGCCTTTTCCACGTCCAGCAGAACTGGTATGAACTTGAAGTTTTCCTGGAACCCCAGGGCAACCTTCTCGGCCACAGGCAGTAGCTGCACAGTCTTGGAGTGACCCCGACTAAAACCAAACTGGTGATCTGATACGGGTTGCCTTTCCTGAAAAAGAGGCGTTAGGCGGGTGAGGAGCAACTGCTCAAAAGCTTCTGAAACGGTTGGGAGAATGCTGATGGGGCGGTAGTTAGGAAACACTGGGTTCTTACCGATTTTCAGAATACACACCAACCTCGCCTCCTTACAGCATGCTGGAAAGTCACGGAGACGTAGGCATGCATTGAAAATCCAGGTCAAGCGGACGACATCCTTTTTGGGTAGGTTCTGGAGCATGAGCGTCGTGACGCCCTCACGTGCAAGGGATTTATTTGGGTTTCGACTTTGGATTTCGAAGATCAACGCTTTCGGGGTGTTTATAAGAACTTGGATCTCCTGGTGTAGCCGTGGTTTCTGGTAGAGGTAATCCACGGTCGCTTCCACAAGTTCCGTAAAGTCTTCGTCTTGTGGGTCCTCCCCCGAGCTGTACCTCAAGGTGGTCCGTGAACAGAGTGGCTTTCTCGTCTGGCTGGAACGCAAGCCGCCCACGAGTGCCATGCAAGGGATGCTGGTATTGGGTCTTGACCTTCCTCAACGCCCTTATAATCCGCCATGATTTCTTTTCCTGAAGGTTTACATTCTGAAGAGTGTTTTCCCAGGCTGTTGTTCAATGCGCACGGAACAGAGTCGCCTTCCCAGGGTTTAGAACTTCTGGTATACTGCTCCTATGCTGGGATGGCGGAAGCGCTGCCATGGTTTCCGAACAGTTGCCTTGGCTTTTAGCAACTGCCAGAGTTCTATAGGTAAGGTTCTCGGGTCAGGGGTGTTTGTGGGAATGCGGTGAGTGTGTGCGAGTACCGCATTTAGGATCTGGTAGAGAAAATCCTCCGCTCCCGCTTCCATTGCTACGAGAGCATCGATGCGCGGTGGAGGGTCGACGGATCACTTGAGTTCTAGGACTGCTGCATCCCAGTCGGTCTCATATGTCCAGTCTGAGTTTAACAGAGCTGGCATGGCTACTGTGGAATCCACCACGATGGGGTCGTGGTCGGAATCCAGCTCATTAACTGCCGAGAGGTCAAAGTGCAATGGCATGTTTTTGGTGATCATGATATTTAAGACGTCAGGCTGCCGCGGGCCGGATGGTATATTGGACCTATTGGCCCGTGGGTCTCTACTGATGAGGCGGTAGAGCCCGAGCCCCCTCTGGTTGTTAGTGCGACTGTACCAGAGCCCATGCTTCGCGTTAAGATTTCCAGCGATGGAAACTAGGTGTAGGTTAAGAACAGTGGTATAATCTGCCTCGTAGAAGCGATGATCACGTGGGTCGTTAGCCGCAATCAACAGCGTGTCCATACCGCCAATGGCAAGGCTGATGGCAGTAGCTTCCACGTGCTGAAGGGCAGTAAGAGGAAAAGGTGTGTGGGTGATGTTGTGTTTGATGAAGATAGCTGTACCGATCAGACCGATAGGCGACGTAACTTGGCAGCGAGAAGTTTATACTAGCATGCAGGTGTGTTTCGGTAACCATGAGGATGTCGATCCCATAGGATTGTACAAACTCGATAATGTCAGGGTGTTGTTTCCTTACGCCATTGGCATTCTATAACGTAGCGCGCAATGGTCTACGCACAATTCGGTAGGCCATTACAGGGAAGATTTTGGGAACAGCTGCTCTAAGGTTTGAAGCAGGATTTAATGTTTTATTAGGACGTCAACGTTGTCGTCCGTAAGTTGCTGCATACACCTCCGCATTACGGGAAGTGTCGCACGTATCATGTCCCCAAACCAGTTGGACAGGGTCCTAAATTCTGCGTGGTCTGCCGAGTATATAGCACCTTCGAGTGGTCTGCCGAGTATATAGCACCTTCGAGTGGTACGTGCCGTTTGGGCATTTATGGTTTGGGTTGGGGTCGGGGTGTGTACCTCGGCAGTTTGGGGCCATGCACTGGACGCGGCATCTCGCTCTACTGGAACCGAGCGCTTCTCTCTCAGCCCTTGGGACTCTTCCCGCGAGAGGGCCGTGGCAATGCCGTTTCTCTCCCTTCCGCGCTAGTGACTGGTGCAGGTTGCACAGCTTCTGCCTGTAATGACCAAGTTTTTGCAGCTTGAGCCTGCTGCATAATGTTTTCAGCCTCGCTAAGGGCGGCGGCGAAGCTCATCCCTGTGCGGAGTGGTGTCACATTTCCAGGACCGCGGCGGCTGTCAGTTATTTTTTGCCGCACTTCAAAACCCTTGTACACACTTACATGGTGTTTGTGGCAGTTGGCTCACTCTTTTTGGTCGGTGCTTTTGTCGCAGTCTGCAACGAGGTGTTCCCCGCACAGCGTAGGCATGCGAGCTTTCGCTCACAAGCCTGGCTGGAATGGTGCAAACCCATGCACCTGCGGCGTTGGGCTGGACCATCTTGCCCATAAAACCCTCCACCTTGACCACAGTGGAACAAGGTGCGTATAGCGTCTATGGGCTGGACTGCCTGGCCTGGGACTTTGTCCATCACAACCAGGTATATTGGCATTGGCACCTTTTTGGACCCCTCCTCGGTACAAATGGTCTTTCTCAGCTGCGCTGCAGCTGAGATTCCAATGCCATGTTCTTCCTGCTGGGCCTCTTTAATTTCCTCTGGTGCACACTCAGAGGAGAGACCCAATATGATGCGCCTTTCCGTTGGGACACTAGAGAGAGTACGAGAAGAAATGTATTTTCTGCTCCCTCAATATTTGTTTCGCACTGTCAAAGTCCTCGGGTGTGTAGGTTCGAATATGAACTTTTCTTGGTTTCCTTTGTGCCTAGAAGCCCTTGGCCAACTTGGCGGCTAGGAGCTTCATGATGGCGATATGGTTTGGGAAGGAGTCCGCTATTATGGGCGGAATCTTTGTGCCCCTCTTGGTTAGGGGTGGTTGGTCGGCCCCTTGTGGCGGTTGCAGCGAGCTTTGCGAAGCTTTTGGCTTTCTTCTCCGCTCTACGACAGTGAAGCCGTCGTTTTGAGCGGTGTCGTCCTCCTCAGATTCTGTCTCAGACAGCGGGAGGTGGGGATTGATGGTTCCAGAGGTCATTGAGGGGCCATGGCCTTCATCTTAGAGCCCTTGTACCTCTTGGCCGCGGGTTCTCCCACTTCAGGTGGTGTAAGTTGCGAACTAGTCCCAGGAAGTTGCCCGTCTTGGTCGGGTGTCTTTGTGGTTGCCATCCGGCTGTCCGCAGAGGACCGGATCCCCTCCTTGGAGAAGACGCCTGTAGGAGCCATATTGGCTCCGGGTACTGGACTAAAAGTCCTGACCCTTGGCTTTGGACTTACGGACCCGCTGTCACGTGGTCTGTCAATCAGTGTGAAGTCTGGGGTTTGCCGCTCTCGATCCTTGTTCTCACACCTGTTTCGAAGAAGAAACGGCTCGCACCCCTTCCGAGAAAGCAGATTCTACGTTGGGTGTACTCTAAAGCTTGCTTACCAAGCCTCTTATAGGGTAGACGTGGTTTCTGCGCTGTTGCCTGGCTCAGATTGTCGAGTCGCTCCACAACAGTCGCTGTGGAAGTCCTCCTGGTGCTCCCTGGCGGGAAGTACTGGAACTGCTTTTCCACCAGTCACGAAGTGTCATGAACACGTGTGCTCCAACACAAGTAACTCGTCGAGTCTGCGGATGCTCCGGAACACACAAGAGGTAAACCAAAAGACGAGCTTATGAAGGCACCACATGATTCTCTTCAGACCCAACCACCTGCCAGGAGTTATTCCATCAATTTGGGAATATAATATTCATTAAACAAATCAAACCGGACTTCCAATGTTGTTGACATACGAGATTTAATTAAAGTGTGTCGTTTTTTCTTAATCTACCTATTGTAAATCAAATAAACTAGAACTAATAACGTCTTTTCTTTGTCATATTAATTTTTTCAACCCAAAATTGGTAAGGTTTGACTCGTAAAGTGAAGGAAACATTTAAAAAGAAGTTTTTGATGTTGCCCAGTGTAATGTATTCTAAACAGATTCTCCTACGACAGATTCCCCCTTCTGCAACAAAGCGCGAGTCAGACACAAGAAGTTGGCAGATGAACGAGTTGATATTTGGAGTATGATTTTACTATCTGATAACTTTGGACAACGAATTTCATGGAGCCAAATGTAACAGCAGTCAGATACATGAGGCTGTATAATAACATTAGAATAGTTAAATATTTTAAGGAGGACCATAGCCAAACTCAGGACATTTTTCAGAGAACGTTCTTGGATCAAGTTCATAATAATTTCTGTTTACTGAACCTTCTAATGTATTATTTTTCTCAATATTTTATTTATACTTCATTTCCTTTTGTCTTCCTAATTTTATTATAAGTGACATACTGCTTCATATAAGAGTTTTAGCAAATATGCTCCATGTGTGGTTTTCGAACATATAAGCCACAGACTATCAATCAAATAGCTCTTCAATTGGACCCAATATGTCTCACGAGATTGAGTGCACCTCATACTGGGTGTTTTAAAGGAAACATCTGATGTATTACCCTTATTTCCTCTACCCACTCTTCTTCATGCTAACCATTTGCAAATATTTTCAATTATCTACTTATAGTTTGTTGGAGATACCAGGGGAATACATTAAGTTCAAGCAATGGTGAAATATTGTATAAGCAGGTCTGTAGTTGGTAGCTTTCAAATATTGTTCTCTTTGTTTAACCACGAAGGATAAAACGTATGCGATTTAGCAGTTGGAAAAAATATAATTTCACTGGCAGATACAGACTAATACGAAAGAATATCTGGAAAATCGCAACTATCAAAAGAGGTTGATGGAAACGCTGTATTTTAATAATGTCTCCAATAAATTGTACAATAACCTTCTCTCTATATACTACGGTTTAAAAGATTCCCAAACTGCACAGGGAAAAACTTAAGCTGTAAATCTTATTTTTGTACAAATTTCTTATGACATTTTAATCAAAATAGTTTCAGCCACTGTGGAAAAGAAAGAAGAGAAGAAAAGAAATGAAACCATCTCCATCTCTCCATCTAAAATATAGTTTGGCTTGAAAGGATTTTACTTGAGAATCAAGCCACATCTTAAGGAGATGTTGAACCGAATTTTGACTTTTGAGTTATTTTCTTCACAGACTGACAGGCGTACCGACACAAAAACACACACACACACACACACACACACACACACACACACACACACACACACACACACATATGGGGACCTGCTATGTCCGTTTCCGCAATGTTGTAGAGCAGAACGAAAACTTTAGCTCTAATATATAGTTGTAAGGAATATATGTCCCTATGAGTAGATGGTAGTAAGAAAGAAGATTCCGGTAAATTTTATGATAAACTACAGAAACAAATAGGTACAACCAACAAAAATGATCACCATATACTTTGTGAAAATTTTAAAGAGAAAGTTGGCAATATACTCATCCCAGGGATAGTGGAAGAATTTGGAAAGCAAATTATAAATAAAATATTAAGGCAGTCGACGTGTCTGAATAACCTAATAATAGCAAATTCATTTTTCAGAAAGACAGATTAAAAAACCTGATATGTTGCACTCACATGACTTTTTCTACTCTTGTACTAACCATTCCTACAAACTCTATTACTACTTATATTAAATACGGGGATATGTTGCTCAATTAATGGAGACCATTATATATTATTAATCAGTTTTGGAAACATAACAGAATACCAGAGATAAGGAAAACAGTAGAAATAAAACAGTTTTAAAAAGGGTTATTGCAAAAGAGCACAAGTCTTGGTATCATCTGTAAGTAATACGCAAGAATACCAAATAGAAGATTAAAAGTTACATCTGAAAAAGAAAATGATTTCAGGAAAGATTGATGGACAACACATAACATTTGTTTTAAAAACATAATGGAAAAAGTTCGAGAGCAACATTTACAAAATATACTGCCGTTATACCTATTGAAAGTACTTTTTAGTAGTATTAATAGGGTTAAATCGTGGAACATTAAAATAATAAAGCGTGATCTATTAATAATAGTAAAAGTAGCAGAAAGCCTGTACAAAAACTCCAAATTGTTATGTCTAACACACAGGAAATAAAACGGACAAATAAGATGTTTAATAAATGTAGGACAAGGGTGTACTGAGTGGGATAGCTCAGGTAACGTCTGTGACTCGCATTTGGAATGCCACAGGTTCTATTTCCGCGGCTGATCTTCATGATCTTCAGTTCATTTCGCTTTTTTCCCCTGGTCACTCAGACAAATGCTGGGAAGAATATTTACCTTACCCCGGATCACTCCCTTTTTATTTCATTTATTTCATTCCCTCTCTATCCGATCTTTCCAGCTTGTAAGAGAGGTCGCCGGTAGGATACACTGCGGTGCAGTTTGCACTCTAGAAATACGGTGTTCAGTTGAGGGGAGGAGCTGTGGTCGGCTGGTTGCCCGCCAGGACCTGGCCGGAGGCACGCTCGTTGTGGCGATCTGGAACTCCGTCAGACTGAAGAACTGCACCTGTTAGACACCCAACGTAGCAGTTCTGCCGGAGATGCGTTCTGGCGTGGCTAACGAAAAGACAGGCTGCTGCGCGAATCGGAGTTAGGTAGTAATGGTGGTCTGATACATGGCTAACATTGTATACCATCATGATAAAACTATCTTTTGTGTGAACTCAACGAGCAATTGTTTTGGGTTGTTTAGAATATGGATATATTAGGCGATTGTGGTTTTACTTCATTGGGTCATGATCAGACTAGGAGAATTACGTCACTGCAGTTTGCGCCGCAGCCAGTCTTTCTTGCTAGCCACGGTTCTGGCCGCTTTTAGGGTACTTTAGTATCATCCTTCCTCCCAAGCTCTGACGCACAGTAAGCGATCGGCTAACGTGCCGGAATCCCCTCATGACAGAAAGACAAGAAGACATGGATGTCCAGCATCAGCCACTCCGTTTAATATGTCTATATTTAGATGATATTTTCCTTAAGTGCGGCTGTAATTTTAATAAAGATATTAAATGAATGGACAAAAGTGTAATAAATTTTTTACTGTATGCTGACCATGTAATGATTCAATAAATAGAAGGTGCGCACACAACACTCCCTAAATAGATTTAATGAAATTTGTAAAACTTAGGGTTTTAAAATCTCAAAAGGAAAAACTAAGGCGATGGTTTTCTAGATCCTGTTTGCTCAAAAATTGTTATAGAGTATAACATTTAGAGCATTCTTTAATTACTTGGGATATGAAATAAGCATGCCCATCCCTGTGGTGTAGGGGTAGGGTGTCTGCCATTCAAGGGGTACAAGTTTGAATTACTGTCAGTTTGCGTTACCTGTGTAAGGGGTTTCTTTTTTCCCTGGGGATTTCCTTTATCCTGAAAGATGAATGTCGGGTAACTAAGCTCTATGCACCCCTCGCTCATTTGAGTATCATTTCATCCATATCATTTGTTATACGATATAACCCAATGGGTTAAAATACGTTAAACCTAACACATAAAAAACATAAACATGATAGTAGAAGATAAAAATATAAGCAAGAAATTATCATGGTTTAAAATGATTTGCAGTGCAGTACATAATATCTTAAAGAACAAAATTAGAACTCAAAGAAGGATAACTATTTAAAGGCAATAGCAATGGAAAGGTGCCTGTAATTTGGGTACCAACGATCATAACTCTAACAAGAATATAGAGTTCACAAATTAAATTTCCAAGAAGAGCAAAATGTTACACTGGAGAACACCGTAGTTATTGGAAATGAAACCATGGGATAAGGATTGGATGTAGGAAGCACTGATAAATACGGTGATAATTGGCCACAACAAGTATATAAATAGAATGGATAATGTAGAATTTCCTAAGTTGAAATTTTTATATAATCCAAAAGGAAAAGGGACATATGAGAACCGTTTAACAGATGCAAACACGATGAGGACGGAAAAGGCAAGAGCCTAAACCCAGAAGTATACATGAATAAAAAGAAGAAGTAGAAGTGTAAGAGTTGCATAGTTTGAAAGCCCTTCAATATTAACTAAAACTGGCTTACCCGGGGCGTTTCCGATTTTTACCGCCGATACTCACAAAATGTATTTATTTATCCCTCCAACTGTTAATGTGTTCTTATTGTCCCACAGATGCAATATAACCATTTGGAAGTTGAATTTTACAATTTAAATGTTATCGTTCCTCATTATCCTTTATTTTATACGATAATTCATGCAGCATTTAAATGCAG
>CM060966.1:67964420-68059420 GCA_030765045.1 Tenodera sinensis | reverse complement strand
CGGATGGACGGATGGACGGATGGACGGATGGACGGATGGACGGATGGACGGATGGACGGATGGACGGATGGACGGATGGACGGATGGACGGATGGACGGATGGACGGATGGACGGATGGACGGATGGACGGATGGACGGATGGACGGATGGACGGATGGACGGATGGACGGATGGACGGATGGACGGATGGACGGATGGACGGATGGACGGATGGACGGATGGACGGATGGACGGATGGACGGATGGACGGATGGACGGATGGACGGATGGACGGATGGACGGATGGACGGATGGACGGATGGACGGATGGACGGATGGACGGATGGACGGATGGACGGATGGACGGATGGACGGATGGACGGATGGACGGATGGACGGATGGACGGATGGACGGATGGACGGATGGACGGATGGACGGATGGACGGATGGACGGATGGACGGATGGACGGATGGACGGATGGACGGATGGACGGATGGACGGATGGACGGATGGACGGATGGACGGATGGACGGATGGACGGATGGACGGATGGACGGATGGACGGATGGACGGATGGACGGATGGACGGATGGACGGATGGACGGATGGACGGATGGACGGATGGACGGATGGACGGATGGACGGATGGACGGATGGACGGATGGACGGATGGACGGATGGACGGATGGACGGATGGACGGATGGACGGATGGACGGATGGACGGATGGACGGATGGACGGATGGACGGATGGACGGATGGACGGATGGACGGATGGACGGATGGACGGATGGACGGATGGACGGATGGACGGATGGACGGATGGACGGATGGACGGATGGACGGATGGACGGATGGACGGATGGACGGATGGACGGATGGACGGATGGACGGATGGACGGATGGACGGATGGACGGATGGACGGATGGACGGATGGACGGATGGACGGATGGACGGATGGACGGATGGACGGATGGACGGATGGACGGATGGACGGATGGACGGATGGACGGATGGACGGATGGACGGATGGACGGATGGACGGATGGACGGATGGACGGATGGACGGATGGACGGATGGACGGATGGACGGATGGACGGATGGACGGATGGACGGATGGACGGATGGACGGATGGACGGATGGACGGATGGACGGATGGACGGATGGACGGATGGACGGATGGACGGATGGACGGATGGACGGATGGACGGATGGACGGATGGACGGATGGACGGATGGACGGATGGACGGATGGACGGATGGACGGATGGACGGATGGACGGATGGACGGATGGACGGATGGACGGATGGACGGATGGACGGATGGACGGATGGACGGATGGACGGATGGACGGATGGACGGATGGACGGATGGACGGATGGACGGATGGACGGATGGACGGATGGACGGATGGACGGATGGACGGATGGACGGATGGACGGATGGACGGATGGACGGATGGACGGATGGACGGATGGACGGATGGACGGATGGACGGATGGACGGATGGACGGATGGACGGATGGACGGATGGACGGATGGACGGATGGACGGATGGACGGATGGACGGATGGACGGATGGACGGATGGACGGATGGACGGATGGACGGATGGACGGATGGACGGATGGACGGATGGACGGATGGACGGATGGACGGATGGACGGATGGACGGATGGACGGATGGACGGATGGACGGATGGACGGATGGACGGATGGACGGATGGACGGATGGACGGATGGACGGATGGACGGATGGACGGATGGACGGATGGACGGATGGACGGATGGACGGATGGACGGATGGACGGATGGACGGATGGACGGATGGACGGATGGACGGATGGACGGATGGACGGATGGACGGATGGACGGATGGACGGATGGACGGATGGACGGATGGACGGATGGACGGATGGACGGATGGACGGATGGACGGATGGACGGATGGACGGATGGACGGATGGACGGATGGACGGATGGACGGATGGACGGATGGACGGATGGACGGATGGACGGATGGACGGATGGACGGATGGACGGATGGACGGATGGACGGATGGACGGATGGACGGATGGACGGATGGACGGATGGACGGATGGACGGATGGACGGATGGACGGATGGACGGATGGACGGATGGACGGATGGACGGATGGACGGATGGACGGATGGACGGATGGACGGATGGACGGATGGACGGATGGACGGATGGACGGATGGACGGATGGACGGATGGACGGATGGACGGATGGACGGATGGACGGATGGACGGATGGACGGATGGACGGATGGACGGATGGACGGATGGACGGATGGACGGATGGACGGATGGACGGATGGACGGATGGACGGATGGACGGATGGACGGATGGACGGATGGACGGATGGACGGATGGACGGATGGACGGATGGACGGATGGACGGATGGACGGATGGACGGATGGACGGATGGACGGATGGACGGATGGACGGATGGACGGATGGACGGATGGACGGATGGACGGATGGACGGATGGACGGATGGACGGATGGACGGATGGACGGATGGACGGATGGACGGATGGACGGATGGACGGATGGACGGATGGACGGATGGACGGATGGACGGATGGACGGATGGACGGATGGACGGATGGACGGATGGACGGATGGACGGATGGACGGATGGACGGATGGACGGATGGACGGATGGACGGATGGACGGATGGACGGATGGACGGATGGACGGATGGACGGATGGACGGATGGACGGATGGACGGATGGACGGATGGACGGATGGACGGATGGACGGATGGACGGATGGACGGATGGACGGATGGACGGATGGACGGATGGACGGATGGACGGATGGACGGATGGACGGATGGACGGATGGACGGATGGACGGATGGACGGATGGACGGATGGACGGATGGACGGATGGACGGATGGACGGATGGACGGATGGACGGATGGACGGATGGACGGATGGACGGATGGACGGATGGACGGATGGACGGATGGACGGATGGACGGATGGACGGATGGACGGATGGACGGATGGACGGATGGACGGATGGACGGATGGACGGATGGACGGATGGACGGATGGACGGATGGACGGATGGACGGATGGACGGATGGACGGATGGACGGATGGACGGATGGACGGATGGACGGATGGACGGATGGACGGATGGACGGATGGACGGATGGACGGATGGACGGATGGACGGATGGACGGATGGACGGATGGACGGATGGACGGATGGACGGATGGACGGATGGACGGATGGACGGATGGACGGATGGACGGATGGACGGATGGACGGATGGACGGATGGACGGATGGACGGATGGACGGATGGACGGATGGACGGATGGACGGATGGACGGATGGACGGATGGACGGATGGACGGATGGACGGATGGACGGATGGACGGATGGACGGATGGACGGATGGACGGATGGACGGATGGACGGATGGACGGATGGACGGATGGACGGATGGACGGATGGACGGATGGACGGATGGACGGATGGACGGATGGACGGATGGACGGATGGACGGATGGACGGATGGACGGATGGACGGATGGACGGATGGACGGATGGACGGATGGACGGATGGACGGATGGACGGATGGACGGATGGACGGATGGACGGATGGACGGATGGACGGATGGACGGATGGACGGATGGACGGATGGACGGATGGACGGATGGACGGATGGACGGGCGGGCGGAAGGACGGACGTGCGGGCGGAAGGTCGGACGTGCGGGCGGGCAGGCGGAAGGACGGACGGGCGGACGGACGGACGGACGGATGGATGGATGGACGGATGGATGGATGGATGTACCTTTATTGCTAAAATGTCAATTTTAGACGTAACTTTTGTAATTCAAATTTTTTGATATTTCAAATTTTTTTCTTGGCAATTCAGCTTCGAATTATCCAACTTTTACCGTATTTTTAATTATTGTTGATCACGCTATTAGGGATAATTTAGGATAATATTTTTTTACATAGATCGCATTTAGGCAATATTTAGAGAGTTGAACAAGATTGACGAATATTTCTTGTAGTGACAGTGTTCTGTTTTTCAACCTGCATGCATTTTAGGTCTACGATTTTGGTTCAACAGAATTTGTGATTAATAAATTGCAATTTTATAAGTTTCACAAGCCGCTTATACACATTGATCACAAACACAAATTAACTCTCATTGTCAACATCAGGATCGTATACCATAGAAAAGGAACATTTCTGGTCGGGTGCTAGTAGCTAATGTAGACTATTGGGAAAGACTAGGTAATTTATTGCTTTGGGTTTGACTGCCGTAAGGCACGAGTGACACGTTACTACAACGTGCTGTACAAGAGAGGAATGCACATAATGGCACACATAAAGAATTTCAGAGCCTCGTATATTACATTTCTCGAATTTCCATACGCCACTTTAAAATATGGGCATTAGATGGATGAAAAATGTAGATGTGTCAGGCATATGGGAGTGTTTTGAAGTGCTTTTAAGTTTGCAAAGTAAAACTATGAAGGTGTGTTAAACAAAAGAAGTTGTATTCTAGTCAAGCGCTTCTAGGCCCATTAGTGTTGTGACAAAGGGTAGCCTGGTCATTTGCTGGGTGCGCGCGTGTGTGGAAATGTTGAGTGACAGCAATAACAGTAGCCATAGCCGCTGAATGTTAAACGATCCACTTGGCACTGACTGCCTTTCTTCGAAAGTTAGAAAGTTAAGGTTAAGGCGACCCTAAAACCGGCATGTCTGCAAAACACTGTTGACTACTTAATAGTCTTTCTTTCCCATAACCATGTCATTTGAAGCAGCAAACAAAATGTACGAACCTGGATTGTTTTCAGAAATAATTGTAAAACATGTATATCATTAACCCTTATAACAAGGGCCTGGTATTTCATGGCCTAAAATATCTAAAAAGTGATCAATGAAATCACCTAAAGGATCAATAAAATGATATGAAGAAATTACTTTAAAAATGTCGTGATTTCAGAGTATGAGAGTGCAGCACAATTTATACGCATGGTTGAATGAAACGAAAAACTAAACAGAACCCCAAACATCCGTCTCGGAAAATTTATGAAAATCTGTGACAGTGAAAATTATTATGGATAAATACTTGTCTTTAAACCTGCACATAGTCTACTGGCACATTGGAAATAATAAAATTGCTTGCTGCGACAGCAATATTGTATTGATAAGAAACCGAATTCCAGCTAGTTCATTGTCAACCCACTGATGAAATATGCATTTATTTTCTTAGATAACAAATACATGTTAAATAATTTAATAATCCTAGTTAATCTAATTTCTTGCAAAAAAGAATGAAATAGGACAGGAGAGAAGGTAAGCCCCTTAAAAACAGGCAAAAAATGATGCAAAAATTGAAAAAAGGACTTAGTTCAAAACCAGAAAGTATCACGGAAAAATGCCAAATAAAATCAATACCTTACAACCAGAGTTTTGTGTTAAGGATTATAATACTTAAAAGCAATGCATACTGTATAAGAAAAAAACATTAAAAAAAAAAAATACAAGATGCTGTCATCAAAATCTGCGCCACGCTATGTGAAATTACTACACATTTATTTCCAAAACGCACTTGTACTAGATAATGCAGACATTACAATCTTTGAATCCAAGTCTGAGCAGTAGCTCTTAGTACTTTATACAAAATTATGCATATTGTTTTGTATAAAGATTTCTGTAGATGAAGATAGCTTGGCATAGGTAAAGAAATCATTTCCAGAATTTATTAGTAGAAATTTTCTTAAATTATTAACAGAACGAACCACGTATTTCTATTAGAAAATGCAAATGTCAAATAAATAACAAGGAAAATTTCCGAAATGCTTCGTTCCATAAAAAAATTTATTTCACATAAATTGTGTAATTTAATGAGATCAACATTTCTCTGCGTAGTACGATTTTGTCTGTCTCTTACGGTTTACCAGTTCTGCAAAGGTCATCCAGAATGAAGAGCGCTTCTGAGAAAATTTCCAGAACATGAAATATACGAGGAATATAAACATTTACCGAGCGAGGTAACGGACGTTTGGGACTCGAATTTGGAAAGTGCTGCGTTTGATTCTGGTGACAATCCAATCTGAACTGTCATTTGCCGCGGTTTTCTTTGTTCACTAATTCTGGTTGGCTTCTTTTCTTACCCTGACTTCCATTTTATTTCACTTTCATCTTCAATCCAGCCTTAATGACGAAAACGCCATGTGATGGTGTTCGGGTGGTGCTGATACTTGATAGTGATTGCGCTTAGTAAATGCTGTGCCGGGCACTGGGGTGGCGTTGTGCTCCCTGTTCTCTGAGAAGGCCTTTCGAGACCCGGGAACCATAGCGTTAGTGGCTGCGCCTGTGATAAAGAACTTGGAGCATCTGTCACGGGCACATCACGGTGGCTTGCGCCCTCCTGTGTCTGGTTTACGACACACCCTTCGGATGTTTTCATGTCCTTCTTTCCTCCGTGGTTGGACACGAAATAATTTAGAAAGTTCAGTGCGGAATGCCCTCTGTTGCCTTCGCTTTATCCTTTATACTGCTTTAGTGTAATCTGTGTCAATGTATGCACTGGGTGCTCCCCCCAGGGGCCTCCTAAGTTGTGTACGGGAGTTGGCGGTCTCGATAGAGTTCCTCTAAGGGATGAGAGAGCAGATGTCAAATGCCTAATCAACTTTGGTCATACACGTGTTGGATATACAACCTTATATCTCCCAGATTACAGTTATTGTTTAAGACTGTATTCCTATCTGCTGATAAAGGTCAGTCCCGGAGAGGGGCCATTACCTGAGCTGATGCACTCCGGAAGGCATGCATCAGCTGCCTACATACTGGGAATGAGAAGGTCCAGGCCAGGACTCTCAACTAAATCGGAGTGGCTCCCAGGATGTGAGTATACCATCGGAGACATTTACAATGGTGAAGGATATCGCAATGGAACGTTAAAAAGAAAAAGAAAAAGAAAAGCTTAGTGTAAAAGAAGTGGTTAAGTGTTGTGATCCTCGCTATTTAGTTACTTCCGGAACAGAAGAAGGTAAGAACTTTTTTTGTCACTGAGCCCATTTTTAATCCAGAAGGGCCTGGATCAGATAGCTGGTCCAATGAAAACTATCATTCTCGCAATAATATGCTCCTGGTTGAAGCGCATTCAGCAGACCAGGCAGCAAAGATACAGAAATCAAATATGTTAGTCAGCTATCCAGTACGTGTTAACCTGCGCAGAACATTGAACTCCTCATGCGGTGTAGTAAATAAGGAAAATATTAAAGAACTAGGTGTTACCAGTATTTATCAGGTTCAACGCAAAGAAAGAGGTGTCCACTCATACCTTGTTCCTAACCTTTGATCGGGTATGAATTGATCAAAATTAGGCCATCCATTCACCACTCAGGTGACGTAAATGTCAACACTTTGGACACCCAAGCAACCTGTGCAACAAAGGAGCTACCTGCGGTAACTATGGGAAAGTCTTGCGCAATGGTGCATGCACTTACTTCATCTCCGCCATGTACTAAGTGGGTAGTGAACACCCATCTAGTTCCCGAGTGTGCCCCCGTTTTATGGAACAAAGGGCAATCCAGGAGATCCGGATTAAAGAGGTTTCCCAGAAACCCCAAAACTCTTGTATACCCGACAACCCTCTCTCGCCAAGTCCGGTACCTATAGCTCAGTTGCAGCTATACCTGTACTGAAGCGGGAAATTGCTACACAAACCAGCGATCATAAACTGAGCCACAATTTCAGAAAGGATTCTCGTAGCAAGAACAGTTACAAAGCCTTTAACACCTAAATGTGCAGCTCAGTCACCTGCCAAGTCCGCAATTATAAAGACTATATCTGGAAGGCCACTTTCAAAAATGTCAACTTCTGCTAATGGCACTAGTAGGTCCGTTATAATACGAGGTATGTAAAGAAAGTAGTGGCAACGTAGTCCCTGCAGTCGCAGGAGAGCGGGTATGAGCCAACAGGATATAAGAGCGAGCAGGTGACTAGTGTCGATGTGTAGTGTGCATTGGTCGGGCTGCCAGTAGTGAGTGTGCTGTTGCTGTGTAGCGTTGAAATGAACACCGTCAAGTGCACCGCTCTGAAGCATGTTTACAAAAGGCGACTAGCGTTCGTGGCTTAAAATCGAGGTTGCCCGTAGCAAAAATGCATCAGAATGTCGAAGATTACGTGAAGCCTGTGGCTAGAATGCATTACCGTACAGGACGTTGAACGATGAGCCAAGGCTCGGACTGAGAGGGACTGAGTCGGACTGAGACTGCGGATTTGCACAGCACAGGTCGGTCGTCCATTCCTCAAGATCAGATTGACACTGTGGAACACCCACCACACTCACCAGACATGAGCCCTTGTGACTTCGACTTGTTTCCGAAGTTGAAGGAACCCCACCGAGGCCGCCGATTTCCTGACATCTGTAGTCCGCGCGGTAGGGCGCTCCGTCGCAGTTATCAACACAGAAGTACTTTCTCTTATACGTACCATAGCACGTACCATGGCGTTTTCTTGGAAAACGCGGTTCTTCATAAAGTCCTAAATGAACAGTGGTAAGCGACCACGTAAGTTCCAGGTGTACAGGGAACGTAGTATCCCTGCTCGCCAACACGTTTCATAAGCCTTCTTCAAGTCAAAAAATATGCCAATGGTTTGACACTTCTTCATAGATCGTTCATGACGTGTGTCGATATTGACATGAGATGGTTCACGTTGAAAGAGGCCGTCGAAAACCACACCGGATGTCAGCCAGTAGATTGCGAGTTTCCAACTAACATAAGAACCGTCCATTGATCTTGCATTCTATCACCTTGTAAACGCAACTGGTGACCGAAATAGGACGGTAGCCGGAGAAATGATGATGAACCTTTCCAACTGTCAAAGTGGGTGCAACGGTGACTTCCCGTCACTTTTCTGGAACAATACTATTAACCCTAGACAATTATAAACATCTAGCAGAAATTCCTTTCCTTCAGGAGAGAGCTATTATTGCATTTGTACGTGAATAAGAGCACCAGCGGTGTTGGATGTGCTTAAGTTTGTATAGCCGAATCACGTACATGCAGTTTTCATAACATCACTTGCATTTATACTTGCAGAGCTATATGTAATATACTGAACCGTTTTATATATGCTTTATCATAAAACGGGGAACTGCCTAATTCTGAGTGATTCTCTTAATGCACTTCAGAGCCTTCTTGAGCTGTACGACTACCATCGTATTGTACAGTGTATCCAGGATGCTCTTCATATTTACACGCTTCTGGCATGAACGTGTTGTGCGCATAGATTCCTCGTCAGTTATGTTTGCCGGGGAGTGAAATGGCGGATTTGACAGCAAAGGCAGCAACCACACAACCCAGTATTACCATCTTTCGTATTACCACGTTTCGCGTATCTCATCACAAGGAGATGATCTTGGCTGGGTTACGCGTTGGCCACTGCATGATTATCCTTATAAACGTCACATTGCTCCTCTTTGTCCGCTGTGCAACAAACTGGTCGGTCCGTCAAGGGCGGCTGTAGTATGTATCCATGTCACATCTTCGAGACTTTCCGTATCTACCAGTTGGACTTACAGAAATTCTGGCGGATGATAAACAAGCGGTAGAAGGTGCTTTGAAGTTTCAGGCTAAACACGAACATAAGAATTAAGAACTTTAGATATCGAAATTTAATATACGTCCGACTTTTTATAACTGTGTAGTTCTTACTTTTGCCTCTTTGTTTGGTATATTTATGTAGTATATTTGCATTATTACTAGTATTTTTAGTTTAAATTGAAATTTATCTCTGGCTTTGCCACGATCCATTTTATTAGGGCGCTGATAACCATGTAGTTTTACGCCTAGTCCTACACCATCACGTAGCCAATAATGTATAGACATGGCCAGCTTGCGCATAACTAATCAACTCGCTTAGGACATCTCTTGCTCAGATAGTCATTTTTTGTTTACTTTGCTTTTAGCCACGTTATAAATTTTGTGTCGCTCTTTAAAATTCGCATTTCGTTGGCCCAAGTCAAATGCACCGTTTGGAGCATGTCCTTGTTTGCTTTCAAGAATTTCAAAGGCTTTAAATGTATTGCAAACAATTTGAGGAAAACGGTTGGGAATAGTGACAATTCTTGGAAAGCATTGAATTTGAACAAAGGTTGATCGTGTAGAAGAAGCCCTAAATCCCTTTTCCTGGGTACAGTTCTCTGATCCGACTGCAAGGTGCGACTTGGCATTATCCTGTCAGATTTCATCCGATTATCTCTCCTGACATTTGCTTTCATCCTATAAAGTTTTATATTCTGTTAGGTATTAATGTAGATGGGTTATCTTTGCGCATTTCATTATCATTTACAAAGACCAGGGTATCAGACCTACTCCAATGTATAGCAACAAGTCATTTCATAACCAATCATTTCAACCAAGCGCACCCTGGAAATACGGCATGGTGGACTGGTTGCTTTACTTTATATTTCGTTTCCTTGGCTAAAAATTCTATGCTTTTCCCAAAGTAAACTCAGAAAAAATGGTACTGTGGTGCGCTGAAACTGTGCAAATCATCCAGAGATAACCAGAGTGTACTAGGGAAAAAATACAATTTCATTGTGCAGGTGAAGACCATACGTTTATAGGGAGGATGTTGAGGACACAGAGTAGCTGAGGACATCTACCGTCAGTGATTATAACCAAATAGTTGTTGTTGACGCCACAAGATGCGTTTTTGTTCTTGCTTTGTTTTTTTGTAAAAATAAAGAGAGTTTAAGTATGGAGACCTAGCTGTTTGTGTACGTTATTTATACTACGACATACAGAGTAGTAGATACAAATTTCGGAACTAGGGTGAGGTTAGACGTAACTTGCTAAACTTCCAGCCCACTTAGGATGCTTTTAATGTCATGTAAGTTACTGAGTATTAGTTAATTCTACTGTATGCCCAGGACAAGAAGGCAAGTCTTAGGAATGTCTAACGTAACCAGTTTTTGCTTCCCCGACGGTGCTATGCTTAGTTTCCGAGAATGACAAGGACGCTAGATTCGTTTAAAATACACAGTGTTGTCACATAACTCACCCATAGCTAGAAGTCTAATTACCTCCCTTGCTTCACTGTGAATAGTTCGTCCCTTCTTTCGAACTGCAGCCATATGTAAATATTAAGCCAAGAATAAAACTAACAAAATACGAGTATATAACTGTAGTGCCGTGGTGCGTGTTAGCAGTGAGAGCCAAATAATGCATACTACTAAAAAAAATCTCTGCACTTGGTACTGCAAAGCGCATTAGATCTGGCAACGTGGGTGACTCATATGCATTCTCATACGCTCATTTCCTAGTAAACAGATACGCTACCGGAGCAGATGCACAGTTCAAACCCCCTCTGCCCTTCATTCCCCTCTAGCGTTCTTGTCGTGGGCATACAGTAATTGGTAGTTTTTATTCTGGACAGGCATGACTGGTATGTTCTGTTTGGGTCTAATAGCTTCGAATTTCAGCAAGATGTTTATTGAATGAAAGAAGGGAAGAAAATCAGCGTAAACTTTCGGACTTTTTCGGATTATTTTGACTTGACTCAGGTGGGAATCAATTTTACAGACTTTTACGTTAGTTAAATTAAGTCACTTTAAGTCAACCACATAGGCTTTAAGTCCATTTCATATAAAATAAGGCTTTTACGTTACATCGTGCCAGGGTAAGTATGTTACGTCAATGCTCATCGCAATTCCATTGTAATTCGCTACACTGGAACTTAACGTAACGGGAAGTTCGAGATTGGCATTGACAGACTTTAAGTTACCCAAAGTTAAGTCAAATTAGCCATAAATGGCGTTCTATAATGATATGTGCTAGACATTAATTTACGTCGTGTCGAGTAACGCCAGGTTACCTTAGATGCACTGTAATACCTGACTTGGGCAGAGGACCAAAATCGTGTACATAATATCTAAAATTACAATTAGTGCTAACAAGCACCGTGTTAATTGTGGGGTATCGTGTAATAAATTAAGGATTTCAACGAGATAATGGAAGATGTATTCAACTATGGATTACATAGTGATTAGTAAAGATACTCAATTTCAATATGGAGTAGTAAAATATGAAAGTAATATTGTAGTTACTGCGTCGTAGGGTTTTCTACTATTAAGTTTATGGAAATGCGAAGAAATACAAAGTATAGTAGCCATGGGAGTACGGAATGGACGAAGGCGGACGAGTGCAGGGTGCGCAGTAGCTTTGCACTGAGTCAAGTGACCTGCTATCGCAAGGCGAGATAAAAAAAAAAAGGCAAAGTAATTTCCTCTATCTTTCTCTCTCTTTCTCTGCATTAGTATTCCTTGTCCGTCTTCGTGTGGACTACCGATTATGATAACACAGAAAGGATATAAAACAGGCAAACAAACAAAATTATGAGAGCTCGTTACTTCCGACTTGAACTATTCGAGATGATGGGAAGATTTATGTTAAACCTGACTGTTCGCATTCTGTGATGCGGATGTTCATCACATCAGTTTTACCTATATTGATTGCTAAATTTTATTGAGTAATTCTGGAAGTGATGGCACATCCCTTATAAAGTTTGACGCACACTAGTCCGTCATAACTGATCGTGAAAAAGCAGAAGCTGGGGTCGAATTCGTGTTCTTTAATAATCAAACGAACATCGGAAGTATTTGGCTTCCGGTCCTTCCGAGAGGAATACCTGACACATGACTGTAGCGAAAGTTTCCGCTGGTGTCGGGTGACTTGTGTAAACGCTCCTTAAATTACATAATTATGCATTCGGCACCCTCAACATACTGTTTATCGTTATCACACGCACAGGAACAGAAGCCAGGCACCTGCGACAGTGAATAACGAGTTAATATTGACTTAGCAAAATTATAAAGAGTTGCATGATACCACAGACGCCGACTATCACAAACAGTTACGCCGTGAAGAATTTTCCTGGAAAAAGATGATTACAAATAAATTCACCATACTGATCTCTTTTTCGGTTTCTGCTGTGAGTCCACTATTTCTTCCTCTTTTTCTCTCTCTCTTTCCTTCAATTGCTAAAACGCGTAACATTACAATATCCCCGTTCGAGGAGCTGCAAGCTGTTACTGTTGTATCCATTCATATTTGTTTACCAACTAAATTTTCTGATCGGATTATTACCAGAAGTGAGAGTTGAAGATTCCGCGGAAGACGGAAGGCTGCAAATCTCCGTTCCGGTGGTGATCGGCCAATGTGCGTCAACCTTAATTCAATCACTCAGCTACAATCAAAATCAATTACTTTGCACATGTTCTTCATGTATTTCCTGTACTTCTGAGCTAATTACGCCTTCTGTATTCTTATTGCTGAATGTATCAGAGGGTCATCACTACTGGAACTACTCCAGTGATAATAGGTATAAATATGGTATAATATAGTTGAAATTTAACAAGGAGGTCTCAAAATTTGCGATCTTGGGTAGTAAGAGGCGAATGGTTGTAATGTAACTCACATTCCGGAAGATGCAGTAACGCATGCAATTCTATTTACGTAACCCAATAAGACACTATTGTACGTGTTAGCAGGGACTGTACCCACGTCACGTCTGCCAGTAGGTGGGGACCCAGAGAGTCGCCTCAGAGATGCTGCTATGGGATAAAGATATCATCAAAACGAATATCATAATAATATATACACTGTGCCCCTCATCCTTCCCCAGACTCCTCCCGCGCAGATATCAGTGGCGGACTAGTTCTTGCGGACATCAAAGATGCTCTGTTGAGCTGATGGAATGCAGCACCTAGTAGTACACCAAATGAAAAAATCTGGTGTGTTGCAGTCACATGACTTTCTCTACTGTTGTAATATCCATTCTTACAAACTCTTATTCCTCTACCTTCTTTGTGTTAGTTGAGATAAATATTTCCAGAAATTATCTTATTGCTTATTTTCTTGTAGGTACAAGGAGATTACAGGAAGACGGTGGGCTTTCAGTGATAGTCAAATCTTTTAAAGCTTTAAGATTCCACTCTCTCTGCACGGCTAATATATAAAAAATGAGTAACGATCTTCCGTTTGACGAAAGTTTAGGTATCCCAAAACTCATATAAATAACAAGGAATATCCTCGAAATGGTTCACTCCATAAACAAGTCATTTAGATATAAATTGTGAGTTTTAACGAGATCTACAGTTTCTGTACAGTAAGATTTCGTCCATCTCTAACGGTTTACGAGTTATCAAAAGTCATCCAGAGTAAACAGTACTACATAGGCTATAGTCGTAAAATTCAAAATATACATTTGATTTGCCCTAAAAATATTTTAGGCATTTTAACTAAAATCCTTGGAGCCATTTTCAAGAAACTCAAAATTTTCCACGTAAAGGGTAGTTTATGATGGGAGAAGCTTCTTCAAAATCTTCGTGTTGCATTCTTAAACCACATTTAACTTAAATATCAACTTTGGGTTTTAACAGACTTTTCGTTTCTGAATTATGCCGTCCACAGCCTGATGCACACACCACACACACACACACACACACACACACACACACACACACACACACACACACACACACACACACACACACACACACACACACACACACACACACACACAAACGGACCCTTTTCTAAAACTATTGGATTCAGGGGACCTCAAAACATATATTTCCGGTGAAATCTTGACAGAATTTTCGGGGGGAATACAATACCTCCCCTACTTAGTATACATAAAGAAAGTAAAACCAGCAACTTGTATAGCCTTTCAAAATTGCATGTTGCTATTTCTTCTTCATTATCTTGGATACTGGAATTTAATTTTATTGAATTTCATATCAAACAGCAATAAGCGTCTGAAAACGTAAATCTCAAAGGCATACTTAGTAAATCTTGCTGGTTCCATAGATAAAAAACGTGCTAAATTTTAAGGGTGCCTACTCTTATCGAACGTGATATTTAAATTAAATCGTAGCTGTGTGTAAGATTTGAAACTTTCACGGCAAACGTTATGGATGAAGGCTTCACGGGTGATCAGCCATGTTAGATTTATAAAATTTAAAAAGTCCAGCATTCCAGCATTCGAGAACAAGTCGTACAGGTTCTCCTGTACGGTATGTTTATATGCACAGCACCTAGCCGGTTATTGCGACTTTATCTGTGCAGTATAGAAGGTGTTGAAAATGTTTTCAAGCTTTTGTGTCTGTGGGCAATGGTTTCTTCCTGCATTCCTAAGTTTGGATGCAGGAAGCGGGCAGGAATAGGTGTTGGGGTAAGTATGTGTTAGATGATGGGAGTGGCATTACTATTATCCAAAGGTGTCCTTAGGAAGGCGGCAACTTCTCCTTCTACGAGATGCTCTGTGGTCGTATTGACCTAGTGTCCGTGCCAGCTGATTGGTGTGGGAATTCAGTTTGGTGTGCATGGTTCGGGATCGCTCCCTTACAAAGTCCATGATGTAGGGTAGTCCGGAGTGGTTGTGAAGGATGTAAGACGGGAATCTACGCCCGGTATTATATATTGTTCTTAACGCCCTATTCTGCACTGTCTGCAGTTTGCGTATGGTGGAGGGTGACGCTGAACCCCAGGCTTCGCAGCCGTACAAGATCAATGGCGGGATGATTGGCCGGTAAATGCGTAGTTTTAGGTAAGTGGGCATGGTGGATCGGAGGATAGGGTAGAGCTGTCTGGGTGCAGCGTGACCGAGTTTGGCCTTTGCGCGGACGTGTGGAGCGTATGTTAGCCGGCGGTCGCGGAGAACGCCAAAGTATTTGGCGGAGGTTACCCATGGGATATTTCTCCGCCTGAGCCAAAGTGACCGTTCCGGCCGCTAATGGCGAACCTTACCAAGGAGGAGTGAGGAGCTTTTCCCCCGACTAATAGCCATTCTCCACTTCTCACTCCAACGGCCGACGGCGTCGAGTTGTCGTTGAAGGGGAGGGAGGCAATATCTCACATTCTTGTTTTGTGCCATGATGAGGACGTCGTCCACATACTGGTATGTCACAGTGTGCTGTTCGGTGGGGAAGTCCGACCTGTATGGCGCGAAGAGCGGCGGGTACAGTACACTGCCCTCTGGGACTCCTGCCACCATATCTCTTAGTGTGGACAGTGACTCTGAAAGTGCGGTCCTGAAGGAAGCTGCTAATCAGTGTGAGATAGTGGGAAAGGATGTTTGCCAGCTTTAGTTTGAAAAAGAGGCCTTGGTGCCAAGCTGTAGCGAATGCCTTTTCCACGTCCAGCAGAACTGCTATGGTCTTGAAGTTTTCCTGGCAACCTTCTAGGCCACATGCAGCAACTGCATGGTAGTGGAATGACCCCGACGAAAACCAAACTGCTGATCCGGTAGGAGTTGCCTATCCTCAAAAAGAGACGTTAGGCGGGCCAGGAGCAACCGCTCAAAAACTTTTGAGACGGCTGAGAGAATGCTGATGGAGCGGTAGTTGTTAGGAAAAACTGTGTTCTTGCCGGGCTTCAAGATACACACAACACTCGCCTCGTTCCAGTATGCTGGAAAGTGACAGAGACGTAGGAATGCATTCAAAATCCGGGTCAAGCGGACGACAGCCTTTTTGGGTAGGTGCTGGAGCATGAGGGCCGTGACGCCGTCATGTCCATAGGATTTGTTTGGGTTTAGACTTTGGATTTCGGAGATCACCACTTTCGGGGTGATTATAGGAACTTGGATCTCCACGTGTAGCTGCCGTGGTTTCTCATAGAGGTAATCCACAGTTGCTTCCAAAAGTTCCGTAAAGTCTTCGTCTTGTGGCTCCTCCCGGGGTTCGAACTGTACCTCAAGGTGTTCCGCAAACACAGTGGCTTTCTCGTCTGGCTCAAACGCGAGCCACCCACGAGTGCCATGCAAAGGATGCTGGTATTGGGTCCTGTCCATCCCCAAGGCCCTTATAATCCGCGATGGTTTCCTTTCTTGAAGGTTTACATTCTGAAGAGTGTTTTCCCAAGCTGTTGTTCTATGCGCACGGAGGAGACGCATTGCCAGAGTTTTTAACCTCTGGTATACTGCTCCTATCCTGTGATGGCGGAAGCGCTGCCATAGCTTCCGAACAGTTGCCTTGGCTTTTAGCAACTGCCGGAGTTCTATAGGTAAGGTTCTCTGGTCATGGGTGTTGGTGGGAATGCGGTGAGTGAGTGCGCGTAATGCATTTAGGATCTGGTGGGAAAAATCCGTAGCTGCCGCTTCCAACGCTTCAAGATCATCAATGCGTGGTCAAGGGTCGGCGGTTCGGTTGAGTTCTAGGACTACTGCATCCCAGTTGGTCTCATATGTCGAGTCTGAGTTTAACAGAGGCTTCTGTAGAATCCACCACGACAGGGTCGTTGTCGGAATCCAGCTCATTAATTGCCGAAAGGTCAAAGTGCAATGGCATGTTTTTGGTGATCATGATGTCTAAGACGTCAGGCTTGCCGCGGGCCGGATGGAATATTGGACCTCTCGGCCCGTGCGCAACAAAGTTTGGGTCTCCACTGATGAGGCGGTCGAGCCCGCGCCCCCTCTGGTTGCTAATGCGACTGTACCACAGCCCATGTTTCGCGTTAAGATCTCCAGCGATGCAGACTACTGGTTGTAGGTTGAGGAGTGTGGTATAATTTGCTTCGTAGAATCGATGATCAGGTGGGTCGTAAGCCGCAATCAACAACGTGTCCATACCGCCGATGGCAAGCCTAATGGCAGTAGCCTCCTCGGGATGAAGGGCAGGGAGAGGAAAAGGTGTATGAATGATGTTATGTTTTTTTGAAGATAGCTGTACCACCCCCCTTTCGGCCGACCCGATCAGACCGATGGGCGACGTAACTTGGCAGCGAGAAGTTTATACCGGCATACAGATGTGTTTCGGTAACCATGAGGATGTCGATCCCGTAGGATTGTACAAACTCTAGAATGCCTGGGCGTTGTTCCCTTACGCCATTAGCATTCCAGAAAGCGGAGCGTACACACAACACAGTGGGCCACTACAGGGAGGATTTTGGGAACAGCTGCTCTAGAGTTTGCAGCAGGATTTGGTGCTTTTGTAAGACGTCAACATTGTCGTCCGTGATTTGTTGCATACACTTCCGCAGTATGGGAAGTGTTCGAACTATCATGTCCCCGAACCAGTTGGACGGGGTCCTAAATTCTTCGAGGTCTGCCGAGGATATTGCACCTCCGAGTGGAGTCAATGGGGCCTTCGGAGTGGGGCGTGCCGGTGGGGCATTTATGGTATGGGTTGGGGCTGGGGTGGGTACCTCGGCAGTTTGAGGCTTTGCACTAGACGCGGCCTCTCGCTCTACTAGAGCTGGCCGCTGTCTTTCAGCCCTTCTTTCTCGCTTTCGCGAGAGGGGAGTGGAGATGCAGCTCTTATCCCCTCCGCGCTAGTGGCTGGTGAAGTTTGCATAGTTTTAACTTGTGCTGGTCCAGTTTGTGCAGCTTCTGCCTGCTGCACAATGTTTTCAGCCTCGCTAAGGGCGGCGGTGAAGCTTACCCCTCTGCGGACTGGTGCCACATTGTTAGGACCGCGGCGGCGGTTATCTATGATTTTTGCAGCACATCACACCCCTTGTAAACACTTACATGGGGTTTGTGGCAGTTGGCGCACTCTTTTTCATCTGTGCCTTTGTCGCAGTCTGCAACGAGGTGTTCCCCCGCACAGCGCAGGCATGCAAGCTTTCTCTCACACGCCTGGCTGGAAAGGTGTAAATCCGTGCACCTACGGCATTGGGCTGAACCATCTTGCCCATAAAAACGCTCTACCACAGTGTGGAACAAGGTGCGCACAGCGTGAATGGCTGTACTGCCTGGCCTGGGATTTTGTCCACCACTACCAGGTATAGTGGCATTGGTACTTTTTTCGAGCCCTCCTCGTTCCATATGCCATATTCTTCTTGCAGGGCCTCTTTTATTTCCTCGGGTGTACACTCAGAGGAGAGACCCCGTATGATGCGCCTTTCCACATTGGGACGCTGTAGAGAGTAGGAGAAGAAATGTATTTTCTGCTCCCTCAATATCTGTTTCGCCCTCTCAAAGTCCTCGGGCGAATAGGTTCGAATATGAACCTTTCTTGGCTTCCTTTGTGCCTCGAAGCCGTTGACCAATTAGGCCGCCAGGAACTTCATGACCTGGATGTGATTCTGGAAAGAGTCCGCTATTATAGGCGGAATTTTTGTGCCCCTCTTGGTTAGCGGTGGTTGGTCGGCCCCTTGTGGGGGATGCATTGAGCTTTGCGAAGTTTTTCGCTTTCTCCTGCGCTCAACGACAGTGAAGCCTTGTGCGGTGTCGTCCTCCTCGGACTCTGTCTAGACAGCGGGAGGTGTGGGTTGTTGGTTCCAGATGTTGCTGGTGGTACACGTTGAGGGGCCGTGGCCTTCCTCTTAGAACCCTTGAGTCTCTTGGCCGCGGGTTCTGCCACTTCGGGTGGTATAAGTTGTTAGCTAGTCTCAGGAAGTTGCCCGTCTAGGTCGGGTGTCAGTGCGGCTGCCATCCGGCTGTCCACAAAGGACCGGATCCCCTCCTTAGAGGGTCTCTAAGCCATATCGTCTCCAGGTACAGGACTATGAATCCTAACCCTTAGCTTAGGCACTATGGACCCGCTGTCTCGTTGTCTGTCAGTCAATTTAATGTCGGGGGTTTACCTGTTCTCGATGCTTGATCTCACCAGCTCCCACACCTCCAAAAAAGCAGAATCGATGTTGGGTGAACCCTAAAGCTTGCTTTCCAAGCCTCTTATAGGGTACACGCGGTTTCTGTGCTGTTGGCTGGCTCGGTTGGTCGTATCGTTCCACCACGGTTGCTGCGGAAGTCCTCCTGCTGCTCCCTGGCGAGATGTACTGGAAAATGCTTTCCTCCAATCACCAAGCACCATGTAACAGGTGTGCATTCAACACAAGAGTCAGAGCGAATGATGAAAAAGTTTTTTTTGTTGTTGTGGGGAAAAAGGCTACTTACAACCTAACCGCATGCACGCATGCAAGTGTAAAACTCCTACCCTGGCTTCGAACCCGGGCAGCCTACTCACTAAAAAAACCCCACCGGAAGACATTTCTTTGCAGAGCCACATCAAGGCTTCTGCTGCCTGCAGGAGCAGTAACAGCTGGTAATTACAGAAGAAGCGCCCTGTCTTGCAGGGGAGAATTTAATGAATGATTGTGCGTGTAATAGTTGGGTCCCGCATTTGCACCCCGGTCAGTAACGTACAGTTTCATGCTCGCATGCAGTGCATGTGAGCGCGTCAACGATGAAGTCCCGCGCTGCAGTCATGATCAAGTCCTGGCTACAGCCTGGGAAATTGCAGGTGACAGTGATAACGAAATTGATAGTAGTTTTACTTATTCTATGTTAGGCGTCCCTAGTGGGAGCCGTGTCTGTGCTTGGCGTCCACAGTGGGAGTGGTGTCAGTGCTTGGCATCCTCGGTGGGAGCCGTGTCTGTGATTGAACTTTGCCTTTCAAGTCCAGGTGCCACCTGGTCGTCTGGGGTGCACACTTGGTGGGCAGTCTGCCTGAAGTGCAGGTGCGAGCCTGCAGGTGCGACCCCGAGGGTGTCCTCTCCCCTGGGTCCGCCTTGGCTAGGTAGAGCAAGGTTTTGGAGGTTGCTGTAGGAGATGGAGGTCACGTGGGATGCCTGTAACATAGAAGCAAAGTCAGTGGATTAGGTTACTGCATGAGGTTGTCAAGGCCATCCTGAAGATGGCCATGGAGTGTACAATGGCCGAAAGCTCGACTTTTATAAATCTAACACGGCTGATCACCCGTGAAGCCTTGATCCATAAATCGTAGCTGTTTTTCTAAGTGTTGCAATGTTGCTATTGCTTTGGTTGCACATAAGTAATGTAACGCAGGGTTCGGCGCACAAAAGAGCTACTTCATACCATATACCATGCCAGCGAGCAAACAAAGGCACACGGTCAAGCTTACCCACACCACTCACACGAGTAAATACGTAACTAACAACAAACAATTGGCAACACGAAGGGTTTTCCAGAGCCTTCGAGAACTTAGCGGCGGACGGCGTGTTTGTGGAAGTTCTCTCTCTCTCTTTTCTTTCTTTCTTTCTTTCTTTCTTTCTTTCTTTCTTCCTTTCTTCCTTCCTTCCTTCCTTCCTTTCTTTCTTTCTTTCTTTCTTTCTTTCTTTGTTCCTTCCTTTCTTTCTTTCTTTCTTTCTTTCTTTCTTTCTTTCTTTCTTTCTTTCTTGCTTTCTCCCTTCCTTCCTTCCTTCCTTCCTTCCTTCCCTCCTTCCCTCCCTCCTTCCCTCCTTCCCTCCTTCCCTCCTTCCCTCCTTCCCTCCTTCCCTCCTTCCCTCCTTACCTCCTTACCTCCTTACCTCCTTCCCTCCTTCCCTCCTTCTCTCCCTCCCTCCTTCCTTCCGACCTTCCTTCCTTCCCTCCTTCCCTCCTTTCCTCCTTCCCTCCTTCCCTCCTTCTCTCCTTCCCTCCTTCCCTCCCTCCTTCCTTCCTTCCCTCTTTCCTTCCTTCCTTCCTTTCTTTCTTGGGGTAATTATTACATACTATGTACAAACATATGTACATACGTATATGTTTCTAGAGATTTTAAAAACTACTATATATTTATTTTCTTCTATGTGCTTCTCTGACACCCTTAGCACAGAAGACGATACATTTGTAGTGTCGTGGATATTTAGATTCACGATCATGTAACAGAGATGGTAGACTAAGCTTTTATGCAGTACAGCAATGCATGTTACAGTTTTGTTTAAAAGTACGTTTACAAAATGTTGCCATACAGATAAGTAGTTCAAGGTATATTATTTTTAAACATAATTATTGCGCAAAAAAAGGTTCTATAGGGAAAGTTTGCAATCCATATTCACTAAATGTATGGCTTTTCTGATGTTTGTTTTGTTGTTAAGCATTTGTTTCCACTCAGAGGTCAAATAAAAACGAAATTACGCGTCGTGTAGCACCAAAACAATCGTAATTACGTGAAGAGAGAACGTTCGATTGATCAATATAACTATATTCCAATAATAAGATTATAAGGAATATAAGCAGGAGCACAGAGATCTTTAAGCCCTACAGTAAACGCCATTTGTCATCTGAATATTAATTAGCTGTGCATGTTTTCTCCCCGTCTGAAGAAGTCGTTGAAGCCCGGTGGAGACTACTACGTCGTCTCTTCCAGACTATGATGGTGTAAAGCCATCACAAGTGGCTTGTTTAATAGAATTCCGGTGTTTCGAGCCCTAAAGATTCAACAACTGCCTGTGTTAAGGTGACTATTGCGGCACTTGTTTTTGTAACAATCTGTAAGGCTATACTTCACCTATGTGCTTGTCGAGTTCTCTACACTAGTTGCATTCAGGATAGGTTATCATATTGTGAGGGAATTTCACTTCCTCGTGATGGGAAACATTTCGCTTACTATCACATAGGTCCTTAATACCCATTACGTAAGGATGTCTTTCATCCTAAAGCATTTTCACGATAATTTCCAAGGTTACTAGGGATTGTTATTGGCAAAGTGAGAAACTTCTTCCGTATCCAGTGCGGACCTATGCAAGTATAATATACCTGCATTTAGGTTCTGTGATAGTTGCCACAAATCGCCAATTGAAAATCGGCGTTGGGGTGGACTTGTATCAAATATTCTGTTCCTCGGTTTCTAAGTCTTGTGGGTTTCCAAGTTCGGCTTCCACCTGCAGTACACATTTAACCAGCAAAATATTGCACTTTAGGCTTACAGCTTATCAATATTAGACCTCCTCTGTAAATTCTTAGGCGCAGGTGAGCTTTTGTAACTCGAAATGTATCTGTGCCTAGGTGACACTCAGCGGCCATTTGGACTCCAGCAGCAATTCTCAAGTTGCAGCCAGAATATGGACAAAGTACCATATTGTGGAACAGCTAAATATTATTCTAAAGTAAGGTCCCATTTTGAAACAGCCATATCTTCCTTACATATTAGCAGTTTTGTTCCATATTGGTATTGGTATCACTACTGTTTAGAAGATTCGAGTCCATTTTTGTGGCTATGGTAATCATATTAATGACTAATCCAGCCGATAGTGTTGTCGAAGTTGGAACTGTTAATGGCCATCCCTCGTGCATGTATTATTCGCAATAGGCAATCGCGCTTCGAAGACTGAAAATTTTCAACGTGGTATTTCCCCAAGATTTCACCATATATCCGTTCACAAAATACAAATATACATTCACAAAATATGCGGCAGATATGTTTTTACACTATTTGAAATTACTTTCATGAGCAACTGATAATCGCCGTTTAATGGAATATTTGGCGTGAAACCACAGCACTGTATACTTTTACATACATACCAATAGATATGGATATGTATACTAAGTGGCCCACTTCATCAGGCATTGGCGTAAGTAGATAACCGTACGTGTGATAAAACAGTTGCAGAACTCCACGGTGCAAGAGACGGCAGTGGCGTGCTCTGCATCTCAGCGAACACGTGAGTGAGAGGCAGTTGAGGAGGAGCCACACAGATTGGCTGAACTATCTCACACTCTACAAAAGAGCTCTGACACTATAAAATTAAGCTTCGAATTCCTCTTTACGAGCAAGATTTTGACGTAATTTGTTGCATTTTTATGTGTACTGTATGCTTAATATTTTGGGTACAGTGGAATCCCGATAACTCGACCTAATCTGGACCTTGAGGCTGTCGAGTTTTAGGGAATAAGGGGTCTGTTATTTAGAACTCATAACATAACACAGAAAATTACATAAATACATATTCTAGCACAATATAGGACACAGAAGTATAACATATTCCAAAGTTTATCACGTACTAATAATTATGTTCCCTTTTGTCCGGTCTCTTTAACGCATACAATTTAATTTCCATTGTCATGTTAATTTGTCGCCTTTTCTTCTCATCCGATATTTTCATTGGCACAAACACAACTCAACACAACACTAACAATAAGCTTGACATCTTAGAAGCTGTCCTGTAACCAGAAATATGTAATCGAAAGTTTAGCTTACCACGTGTAGGGGTATCTTTAGACATGTCAAATTACATTGCTAAGATCTGTGCGAGCGACATGGAAATTAATGACTGGGGTAATGTCTCTGTTTCATTCCTTGAAATAAACAAGACACTGTTGATAATGCGAAATGACATTGTACTTAATCACGTATGGTCCGCGATGTTTATGTACCACACGGAAGCCAGAAGGATAACCTGGCACCTATAGGGTCTTATAAATACAAAAGTAAACTTGATCAAAAACCACTGCGCAAATCATCTCTAAAAGTACTTTTGTACTGGGTAAAAAATAAACCTCAAACATTCCTAACAAGTGTTGAGCTATGTATTCACATTATAAGCAGCAAGCTTCTGATTTCCTGACAATGATCTGCTTGCTGCTTATGTTCTGAATAGTTGCCGAAGGTCACTGTGAGGGAAGATTTTTTGTGTTTAATGCCCGCTTTTACTATTATGGCACCGCAGGCGGTGACACTGGTGATACATGGAATGAAGATGTAGCACCGGTGGAATGAGATGGCGGGGGAAACCGGAGAACGCGGAGGAAACCCGCCACAGCACCACTTCGTCCACCTCGAATCCCACATGCGGTTGCCTGGGATGGAACCCGGGCCGCGCGACATAAGTTGCGGTAGGTTCTATATGTACAGTAATTAAAATTTACCTATACCATTCATACCGTATAGTAGATAATTGAAATGATTCCAGTCAAGTGTAACGATAAAAAATAAAATAAGGAAGGTCGTCGAGTTAAATGGAATATCGAACTATCCAGAATCGGAGTTCTACTGTAAAAAAAGTTTGGAAAAACGGTCAAGGCAATCAGAAGAAAACTCTTGGTTTTTTTAAGTTCATAGATGTACTGTCTTAAGTGTCTAGTCCTATTTCCTGATGCTCACTATGGAACGATATTTTCAAATAGAGAATCTCTGGACACCTCAGTTATTACTGAATATTATGTTAGAATACTCCAACAAAACCGCGGCTAACATAGTTCTACTTTAAAACTCACAACAGATGTCCAACAACAAAATTGCCGAAAGGAATAGAAGGTTTGAAAATGTGAGCTTTGATTGTCATCACAGCTGTATGGAAAAAATCGGATGTGTTCCACTCACAGGCCTTTCTCTACTCTTGTACTAACCATTCTTACACACTCTTATTCCTCTGTCTTTGTGTTAGTTGGTATAAACATTTGCAGAAATTATGTTATTGTTTATTTTCTTGTAGGTACAAGGAGAATATGGGAGTACAGTAGGCTTTGAGCTATAGTCAAATCTTTAAAAGCTTTCAAATTCCGTTTCTCTTTGCACGGTTGAAACATAAAAGAAATGAATAACGATGTTCCATTTGACAGAAGGTTAAGTTCTCCAAAACACAGAAATAAGAAGGAATATCTCCGAAATGGTTCACTCTACAAAAAAATGTACTTAGACATAAATTGTGTGTTTTAGCAAGATCTTTATTTTTTGTAGAGTAAGATTTAGTCTATGTCTTACGGTTTACCAGTTATGCAAAAGTCATCGGAGTAAATAGGACTGCATGGGCTAAAACCAGGAAATTCAAGGTATACATTTCATTGGTTATAAAAATATCTCAAACATATTGTAATTTAATAAAAATTGTTAGAGCTATTTTCAAGAAAATCAAAATTTTCGAAAAATTTTCAACGTAAAGGATAGCTTATCGACTGACCTGTTTACATCCAGAAACCAGTTCAATTCCCTGACCAACCTCAACGCAACGTTGTGGAGTTACGTCACGTTTAAAAAGCTTCTCAAATTTTATTGTTCCTGCCATTCTTGTAACTTATTTTCGAAAAACCCTGTGTGATGTCCCATAATTACTACCTAAGCTATGTCAGAAATAAGTTACTCTAGGCATCTTACAAGTAACAAACTAATATCTTCCTATATTCTTGTGGAATTACGCATCTAATTTGGATCAGAAACCATTTATTTTTTCGAAGTCGGCTGTTCAAAGAACAAAATGTAATTAGATATTTTTGTTTGAAATGCTTCTATGAAGCACATATCCTCATAACTTACACGGTGCGTCATGCTGCACTGTTAAAGGCCCTCTATGGGCCCCTAGGTATAAGTATTGTGACGTCGGCTGGCAGCTTGATCCAAGGTCAAGCTACCTTACACCACTGCGTGGCGAGTAAACGACAATGGGATGGCCTAAAAGAAGCCCGAATGCTGAATGTAGTAAGTTCCCTTCCATCCGGTATACACAACCTACTGAAGATTGGAACGATACTGGAATGGTCAGCTTTTTCATTTTAAATAGGAATTCTCAATTGAAGTACAAGATTATGAGGAAAAGTTCCAATGTAATGTGATATCCTTCAGTAGAATATTTTGCGTTGTCTAAAGAATATTGGTGCGGCTATTGTTCTGCTCTGAACATTACACATCCGGACGTCATCGGTTATTGTTGAGTTCACTTTGATCACCATCATTCTAAATACTCTGACTGTATTTCCAGTAAAGTTCATAATTCCTTCGACCTGTAAAGAAATCTAACAAAGTACGTGTTACAGTAACAAATACTTTTTTTGGAAAGTAAAATAGGCCTGAGGTAGCCCGGATAAAGAGCTGTTCGTCGAACTTATTCTCTTACAAGGCTTCTCTTGCGAGTTTTATGCCACTCTGTAGCTTCCAAAAGGCTAAGCAGCGCCATAGGCGTCCACAGACTTTTTTTCAAGGGTGGGGGGTGCATTGTTGGAGCTTTTCCATCCAACAATATTAATTCATTGTTCTGTTGTGAAGGCTGTAAAAGATGAGTAATAGTATTTATTGGGGATAAAAGTATTAATTTCTGCTGTATAAAAATTATTGATTTCATTACATAATTTTTCATACAGGTTTTCTGTTTTCAGTCTCTGTGGATAAGAATTCTCACAGACTTCAACCATAAGAATTTGTACAATAATAAAAAATGTATAACTATCGTTGCGGCGTGGAACCACTGTTGACAATAAACTAAACTTCCAACTGTCGGTATGGAACTATTATTGATGGCAATAATTAGTTATTGAAAAAAGGGCATTACTTATTTACTTAAAGGATGTAAATAACATCACTGGCAAACTCATTTGCAGCACAAGTGCTATGAAACAATCGATTACCTCTATTGTACCAATTTCCTGAGGAAAAATTGTTGTTTGCGTTAAAATTACAACAATAGTCTAACAGCTAATAATGGGTGTGCATTAAATTTATTGATTTTCAAGGGAAGGGGGTCACAGTCTCCCCTTGCCCTCCCCCCTTTGTGACGCTGATGAGCAGGGCTAACCCTGCTTACTCCTTTCAGATTTAGTTCTCAAATGTAATCGTTATTTCACCTTTACTGTATCTAATCCTTTATAACAAAGCATTTTACACTTTTCTTCGCCCACAATATGCACGTACACTCCATTTTTCACGCCTCCTAATGCATGGCATTTATGTAAATTGGTATCGTATTTTGTTCACTAGAAAACTTCGTCATTTAATTATAATTACCATGCTTCCCAATTTATGTATCATTGTATTAAATGTTGAGTTTTGTGCACCAGTAGGTATAACGTGCCACAGAAATTGAAATTTGCTCTCATCATCACTTATGTACGTTAGCAGCCTCTTATCTTATACATATTCAAATATAATGTGCTAATTATAGCTTCATGACCATAAATGCGGACTAAATAATTACAGAGGGGCAAACACGAAGGGCTAGTTAATAGGAATGTGCGTGACCGTTGCGAATATACACACACTGAATTCTTCATTACAATGAGCAGGAGCAAAACAATGGAAAACGTCCATTTAGTTGCGACAGCTTCATGGAGAGGCAGTTGACTGTCGGTCAAGAATCATAAGCCTTGTTCTATACGTATAAACAAAACTACAAATAAAAATGATTTTGCAAATCTTGACAGCATTTCTAAATCACCTACACTATAATTAATCTACAGTTTTACTTCATTGCCTGTTAAGTAAAATGTTGAAACCACAATGCTTCAGAGAGGGCACTGTAATACAATAAATATTAAGTGACATTCTACGATAGGTGAAATAATACAATTATATAAGTTTACTTTAGTATGCAAACCACCACAGTTGTGTCCTACTGTTGTCCTAACCCTCCAAAAATAATAAAAAATACATTTACATGCATACCTTAGGCATCATGAGTTTGCATAATCTATACCAGTACAATTCTGATGTTCCCAAATAGCTTGTGACCCCCACTCTTTAAGTTTTAACATTTTTCCATCCAGAAATTCGATGTCGAGATTTCACCGGAAATATATGTTTTGAGGCCCCTTGAATCTAGAAAAAGGTCCTTGTGTATGTTTGTGTGTCTGTCAATCTATGGACAGCATAACTCAGAAACGAAAAGTCGGTTAAAAACCAAAGTTGGTATTTAAGTTTAATGTCTTTCTAGGGTGTGACACGAAGATTTTGAAGAATACCACGTATGTTTTCCTTCAAGTGCACTTGAAAATTTTCAAAATTTCTTTGGGTTTGAATTCCGCAAGACACAACGTTTAAGAAATGAATTTTCTATTGTGTATGCCGATGAGAAGTGCAGACATATTCCCACCGGAAGGATCTTAGAAATGCTTAATGAGGATAGGGACGTCTTTACGAATATTTATAAACTGCTCTCCCTTATTCTGCCAATCTCTTGTATTATAGCATCTGTGGAGCGAAACTTTTCTTGTCTAAAGCGCATAAAATTCCTAAGGAATGCAATGTCAGAATAAGACTTTCTTCTTTAGCGAATACTTCGATTCAGAAAGAACTTCTAGTGCAATTAATAAACACGCAGCCATTCTATGAAGACATCACCGACAAGTTTGCAGCCTTAAAGGACCGAAGGATTGATTTGGTATACTAGAAATAGGTCAATTTTCTAAATTACCCTTTAGCTACAGAAAAAAATCGATATGAAATTATTCAATCATGTTTGATTCAAATGTTTAAAATAATTAAAGCCTTAAAATATATTTTTCCACAAAATTTACATCTTGAGTTTTATAGCTTATTCGGCTCTCCTCATTCCAGAGGAATTTTTTTCCTGCCTAGCGGTTAAAGCACAAGAAGTTTGTAAAGCATTATATAAAAAGCGTAAATCTCTTTAACACATAAGATTTATTTTAAATGTATTTTATTGTGGCATTGGCCACTTTTGAGATTTAGCTACGTTAATATTGACTTGAATTTGTCATTGTAATAAATAACTTGCTTAAGGTGCTCTCAGAATTCACTTATTTCTTGCTATGCCATGGATTAGATATGGAATTTGAACATGCCTTTAAACATGTGACTATCGATTCCGTATTTTTCTCTACTCTTGTACTCGCCATTCGGTTTCCTCCATACATCTTGTTCCTAAAAAGAAAACCGAACGGGATGGCTCTGGCGGTAACGTCTGCGGTAATGCCGTGTGACATGGGTCTGCGTGATAGTCAAATCTTATTTTACCTGATGTGACAAACTTTGAAATAGTGGTAATCAAAATTCAATGCGTTCAATCAACAATTTAACTTCATACCTGGGTTCTATAGGAAAGAAGGAATAGAGGTAGACCGGAACACGCATGGATGCAGGGAATGTGGCAACTGGCGAGTGAAAATGGCTAGAACCAGAGGATTGGGAACACCGAGAAAATTGAAGGAAGGGAATTAAAGTGAAAAATTTTGGGCTCAGGAAATTGTATCAAACATTGAAAACCTGTGTATAAATAAATAAAAAATGTCATACCCTTGGGCTTCCTTTCATTAAACTTTTCAGCCAAAGGTTCAACTATTGTTTCAAGAGATTTAATTTGTAAAAACAAAGAAAACAATCAATCTTAATGAATGACGTTTCCTCCTCTGCATTTACATCTATAATCCACATAGTTTATCATAAACGAAACTAATTGATGGTCCGTATAACTCAGTGATGTATCCTGATATCTTGTTATCAAAATACAGGAAATCGTGTGCGTTAGGGCTTAACTATCCAATGTTTAGAAGGATGCAAGATTAATTCCACTACAAACTATTCTTCAAAGAATGGTTATTTAGGTACCAGTTAAAACCTAACAGCAGGATAAGGTGGTTATCGAAGCCCTTATGGCGACTCGTGGCTGGGAAATTAGGTGAAGAGGTACTGGGAAAGAAAAGTATAGCTTTATACAGTAGGCTTTGAGATTGAGTTTTTCCGTGGTTTCCCCATGTCACTAAGGCATGTCATTCCTTGGAGGTGGTAGCCACAATACAGGTCGAAGTGAGCTAGGTGTCCCCTCTGTGTCTGTATCCTTTACCCTTTACCTTTTATACTAATAAGAAATGTTTACTGACATTTTTTTCTGCAAATATTTATCTAGAGCAACACGGAGCAATTAGATAAAAAATTATAAAAATAACCCATCGCTTCTAATTCTCCACCAAGACTGGAAAGTGGTCTGAGCCTAGAGTTAAGCTTTTACCGAAAGTATACGTTTTCAGACTCCTAGAATCTAAAAAAGTACTTTTAGAAAAAGATTACCGTACGTGTATCTATGAAAACGTATATTTCAAAAACAAAAAGTTGGTTAAGCACAAAATATTGGCATTTAAATTCGGTATCTTCCGAGAATTTGATATGAAGTTTCTCAAGAGAATGTCTCAACCCTAAACTTACGTGGACACTTTTTAGTTATTTTTATTTTTTCAAAAATGGCTGTAAGACTTCTTAGTAATCTTTCATTTGTTTAAGATATTTACATGAGATGTAGACATGGTATTTAGGAAATAACCTGTGATGTGATGTGTTCTTCATCTGAATGCGTTTTGCGCTGTCGGAAAATCATAGAAGGTTGACTGATTCTCCTTCTTCTTTCTCGGGTTACCCTACTCGTATAGAGCACACCCCGTCCATGAGGACTTACAAGTCAGCGTCTGGCATTAGATGCCTGTAGAGGAGTAAGTGGACTGTGAACCAGAGAGAATATCCAGGGTGGGCGATTATAATCACCAAGCTTGGTATTCGAGTGAGGAGGTAAATAACAGGAAATGATGCAAGGAAAGGTGAGCAGTTAGTGGAATAAATGACAGGGGAAACCGGAGAACCTGGAGAAAACCCGCTCAGACGTCCCTTTGTCCACCACAAATCTCACATAGATCGCCTGGTGTGGAATTAAGGATTAAGTCTGGATTAAGTCATTAAAAATCAGTACGATTTATGTCAAGTAACATTTTCTGTGTCTTTAACCCCTGCAGAGATATATTGCTTTGAAGTTTCTAGTTTCACGTAGTAAGTTTGTTATTCCTTTTTGCTCGCGCTCGTCCAAAGATCATGGAATTTCATACCATCACATAGCGATCTCCTTTAAAACATTTATGGTATCCTTATACATAGCCACAGTAATATATCGTCCACCTCTACAGCGTGAAGATAGCATTTCCGTCTCATATTCAAGAGGTCCCGAGTTTGAATCTCGGTTAGGGCGAGTTACCTGGACAAGGGCTTTTTCGGAATTCCGGGATTACCCTGAAAGATGAATGTCGGTTAACTAAGCTCTATTGACCCTGGGCTTATTTCAGCATCATTTCACGCATTTCATTCATTATTCAGTATAACCTACTCGTTTAGGGGAGTTAAACTGAAATAAATAAAACAAATAGAAAACAAAAACAAATATGTAAAACACATTTATGAAAGAAATAGAAATAAGAATACACTTTTGTAAGAATAGTAGAAGACGGTGTTGAGAAAGCAATGTGAATAAAAAACATGATATTTATTTGTTCTATCTTTCGTAAACTTTGTTAAGTTGGAGTTGTTGAGTACAGTGATGATGATATATATATTTCACATATCCGTGATTAAGCTAGCAGGAAAGCAGGCTATGTTGTTCTTCCCACAGGGTGCCGTAGATTATGTTTAAAAGCTTATGTCATACATAACTAGGGTTTCTGTCAACGCTAATCATTAGCCCGTCTGCCTGTTTGTTTTGTTCCCTCATGTCACCTTTTGTTTTATCCCTTGTTATCCTCCCACATTCCTGTGCCGATGTTCAACACAATGTTGGACAGTCGAGGAGTTGGAGTCCCAGGAATTTTTATTGCCTTCCTTGTCCGAGATGCGTGGCTGATATACCTATCTACAAATTAATTAAGGGCGAAGAGGAAAGGATCTGTTATGTGCAGAGGGCTGCGTTTAAGCGCTCTTTCCATTTGTGTAGGTGCCGGCATGGATCTATGACGACCCTATGCCATCTTCTGCTACAACACCACGTTTACACTTTAAGCAGTGAAACCAGCTTCAACATAAATGTATTAAAAATAAACATGACTGTTGTATTAGCATGTGGTGTGAAATTTCTGTACTTATTGCGTATTAGTACTGCGAAGTGGTATTCTACTAACGAACTAAGGAAAAATGATTTTAAATAACCAAGTATGTGAAGCTCATGGATTTTCTAAGATGAAGATGGAATAACAGCAGAGCTGTTAAGAATTGTGAATAATCTTTAGACAATGACTTAAATGTTATGAACAATTTTTGGGAAAGTTGTGAAACACCAGAATCGTGCTCTAAAGCACAAGTAGCTTTTATGTTCCAAAAGGGAAACAAAATTATAGGGAGATTAGCTTAATTAAAACAGGCAATAAAATGCGTGCTGGAATCTTAAACAAAAAAAACAAAAAAAAAAAAAAATAAATAAATAAATAAAAAATAAAAAATAAAAAATAAATAAATAAATACGTCAGAAGCTTTAATGATTGAAAAACAGACTGGCTTTAGAGTTCTCGGTTGTGTAATTTTCACAATAAAACAAAGAACTGAAAAATAAAGAGCAGTCAATTTGGAAATTCACTTGGGCCTGTAGGTTATGAGAAAGCCTTTGATCAAGAAAACACTTCGGTAAATATGTATAGAAACGGGCTCCAAAACATATAATCGATGTTAATTATAATTTATTATATAATTTATTTATTATTTATTTAATAATCACCAACTCAAGTTTATGTAATCCCGGGACACGGGGTACTTACGAATGTGAGTCACCCTTGGGATAATTGTCTTTGATCTGAGACGCCCTCTGTGGCTTTCCGGGAGAAGTACCAATCGGTTGGAGAATTCAGTGCCATTCTGGTAGGTTGTCACAGTAGCTTAGTGGTTAGAGCGCCCGCCTAGTGAGCGGAGGTTCAAATCTCAGCTGTGGTATTGACCTTTTCAATTCCGATTTCACCTCTCAAATAATCACTGTATTTAAAGATATTTCGAAATAACAATAAATTCAAGAGCAACAGCCCTTCGCGGGTCAAGGCTTACCACCCGGCTTACCATCTCTACTCATTACAGGTGTCATGAGTGGGATGCAGAACTGGAGGGTGGGACGTGGTCAACGTCCCGAGCTCTGCCGGTCGGCTATGTGGTCTACGCGACTTGGAGTCGCTGCTTCTTTGTGACGTACCTCCTCAGTTGTCCCCTTTGAGACCTCACGAAGAGCGCACTCGGTGCCAAACCTCCCAGCGGGGGAGAGGATCGAACCCGGGTCCTCCGTGCCACAGGCAGCAACACTGCCACTGCCCTATGGAGGTGATCCAAACGTATTGCTAGAAACCCGAAAATTAGCATTGTTATTGCGAAGGGAAGATACACTGAGGTCAACCCAATTAAACAAGGTTTAAGACAACGCTGCACGTTTCACCAAGTTTATTTTTAATTTATATGGACGACATACTAATGGAATGGAAAAATATTTCATCAGATGGCATCAAATATTCCCTTAACTCTCCCACTAAGATGACGTTATTAACAGAGGACTGGTTATTAATAGACTAAGTGAAAACGATCTGCAGAAGTCAATATATCAAGCACAAAAAATAAATATTATTTATAAGTTTAATATTTCAGAACATAAAACAAACATAGTGACTTTTGGGTGAAAAAATCAGTTGGATTAACAGTTATTTTAAACAATACTTTCATGGAATCAATTATAAACCTAAAATATTTGGTATCTGAAGTTGCTTATAAGTTCATAAATGAAAGCATAAATAGACTTCCAGTGTTCCAGCATGTTATGTAGTACAATAAACCATACTCGTAAAGGAAAAAGTAAGAGAAGGCATTCAAATAAAGTTTTATAATGTAACAGTACTACTATGATTATTGAATGCATCAGTGACATCATGGATTCTCACAAATAGCGACAGATTAAGAAGCATCCGAAATGGAGTTTCTGAGATCCATTAAAAGTTATACTAGAATGGATAACATTAGAAATGAACATACATAAATGCAACTAGACACAGTATTATTCTAAGAAGGGTTTTTAGAAAGAAATGGATAGTACGTCCGGAAAAAAAACGGGTTGTAATCGTATGCGTAGGAAAAAGCTATATAGACCAAAAGTAAGATGAGATCAGGGAGACAAACGAAAAGTTAGGAGCTATTTTGGTGAAACCAGAACAGGCCATAAGCCTAATCTTTGAAATGAAGAAGAAGAAGAAGAAAAAGAAGAAGAAGAATAAGAATAAGAAGAAGGGTAGGCACTGGTTCTCAAGTTATAGCGTAAAAAGGTGTTAGTTAATCCGGAAGACCAAATACCATCGGTTTCTCGTCAGGTAGTTCCTGGATTCAGGGAATAGTTTAAAGGTCAACATTCTTCGTTCAATTTTGTATATGACCAATACCTCAACGTGCTATGGTTATGCTATGTGATTGCTATTATTCTTAAAACAATTTTAGCACTATGGGTTTATATTTGTTCCGCTGAGGAAAGCTCACAAAATACTACACATGAGGAATGAAAATGAAGGTTTAACACAATCTGAAACTAAAGCAACATTTGAGAGGTAGAATCGGAACTGAAAAATTCAATGCCACAGACCTTCCACAATAAGCAGTTGTTTGCAGCACTAAGTTTTTTGGCATAAATAAATAATAATTGAAGCAGCATATCATCAGTTTGTTGATCATCAAATTCTAGCTGTGCAGTGACATAGACAATTTCATATGAGGTTGAAGTTTTTCTTTTGGGAGGATAGATTCGTTCAACATTAGAAATGCTGTGCAAAATGGGCAGAAAATACACATAACAAAAATGAACAAAATAACTTGCTTTGGGCTGAGCCACATGAGGCTAGATTTAACATTAAGATATGCGTGGTGCTTTTATGTAACCTTTCTTTTAATTACTGTTACTAGCACATAAATGGCAGCCAGTCGCAAGATAGTATGAAACAGCTGAGCTAATATGGAGGCGTACAAAGCGAAAACCGACAGTAAACAAAGGATGTTATTTGTATGAATCAAAAAGTAAACAAGAGGTAATGCACGGTTAAAGGACGTTAAACTCTCAAGAAACGAAACTATTGACGAGTAAGATTTACAAAGTAATAATTTTATAAAGCCATGACAGGTGAATAGGTTTTTAATTGTAATAAATAATGTTCGTATGTTGAAATTAATGCATAATGTAATAAGCCTGACTACAATCATCAGCTAAGCAATGTAAGATTTTGTCAGAAAGTGGGAGTCATTTATTTTTACAGAAGTGTTCGATGTGATCTATTACTGACGGCAGCAGTAGCAATTAAAGGCCGCGCTTGAGTTACCTAAATTAGATTTAGCTGTTACCGGCGAGGTACGTTTAAATGTTTGCAACTCACGCTAACGACACTACGCATTATCATTAAACAAACAATGATGTTTAAACCATAAAGTGACCCGGCTTAAGTAAACAGATATAATTCAATAGTAACATTCAGAAACAGTTTAATTCTTCAACCTCAAATACTCGACAATGCCATTAAATTGATTACCCAACCTAACTTGTACTGTTCATTTTCAGATCTGCCCATGCACACCCTGAGACAAGGTTCTCGTAGTTCTTCACTATAGCAGCTGGTAGCAGATGCACAGAAGAACGGTGTTGGAGACAGCGTCAAAAGTGGTACAAATATCAAGCGGCATCCACGTAAATAGAAATTAATTGCTGTTTGACGTATACCTAAACATGAGTTAAGTTTCCTTATAAGTATATGGCCATTTCGTCAATCATTTTGAATGATTGACCATGAAACTTCTGTGCTTATCAAATGAAATGAACATATCAAATGAACATGCATTCATTTCAGTGCTTACGTTGTGTTTAAGTGTAAGTTTAATTGTGCATGGGCTCTAGTAGATCAGAGTTTTATGTTACAAGGAGGTTTACTGGGGGCGATTCACTGGTATGTCACATAGCACACACAACATTTAATGGCAGCTGGCAGGAAGAGCTGGTCAACACAAAACCCAATGCTTGCCACGTCTTGCGGTGTTATATAGTTAAAACTCCGTGAAATCACTCTGTAAAACCAGTGATATAATTATTATTCACACAACAGGAAAGAGAATAATCTGATCATGAAGTGGTCCGCTATCAGCCGTTATTAAATTTTGTGTCTGTCACAATAGCGCTGTGTTTATTCCGGATTTTCTAAACCATGACTCACTATGTTAAGATATGTAAATGACAAGTCAACATACTTTAATATTCTGAGAATAGCCTCTGACATTTCCTTTATTCGAAACGAATTTTGTGCAATTGTGCATAATTGACGAAGTGTAAGGGATAGTAAAAGATTATAGATTAAAGTTATAGATCTCATTAAATCACACAGGTTATGTAAAGCAGTTTTTTTGTCATTAATCATTTTCGAGATAGTCAAGCAACGGTAGGGTCATGAGCCTAAATGCCGTGGTAGAAAGGATGGTCAACGGAAGGCTTAAGAACATGAAGGTCGGGACGGAAGGACGTAACAGATCTGCACGTGTCAAACCATTCAAATATGACTTTTGCAGCCTTTCGCAAACAATTCATTGTCGTCACCAAGCACACTGATGATCAGCAGAGAAAGAAGTTCTACAACCGCACAGTCATAATTCAAGAACTTGACCTAAATCGCTAGAGAAGGCTAGAAAACGCTGCAAAGTTCGCCTTGCAAATTACAATACTGCTGCGCGTCTCAGGAAGCTGCATGCTTCTATAACGGCCATACAGGGTTTCGAATACTAACGGTAGGGTTGCATTAATGAACGCAAAATGACGAAAGCAAATTCCCGTCAGGTGTCTAGAATATCGGAATGCTGACAAAGCAGGCAGCAACTTTATTAACGCGGGCAATTTAGACCACACCGTCTATCCGTTCTCGTCGTATCGTCTTGGCCGCGACATTCACCTAGTCACGATGCCCTATCCCTGATCAAATGCCACCACATCAGGCAGTCTTTCGTTGTCGAGACGCGAGATCTCCAAGAACTACTAAGGTAAATCTGTGTGTATTATTAGAATTCGGCCGGGGATTTCGGTCTCCCGGACCCACAATGTATAGTAAAGGACTAGTCCACCAACCAAAAATTAACATTGTTCTGCCCCCTAAGTGAAGGTCAATCCTCCCTTAACCACTCTTGAGTGCCTCTTCTCCTCTGAAAGTACATCCCGCTGTCTTCTGGTGTCTCTCTGTGAGAGGCCCGTTGCACGCTTTGACTCGTTGGGAACCCATCCTGTCTTCAGGTGGCTCCAACATCACATCTAAGTACTGAGCCACTGGATGAAGATTCGTTACGAGCGGCAAGCAGCAATACATGTTTTCCAGCAGGGTGACCCTTTTGGGGTTGCATTACCACACAATTGCACGATCAACTTCAACAATCTTGGTAAGGGCCCTCTCTCGGGAGGAAGGGGATTCATAGTGTAGTTTACCGCATCTAAAGTCCTGCTCCAGATGGTACATTTGTATCATCTAAGCCACTACGGCGGTGCCAGTCGGATAATTCCTCCTTTCGTGGGTGTGTATTAGCAGGCTTAGCCGTCTCTCTTTTGCTGTCACTGGTACTGTGGCAGTCTCAATGTGCTGGTAAATCCCCAATTCCTTATAAGGGGCATCCATTCTGGTTCTTGTAATCCGCACATATTCTTTCAACAGTCATCCAAAGGGGCTTGTGACGGCATTGAAGAGACGTATCATGGGTTCGACATAACCTGGGACCTTACGCTTGAGGTTATCTTGTAGGCATTTGCCATGGTGGTCCATCGATCGGCCAAAGTGAGTGAGAGAATTTGCTCCTACGATCACTTTGTGGATATCTGCGTCTAGGAATTTCCAAGTTTAAGTGTCTATTGTCCCTATGTGCAGTTTGTCCTCTGTAAATCGGGGCCCCATTTGTGGCGTGTACCAGAAATTGGGTGGGTTAAGCCTTGCGTGAGATTCCGTTAAGTAGCACAAATACGCAGGCTTCGGTGTCAAGCAGGAGATATCTGTTTATTTGGCATCTAATGCAGAGGTGGTTGGAAAGAGTAGTTACAGTTGGTTCCGCCACACTCGTTGTGCTGTATCTTTTTTTTTTGGGGGGGGGGCTGATTGTGGCCCAAGAACTTGGGGAGAGCTGTGCAGTTGCATGCACTGCGGCTTTAGCGCTTTTGGTACCAGCAGACGTTGTTGCCGTCACCGGTTGTCTGTTGACTGTCTGAGGATGTGGAGGTCCCTGTTCTCTAGGTTCCTCAGTCTGTTGGTCAATGCCTATATCTGGGGTTGAAGTTCCTTTGTGGTTCTACCAGGCGGACCTATACTCGCCTATCCTCTGGTTCAGGATACGGTGCACGCGATGCGTGCCAATCTCTGCAATGGTTCGTCCTTCCAGGTTGCCAGAAAGGCTTATGTTCCTGAGGGGAGTCTGCGTAGCAACGGAAGTCTTGGGAGTTTCTCTGTCGCATGTATGCCGGCTTGTACCATAGCTATGAATTATGAGTTCCAAGAGAGTGTCTTTCAGTAGTCTCTGTAGTTGTTGCCGGCCCATAGTAGCATAGATTTCCGCTGGGCGGTCCTTGAGAACCTAGTAAGATTAAGCCCAGGAGTCACTATGAGGTATGGAACCTGGAGCACCATTTGTTGAGGAAGTTTCTTGATGATGTAAAACTCTGGTTAATTGTGAACTGATATGGTGTGCTGAGAAATTTGCCTCTGCCTTCAGGAACCCTGTCGCTGTAGAAATTCGGCAGTGGGATGGAAGTGGCACATAGCGCTCCCATGTGTGGCGTCCATTCCTCTGTGGTAGCTTTCTACGGGGTTTTATTGTTTATATTTCCTGTACCTTTTTTCTGTGTCTTAGACCAAACTGTATCATTCCTGCAGCAACATAATCCTAGAAATTAAATATCTGAAATATTCAGCAACATCTGCAAGATGAGCATTTGTAAGGCCGATTATACCTTGTAGTTATTTGTTTAGTGTGTAGTGAGCATGGTGCGGAAATATATTTACGAAACTTATTACATTTTTAGCTTAGTTTTATGTTATCCTTTTATAATTATTTTTATAATTTTATTTCCCGTTATTTTGTGTCACGACTTAGTTCGTCAGTGTTTTGCAATGTTTCTAGCGGTGTCCTTTTTATTCGTGCTAATTGAAGGCAGATCTGCCCGTTAGGTAGATTTGGGCAATTTATATAAACTGGAACTTCATAGTATCTTGGTCAATGCGCTCTCTGTAGCTGACTCTTTGCGTCAGTTGAAATATCTGAAATAGAAAACCTTTCCCGAGAGTCATGACTTTGTAGTACGCTGTTTGAATGCGCTCTGAAGCTCTAGCTAAAATTTCTGAAATTCTGTCCGACTTGGACCGTAGCGGCCCACTATAGACAGTAGTGCGCAAGGATTTCTACCGTATACGACCTACGATTAGAGCCGCTTATTTATTGATATTATTTATTCACATATTTATTTGTTTATTTATCTTCATATTTAAATACGTGAATAACACTGAAGCAGGAGTTCTTGGCGTTACTGGCTAAGCACCAGGTTTCGGTTCGGATGTGTGTGTCTGTGTGTGTGTGTGTGTGTGTGTGTGTGTGTGTGTGTGTGTATCTGTGTGTATGCCAAATGATAAACTAGTTGCGTATCCTGGAAAAAAGTATTTTGTAATTTACGTAATTCTCATTTTCTTCAGCTACTGGCAGAAAGATAAATGCACCATGTTAGTTCTGCGTTAGAATTTTTGAAGTTCTCATTGAATATACCGTTGAATGCTGCTCGATCATGTTGGTTATTGTGGTTACCAGTTATTTGCTGGGTACTAAAGGCCTTACGATCCTTGGCAGTTTTTCAATAATTTGTTTTGGATATTTTCATTTCCGTTCACGAACGTACGAGAGCTGCGCAAGAATATTATTGAAGACCAGTGATTACAAGAAGATTTGTGGAATTAATGCAAACAGTTACTTTGCGAGTTTTTAGGATTTCCGGATTTGTAAAGTAATCTTTCTGATTTGAACCCGGTGGAGAAGTTATTGCGTTCTGCCCAAAAATATATTACTGAGATTTAACTGTAAACACACATTTTGAGGTCTCGTGGATCCGAAAAGTGTATGTTTAGGAAAACATTCATGTGAATGTGTGTTGTGTATGTGTCCACAGCACAATACAAAAACTAAAGGAAAGTTCGTGTTTAAGCTCAGCATCTTCCAAAGATGCAAAACGAAGCTTTTTTAGAAAATCCGGCACCCCAGATTGCGCAGGTAAATTTCGTTAGGACATCAAATGTTGCAATTGGATGAAATTCAATTAAAATATTTAATTTATAATGAATGGTAAGATAAATGAGAGGGTTTAGAAGAGAGAAGGATGTTTTAGTTTTCTCCTTCGAATTGAAGAAGGATTTATGATGAAATTTTTAAAAACTAATAGAGGCTTTTTAGCTGAGCATGGCCCATATTGCGAATACCTCTTTCGTTTTGGCTTTTCTAACTCTAAATTATGGCGTTTTGGTCTAAATGAAACACGTGAACATGCATTATTTGAATGACTATTGAGATATCATTTGGTTATGGACTTACAGTGGCTCATTTGGAACAGTTGCTTATTCAATTTAATTAGAAAAAAAAGATGGATTCTAAACAAGCTTGCAGGCTTGATTTCAAATTATAAATATAGGGAACTTAAAAGCCAATCGGTATTGTAAATTAATTTTGTTGTTTTTCTATTTTGTATTATTGTTTATTGATCACGTGTTTGTGTTATCTGTTATTCTCCTTTGTTGATTATTGTATGAAATTTTATATTTTACTTATAAGGATTTTGTTAACTGTTAATGAATTATTGTTAATCATTGTTCATTATTTATTTTATATTTATGTTTGTTAAAATGATTACCCTGATAGTGCACAGTGATTGACTTGCATAGCAACCATTCAATTATACCCAATTGTGACCTTCATTCACTGCTTTTGTTCTAATTGCAATTCCAGGAACAATTATTTTGCTCAATTGTATTATGTTCTTTATGTATATGTTGTACCTTATTAAGTTATTGATTACGTTTCTATTGTTAATTTTGTTTATTTATGTACTGAAACTGTATAATAGTAACAGATATGTAAATTCTAAATCGTAAATGAGAATAAGCCTGGCAAATAAAATAGGCACCAGGCTAAATAAACAGGTGTCCCCTAGTAGGTATATGACAGCACAGGCTACGGGGCCAATTTACCCCAGACTATCCTTTACGTCGAACAGTTTTGGAAAACCTTAATTTTCTCATTCATCGTATAGCAATTTTTATTAAAGGGCTATACGTTTTACCGACGTCTCCTTGTTGACTTATTTTGCTTGCACGCACACGTACATACACATGGTCACACAAAAACATTTTTCTAAAAATTATTCTTTTATCCTGGGCACCTCAAAAAAGTGTAGTTGATCAGAAGTTAAAAACAATTCTTGTTGGCTGATTTGCTTACTAATATAAGCTTAATATTAGGAGGAACTAATTCCGTGCTTAATATAAACGAACTCGTTCAAGCGTGTTACAGCTAAATTGTGATTGCCGGAACTTGGATTCAATAACATGTTACAGGCGCTTTTCTTATTTTAAGGGGGTGTCATCATTTATATAATCTGTGCTAAATGTAAAATTATGCAACTTAATGAAACCATTTTCTTACAGAGGTAAGGTATAGCAGCAAGTTACATTATTATTTTTTATTTCGCATAGCCTTGTAATTTTTCCCGTCCTTTTACGAACAATGCAGTATGATGACAATTTTACAACGGAATGTCTTATAAAGTATATTAATTGCATATTATTAATTGGAATTGATATAAACAAAGCACGGCTTAGAAGTCCTACGGCTATACTAAGTCACTATACTAAGCGCACAAACCAAGTGTTGCTGATTAAGCTTACGCTTGTAAGCACAACATCCAACACTGGAATCGTTTTTACTTCTGCTCCTCTACTGAATCGAGCCACAGTGACAGCATATTTTCTACATATGTTTGTATAGCAATTTTGGGCCTTAGATTACAAAGACTGCTGAACTATTGGTTTCAAAACTGCGAGGTGGGCCGATGGTTGTCATGTTCTCTGAACAAGGGAAGCATATCACAAGTTTCATACTCATACCATCCGTACAAGAACGCATGAGAATCAGATGACCTTTCACCTAGGTCTTAAGAAGTTGTTCATTTATTTTTAGAGAAACAGAGGGTAGTAGAGAAAGTATAGACGTCCTTTTCTGTATGTGAAAAGAATTATAGTAGTCTTATATCATAATGCGCATACATTCATCGAGCATAATGCTGGTACCTAGTTTGATTTTCATATTAGTTCTTTTATATTGAATTTTTATATTAATACGCCAATCTTCTTCTTAGTTTGATTTAATTGTTATCTGTAATTTGTTTTCTACTGTATTCCATTAATACAGTTTATTGTAACACACAACCTCTCTGATCACCAATGTATGTCGGTTGGCGTCATATTTTGATTACATATATCTGACACAATTGACGTATTTCAATGAAATCTACATGTTTTGTAATTCCTACGGTGTACCAGTTACATAGACCTCATTCAGAATAAAGAGGACTGTACAGAAAATTCAATACATGCATTTTACTGATCATGAAAATAACTTATTTTAACCGGACGTTTCGTTTTGAATTATGCTGTTTACGGACACATACACCATACACTCACACACATACACACACACACACACACACACACACACACACACACACAGACACACACACACACACACACACACACACACACACACACACACACACACACACACACACACACACACACACAGCAATACTTTCCTACTGTAGCAGACAGAATGGAGTTAAGGATAAATCTAAAGGCAAACCTTACAACACTACTGACAGGACACGGAAGACTACTATAGGTACTATACTACATACTACTATAGGTTCCACATCACAGATGACCCAAGTTGTTCCTGCAATGGAGGAGAGCAAATAACAGACCATATATTATATGACTGCAGAAATCTAGAGGAAAAAAGAAGAACATTCAGAAGGAAAATAATTCAAAGAAGAGGAAAATGGCCACCAACTAAAGCCGAAATTGCTAAAAGCTATTTTAAAGAATATGTTCAGTATGCAAATGCAATTGATCTAACGAAAAATAATTGAATTGTACAAATCTATACATTTATTAATCTTAATTTATATATGATTATTAGTTTACTTTGTAAGCAAACCCAACATGTAGTATTACATATTATAATGCAACATGTAGAACAATAAAGAATCTTTAAAAAAAAAAAAAAAACACACACACACACACACACTCACACACACATATACACACACGCACACACACACACACACACACACACACACACACTCTCTCTCTCTCTCTCTTTCTGTCTCTCTCACACAAACATATACAAACACAAACACATAAACTAACATACTCACTGACCTTTTTCAAAAAAATATGAGTGTCGCATTTGCAACACACGGCAACGCCGTGACTAAGCTATTAGACCGTTTGCTTACCCCCTAGGCGGCCCGAATTCGATCCCAGGGACCCGCATGTGGTATTCGTAGTGGACGAAGCGCATCTGGGCGGGTTTTCTCCTGATTCTCCGGTTTCCTCCACCACTCATTCCACAAATTGTTTCATCTTACCTTTCCTGCGCTACATATCATCATCTTCCTCACTATCATACCTGGTGCTTGGCCTACCATCCGCTTCCAGATCTTTACTCTGTCTGGTCCATAGGTTCGTCTGCTCTCCGACAGGCATCTGGCGTGTAAGTCCTAGGGGGTGTTAGACCTACATGAGGGGAGGGTAATCAGGGAAAGAAGAAGCAGAAGCGTTTACATGACTGTCTAGTTAATCTTTTACAAATCACTCTTACAAATCCTTATTCTTCCATATACTTCTTGTTAATAGAGTTAAACATACATTGTTCAATTACTTATTTCATTACCTTACACGTATAAGAATACAATAATCTCAAGCGTGAGTCACAAATTTTCATGCGAGGCAATAGCTCAATGATGTCTTTAAAATTCTGATCTCTTTACACGAACACCAAACACAAAGTACGAATGAAAGCAAGAAACAAAGACAGACAGAAAGAAAGAAAACAGTGCTATCAGTTGTAATTGAGGAAATTATAAAGCGTGTGACAATACAAATCAATTATAAGTAATATTTCGAAATGGTTAATGTCCCATTTTATTTTACATAGATTGTACTCTTCACCAGGATCTACATTTTTTTGTATAGAAAGATTCTGCGAAATACTTCTTAGGGTTAACCAATTATGACATAGTGCTTCGGAATAAGGAGTACATCCGTGGCTATTTAGGAAACATTTAAGGTACCTATATATTTTACTTGCATACGGTATTTTAATAAAACTGTTGGAGCAATTTTTGAGAAATTAAAAACAAGGAAAACTTGGCATGTAAAGGGAAGTTTTAGGGTGGGAAATTTTCATAAAAATCTTAAGGTCTCATCCTGTAAGGCCCTGAGATTGCATACCAAATACGGTCCTTAACACCGCGTTTTCTTTCTGATTTATGCTGTTTACACACACGAAGTATTTCGTAAAGAAACACCTTTGGAGTTTAGGGTGTCCCAAAATGCGCTTTTGTGTGAAATATCGATATTGAATTTTGGATAGCATACAGTACATCCTCAACTTAAGCATGCAGTAAAAAATTAAACAGCGGTTTTTAGAACCAAGGGGTGTCAAAACACATTTCCAAAAAAATCTCGGAAGAGAATCTCTGGGTGAAATACTCGTACAATGGATCTTATACTTATTGCAAGTGCATAGTAGAAAAAGGAAAGTCATTCATATGTAGTCTTAGAGAAACGATTATTTAGGATATTTGGTGGTGAATGCAAATTTTTCTGAATGTAAATTTATTCCTCTATGCACCAAAGTAACTAAATCAGTATTATACATATGGAGTATTGAATAAATGCTTAATGTCTATTCTGTCATAACTTGGATCAGTAGGTCACTTGTCAGCTGACGTTTTTCTGTTATATAGTGACCACTGATTGTGGCAGTAGGTCTATAGATGGCCTTGGTTTTGTTATTATTGAGTTATTATGATTATGATTATGATTATTATTATTATTATTATTATTATTATTATTATTATTACTATTATAATTCTTCTTCTTCTTCTTCTTCTTCTTCTTCTTCTTCTTCTTCTTCTTCTTCTTATTATTATTATTATTATTATTATTATTATTATTATTATTATTATTATTATTATTATTATTATTATTATTATTATTATTATTATTATTATTATACTTGCTTTTATCTGAAGTCCAATGTGTTTATTCTTACACACAGACAAATGTTTTTGTAATTTTATGTTCTAAATAATCAAAACATTGAATACTTATGGCATTCTTATATAAGGTTTGTGCCAAATGCCTACACAAATACGTTAATATTACAAAATTAATGTATTTATGTATGTCTTTAATATCCTGACTTACGAAGAGATTTTGTTAGTAATTGATAGTATGGCATGTACTTGATATTTCAGACGTGAATTTTCTGTCGTTTGACTGACACATGTTTCGACAACCAACATGATACCCCAAAGCTACATTTGGTCCAGCTGCTGGGTAAAGGAAATGACATAAGTGCTTTTGTCTGCTTTCTGAATACTATTATTAGCATTATTATTATTTTATGTCGGCGCCGTGTGCTCCGTACGCACGCACAAAGGAAGAGGATAATAAAACAAAAGTTAAGAAATGCCGGTCACACATGCGCAGAACATATTACCATACGTTACGATTTTTAACGTGACTGTTTTACATCACGGTGACTGGCGCCACGGTGATTTCTAGGAACAACATCACGAGGGGCATTCATAATAACGCTATATGACGTGCGTTGCTCCCCAAGGACTAATGGGGTCTACGTAGGGGCTCCTCTATAATGGGGTGGTCATTCTGCTCCATTTGCAAAGGACCACTTGAGTGCTTATTTGTTCCAGCTCCAAACTTATTAATTTTATACCCTTTTAAAGAATAACTTGAATTTACTGGTGTCTGTGTTAGCTATTATATGAAAAAATACCGTGCGAATGGAGCATAATAAACGCAAAATAACCCCAAATAAAGCCACATTTATTAAGCTGCCTCTGAGTCGCTTTCATTCTGTGAAACAAAATGAATGCAAACATGTTGACGTCTGTTTTGTATTTGCTAAACACGTAAGTGACCAGAGTCGTGAAAAATAGATATTAACTTTGTTGTAAAGTTAAGGATATTCCCTATAATAAGTAGAAACCATGGTAACCCTTTTCTTGCAAACAGTTTCGAGGAAAACTGGACAAGACAAGATCATTTAATGTTAAAGTGACCATTGCATAGAAAATCAGAGATGTAGAGTCAATGTATAGGTACATTCATGATTCTTTCACCTCAGCCTGGTGTGGAGTTATACTACAAAAAGTTATGTTAATCTCTTTAAAAATACTCGACGGCGTAATTCCTATGCAGTAGTCCGTGATAATGGACAAGAATAGTCTTACAGTTAGAATGTTTTCCACTGTGCTTACGAGTATTTTATATCCAGGGAATAAAGTTACTGTTGTGTATGTTGCTATTGTCTATTTATATTTATTTTCTTTTTTCTTTCTATATTTTTTCATGGAAACTTTCATGTTATATTCTACGGATGTTGTCAAAGAAGTGCGTAGATATTTTTATTTCCAATGACACGTTTTTTAGGATATTTTAAGCTACATTTTATCTCATGCATCATCAAACAAAAATATACAAGGTTTGAACAAAGAGTTTCCGAAATTAGACTAGTCTCCTTGGGTGTTGATACACTTGCCCAGCGTTTTCGCCACTGCAGGAAGCAGCTCTGAGAGTCATCTTCTTTAAAAAGTTTCAAAACCTGTCATTTGCGATGGATAACATCAATGTCCCCAATTGGTGACCTGCTGCCGTATTTTAAATCCCGGGAGAAGAAAAACCTATGCTGGAATGAAGTCTAGAAAATAGGCAGATCATATTCATTCTTCTTTTAACCAAAACTTGGCGGACAGAAATGGCTTCGTGCGCTGGCATATAGTCCTTATATATGAACCAGTCACCATTCATCCTTTCTCGGGAAGTTTGCGTCTCACTCTGCTTTACTCTTTGCAACAGTTGTTTGTAGAACACTTGATTCCCTGTTTGGTCCTGTGGTACAAATTCCTTATGTACAATTTTGTGTTATGAAAATCATCATTGTCTTTACTTTGGATCGAACTTGTATACCCTTTTTGGGGCGTAGAGATGAAGATTGTTGGTTTGTTTGTGGATCCTACCTCAAAATTCATGTTTCATCACCAGTAATAACTTTCTCCATAAACTGTGGGTCATTTTGGAACTGTTCTTTAAAATCTGTGCAGAGAATCACAGAGATTTGCTTAGGTCATTTAAAAGGAGGCGAGGCATGTTGTTTGCGGCAAGTTTTCTCATGTCAAAATTGTCTTTTAAAATGCTTTGAACAATTCCAAAGGAGACTCATAATGAATAAGAAGTTTTTCTTATTGAAATACGCCTATCATTTAATAACATTTCCCTCGTATGATTGATATATTCGTCTGTTTTGTTGGAACAGGTTCGCCAACAACGAACGCTCCACTGGTACTTTCTTTTCATTTCTTATTTGTTAATGATAATGAAAATGGTTACATTTAGACAAAAGTTTATACTCAAGATGAAATGCATCTAACAAATGAACACTTAATAAAAATTGTAACAAATAAAAGGACAGGAAAGTACTTGGAGTATACGAAATAAATGTATAAAATAAGGAGCAAAATGCTGAAGTAGAAAAGTCAAATGAATAAGATTACAATCAACAGTATAAACCAAGCACAAGCAGGTTGATAGGCATTCTTTGAATAACAAAAATATTACATGCCCATTTTTCACTTAATGGTCCTCTGTTAAGTTACTGTTTGAAAACAAACTATTGCTTTCTCCAGTACTGTTACTAAAGGAACTTCTTAAAATCGGAGGGGTGATTTGTGTACTTTATGCCATATTGTTGAAAGAATTTGGTTACTTCATACTTCATACTTTCGTTGGAGAGAGAGAGAGAGAGAGAGAGAGAGAGAGAGAGAGAGAGAGAGAGAGAGAGACATTATGAGGGCTGAAGGGGGGTGGAGGACAAGGGAAGACTGCAATGTGGATCTGGAGAAAAATGTACTAGTATGTTATAAGTAATATTTTAACTTCTATAAACACTAAAGCTGTTAATAATGTTATTTCCCTGCCTATTTACTCAACAGAATGTCGCTTTACGCAAAAAAAGCTCCATTCTTCAAGTAGCCCAACCTGACCTGTAATTTGCTACCCAATGTGACCACCTTAAAATTCGAGCATTAAGCCATGCATGAAGGGAATTTGCCAGAAGTATCTATATGAAGTTATATTGTTAAACTTGGCCTCATTGCTCAGCATTTCAACTAACAGATTTAAAAATTAACGGCATTTTTGTCATCCTTTGCGTATTTATTGCCACTAAATGCAGATTGTGTAAGGAGTAATGACAATATATGCAATATAGGCAGACAGGTTAAATAACCAGTTTTTATGTTCTGGACTTGCGACAGCTCACAAATAAGTGGAGCAATTTGGTGATACGAGTAGGGTAAACATGGGGCGAACGGGCATGGGGTAATGAACACTCGCTGAGAACATTTAATGTAGTTTTCTTATTATTTTAGTATCACTATGCACTGAGAACCCGTGCGTACGTTAGAGTTTTATGCACCTATTGTGGAAAGGATCTGTAATTGTATCGAAGGAAACGTACAATCCAATAACAGAAACGGAACACGTAATAAGCACTTGTCATTTAGTTCTTGAACTGTAAGGTTCTATCCATTGCAGAGTCATAAGAGTTTTACGGAAAATGAAGGTATAAAAGAATGTACTATTGGTGATAAAGCTTATTAGAGTAAATTTCTTCATTCTGTCTGCCTTCTGAGACATTTTCAGTTTGACCGTATAGTGGAGCAGATGAACACAGCTCGGGTGAGCAAAAGGACAACGCATACTTGGTCTCACAATTAATTCAACATAACTCTTGAAACATTTATACACGTGAATCACATGCAAATATACAGGGTGGTCCATATAAAGTGTTACAGGCGAATATCTCTTAAGGGAACAGAAAACAAAAAACAAATTCCAAGTAGTACAAATCCTATAGAAGCAAGGGTCCATCCAAATTCTGACATGGAAAACATTTTCATGTGGCCCAGCCTCAGAATTTTAAATAAAGCCATGGCAATTTTATTGTATATTCTGGTCTCCAAAAATAAACTAATAACTAACAGGTGTCCAAATGACCCTGTTGATTGATACAATGCTCCAATCGTCTCCTTGTATCCATATGGACCCTTTTGAGAGCAGCGGGTGTGACATATGCACGTGCTTCAACGATCCTTTGACCTAAGATCTTCACATTGAGGGGCTTTGTTTCAAACGCAATATTCTTGATGACTCCAAAAGAAAAAAATTCAATGCGGTGAGATCAAGAGATCTTGGTGGCAAAGGTATTGGGTTGCCTAGGCCGATCCAGCATCCAAGACACAACTAATTGAAATTGAATCTTACACCTTCATAATAGCAAGGTGGTGCACCATCTTGTCAAAACAGTGCTGTACCGTCTGTACTGAGGTTGGTGCAGGAACATCAAGAAACTCGTGAAGCTCACCTTGCAGGGATTCCAGATTCCATGGTCTTTTAAGTTCGGCTGGGAGAAGGACAGTACTACTACTACTACTACTCTAATAATAATAATAATAATAATAATAATAATAATAATAATAATAATAATAATAATAATAATAATAATAATAATAATAATAGTAAAAAATTAGTATGAATATTAATAATATAAGCAATATAATATACTGTGATAAAATAATAACTTCAACTAAAAATAATGCAATACAACAATAACATTAATAAGAAACGAAGAAAATATGCCAATGAAATATTACGGCAATTTACAATCTGTATTCCGTACTGCTAGAAATAGCAGCATATACAAGAGTGAGTTTATTCCCTGGAAAATAAAGCTTCTGTAACTAAAGTGGAAAATATTAAAAAACTGTTCTTGTTTATTATCACGCACACTACACACAATAGTTCCAGTCCTGGGAACTACCTCACATCACTTGTCCTCTCTTACAAGCAGAACAAAGTTCACTAACGCCACTGGCGCCCGCTTCATAGTAGTAATGACATTGAGTTCTGCAACTCTTTTAACGGACCCGGATGATATGGGCCACCTGGTATGATGCTTTCATCATGTTTATTAAACTTAAATTCAGGCACGTGTTCATTTTCAGACTAAAATAGGGAACCCTGAGTTGAAAATTATATTCCTGAATCTCAGAATCAAGCTCCATTGGAGAATTTTCAGGACGCAATTTCAAATACTTAGAACAGCACTGTTTTGTTCCTGCATTCTTGCGTTGGATTTATGCGTGACTGAAGCGTGTATGGCGCAAGTTAGTTTTGAGGTGTTAAGAGAAGATGAACAGAAAAATAACCAACTATTTTACTCGTTCTCCTGCATCTAAAAAGTTAAAACTTCTACATGGTAGTTGTGCGAGTAAACAGTCGAAAACTGCGACGTTGTTAGTAGGTGAAAGCCTGAACATTGAACCCACGTGTGAAAATACAGTGAATCAAGCGAATGAACCGGTGTATGATAATAAATCAGATAATCTTCCAGAATGTTGGACTTTGGATCAAAAAAGTGCCTTTTGTGAGAGAAATGAGTGGTTAATCGTTTTAAATAAACAAATTGGTTGCAAAATTTGCAAAGAAGTAGGAAATTTGGGTGTAGAGCGTAATAAACAAGGTATAAACATTGCACAACCTTGGGCTACAGTCTCTGTGCTGTCATCTGGTTTTTCCAGAAAAGAACAGATGGTTTCTTTGCGGGAATAAATATTTAAACACAAACACAGTTCCGCTCATCAAGCTGCGGCTCAAGTGCTACTTCGTGCTAGGAAAAGGTTTGCACTAAGGCGTTTGAGAACGATCAGGAAGTGAGCAAATGTATTTCGCATAACTTATTAGGTCGCGAAAAAACATCAGTCGTTCAATAACTTTGATGCCGAATTTGATCTGCAACAACTTAACAGTGTTGACATGGGCCGCATTTTACATACCAGAAATGGATGTGGTAACATTATTAATCACATTGCGCAAGAAATGAAAACTACAATGATTAAAGCAATTATTGAAATGAGATCAAAAATGTCATTAATTGTCGATGAGAGCACAACAGTTACCCAATTATGATCTTTAATAATTTATATGCGAACCAAGGTCCCTTACATGAGTGAGCCCACTAATATTTTCCTTGATATAGTTGAGCTAAATAATGTAACAGTCAAAGGTATTTGTCACACATTTTTTAATTGTTTGAAATACATGGGATTTTCTAATGAGTTCCTGAAAGAAAATCTTATTTCAGTTGCAACAGATGGAGCAGCAGTGATGATGGGAAGGAAAAAAAAAAAAAGGAGTTGAGACAGAATTTCCTACAAGTTTTGGTTTGGAATTGTGCTAACTATAGACTTGAATTGTCAGTTGGTGATGTAATTAAAAGAGACTTACCATCACATGTGAATCACTTTAGATCAGGAGTCGCCAGACTCCCCGATTGAAGAAGCTACTACATTTCAAAAAACAATAGCGAGCTACCAAGCACAAAATGATATTTATCAGACAGAAAATTAAGATATAAAATTTAAAGTTTATTAAGTTAGGAAAGCTTTTGTTTATCATTTGGAAACATTATAGCTCTCAATTTCATTTTTTCTTACACTGATATTAATTAGATATATGACATTCACTCTCAGCTACAATTTTCTTAATATTTGCAGAATAATTAGTACAGCCATTCGAATACAGTTGTCCAAATGTTCATTAGTGAGCCTACGGGTATTTCTGAATTTGTTTTTAATCACATTCATGTTTGAAAAAGACGTTTCTCACAGATATGTAGAACTGAGCAACGCCTTCACTTGAAGAGCAACACGGAACAAAACTGGATACTTCTTCCTGGATACAAGAGACCAAACAGCTTCTGAAATTGAGACAGATTGCAAAGACAGATCACTTTGGAAAGTTATGAGTTTCATTTCTACTGCAGGACCATCTTCCTGAAAGTGTTGCATCACACAAGTTGAAAATTCTTCAATATAGGCCCATGAAAGATGTGATGAACTGCGCCAGAAGCTCAATTTTTTTTTGAAATCTAGAAAAAGTTTCTTAAATTGCTCTCATAAGCTTGAAATAATTTCTGCATTTTTTTTGCCGCACTATGTTTCTGAAGAGCTTGCTTTTCCAGTTTGTCTTTTAAGCAGGGAAAATGTTTGAAATCACCTGCATTAAGATTCTTTTCCCATAACTGAAGTTTTCTTGAAAATGACTGGACATCACATATCATTTCCCCCAAATTCTTGTCTTTGCCTTGGAGTTGGTAATTGAGCCCGTTGAGTTTTTCAGTGATATCTACTAAGAAAGCAAAATCCTGCAACCAGATGGAATCTTCAAGTTCATGATAGAGCTCAGCACGTTCTTTAAATAACTCTATTATTGTAACTTGGTTGAAACGCTGTAGAACCATCCCTCTACTCAACCACCTTACATCACTGTGGTGCAGTAGTTCTCTATACTGGCAACCCAGTTCATCAGTCAGTGCTTTGAATAAAAGTCTTTGAAGTGCTTGAGGTCTCACTTTGTTGACAATTTTTAGTACATGACGTTATTGATTTGTAACATTTTTCCGCATAATGGCTGTTGGTGAGTAATGCAGTGATAGCTAACGAACTTAGGAAATGTTTCATCACTCCGACAATGCTACAAGGCCTTTACTTTCCCCAACCATGTTTGGAGCACCATCTGTTGTTAAACCCATCAATTTAGACACGGGAATATTCCCAGAAGAAATGTATTTTTTAATTCTGAAAGTATATCCTCTCCTGTAGTACGTTCATTGAGAGGAATAACACTGAGAAGTTCTTTTATAGTGAATTCATCAAAGTTCATTTTCACAAAAACAGCCATTTCAGAAATACCTACCACGTCTGTGGACACATCAATTTGGAGTGAAAAATAATTGCATCTATCCAAATCTCTCTTCATTTGTGAAACATCACCACTCATAACCTAAATTCTTCGCATCACCGTGTTTGCAGAAAACTGCATTGACTTTACAGCAGAGATTATTTCACCTTCGTTTTTAAAATTATCAAATTATGCATCACTAGCTACTAAAAATGCATCTTTAATCATTTCACCGTCCTCGAATGTTTTTTTCTTTTTTCTTTTTTTTTCTTCCGAGCGATAATCTTTGCGACGTGGTCTGATGTCTCCGTTGCCGCTGTACTCCTGTGTGCTGTCTTAGTGAAAGCAGCTTGTTGTCCAAGTAACTGAGTTTTCAATAGCCTTAATTTTTCTTTCCTCAGATCCGAGTGTGCAGGAAACAAATTTTCGACCGTGGGATGAACAGTCCTGTAGTGTCGTTCAACATTACCTTTTTTTCCAACAGATACACTTGAATTACACAACATACAAACACTTTTACCCCTGATCTCGGTTAAAAAATAACCCTCCTCCCACTCAACATGAAAATGGTAGGTCTTTTGTTTCTTACTCGCCATTACATTCAACACAATATAAACTAGCAACAAATCTACATCCACCATTACACAAGTCAGCTGACGGTACACTGTAGCCAATCTTGCTGGGCGAAATTCGTATTTCATGTTAGGCAACCTTCTGTAAGCCACCAAAAATATCCCTGGTTCGCAGGGGTCGCAAACTACGGCCTGTCGACCCCTGCTTTAGATCTTTCTTAGACAAGTTATACACAGTGTACCATCAGTTACCGAAGAATGCTCGGAAGTTAAAACAGCCTACAAAGCTCCTCGAAATTGAAATTTTGAAAATAGGCAGAATCATAGGCACCAGACGGGTAGCATTGAGCTTCAGAAACGTGTCAGCATTGTGGAAATACTTTAAAGCCTTGGTTGCACACTTCTCAGTTGCTAAAGATGATGAAAGTGGGGAACAAACTGGCAGAGGCATGTATGATGTTGAGAGAGGCACGTATGAACTAGTTTCATTCTCGACTTAGCTTTAATATGCGATGCCCTTCAAGAATTATCAGAACTAAATCTTGAGATGCAGTCACGAGACATCACACTTTATTCGGCCCAGCGGAAAATCAGAGATCAGCTGTTGGTCTTCGAAGAAAGGAAACTGGGCTATGATCCTCACCACTGCGAAGCTCTCAAAGCAGTAGAAGAGTTGAACTTCAGAGAAATTACATTGAAAAATGGAACAAAAAGAAGACATCTTGAGCCCAGCTGGTTTTCTGGTTGTTTAAAACAGCGGATGGAGAATTACCTTTTGCAGTCGGAGGATATTGCTATCTCTGAATGTGCGGAAGTGTTGGATTCATCGAATTGGTCTGAAAAACCTGGAATAAGATGTGGTGAAACCAGTATAAAGACCCTATGTCAGAGAGAGAGAGAGAGAGAGAGAGAGGGAGAGACTTAGAGGATTTCGGGATTATTTGATGGAGAAGAGAATGCCAACGTCCCTCCGTCCTCTTCTCAATGCAGTGAAATGTATTCCGATATCCACTAGTGAATGTGAACGTGGGTTTTCACAAATGAACCTTATTATCACACCTATAAAAGCTTCATTCCATCTTTCTACTGTCAGCAATCTGATGTTCATCAAATTGGTTCATCCTCCATTGAAGTTGTTTCAAACTATGGACTATGTATGCTCATGATTTATGAAAGGCAGACATCTTACCATTGATACCAACAGTAAAGTGCGAAGACTTGAAGACTACAGCAGCCATGAATTGTTGTAAATTTGGAAACTTATAATACTAGGTAGTGCTATTACAAAGTAATTTGATACTTGTTAATTCCAAGATCATTTAAAATAATATTATAAATTATTAGCTGTACAGAAAACCATAGTAATTGTCGCTATATTTTATCGAGTTGAGGGTACCCCCTAACTATTTTTTTAGAAAAACATCACTGATTAGAACAGTACAACAAACAAGAAGGCAGAGTTAAGATTATACACCCTCGACAAACTTCGAACAGTAAAGTCCTCTTCCAACTTCCCTGGAACAAAAAGGAGTCCAGAAAATCTGAGAGTTTATAAATCTTCTTAAAGCTAGGAAAACTGTCCACCCTGGAAAGGAAAAAGTGGCAGCAGCGAAAGCCCAGAAAGAGGATGTATACAAGGAATGTCAAAAGTTTTACGAGGAAAGGGCAAACTGATACTACGTTAAGTGTGTAGAGAGCGGAAATGACCCATAGTTTGTGTCATAATTGAGTGATGACAGTGACTAAAATTGTTGATGTCGGTTTGACTTTACGAATGGCGCAGAAGAACATAGTACGAATTCAGCTAATTCTTGTTTTATCTGTTCTTGTGCCTCATTTCAGAAGATTCATATTTCAGTTTTCTTTAAATGAGTGTCCAGTGCTTCTATTAAAAACAACATGTGGTTCTGCACAAAGCGTCCTTAACCTGTCCGTTTGCACTGCCTTTATCCTAAACGGTAGTTGGGTAGCGCGAACTTTCTTTAAAATCTCCGTGTCGCATCTTTGGAAAATACTGAACTTATGTCGTTTACTCACACACACGCACACGCGCGGACACACACATACATGCACACACGCACACGCACGCACAACATACACGCACGTACTCTCACACACGCACACACACCCACACACGCGCACACATACACATGCACGCACACGCAAACACATGCACACACGCGACGCACACACACACGACGCACACACACGCTCGCACACAAGCACACACACGCGCATACACACATGCACGCACACACGTACATGCGCTTATACACACACACGCGCGTGCACACACACATACACACCGGACATTTTTCTAAAAATCCGATGTACTGCATTAACACGAGTTTGTCTATTCTATAAATAGTTACAAACTACTCTTATACAAGCTTAGCCTTCTGTCTACTTCTTGTTAATCCAGATAAACCTTTTATCCACATTTTCACATTTCGGGGTAGGATATATTAGGTAAAGCAATAGATTTTAACCGTGCGTTAGGCCCTCACCCTGATAGAATGATCGAGCAACTTTAGTCACGCGCTATATTTTTGTGATTATGTGCTTATATTTGTGTGTTTAAATTTTATTTTTCCTTCATTCGGATGTTTAGTTTCATTGAGCTTAAATATACATGGTTTTATTAGCATAGATAAAATGTAGTATGAGGGCAGCATGCATTATAATTTGTACTATCATGGAAGGATAATACTTGCGATGTTCAGGTATACAACTTGTAATGTGAAATGTACCTATATCAGTAATAATGAGTCATTATTACTCTACAATGACGATAATAACAATAAAAGTAATAATAATAATAATAATAAATAATAATAATAATAATAATAATAATAATAATAATAATAATAATAATAATAATAATAATAATAATAATAATAATAATAATAATAATAATAATAATAATAATAATAATAATAATAATAATAATAATAATAATAATAATAATAATAATAATAATAATAATAATAATAATAATAATAATAATAATAATAATAACAATAAGAATAACAATGAATGTAAAGATATCGTTTTCAGTGCCAGCAATATGTACCTAATGGAAGTAGGCACGCATTTGATTGACCTGTGTGACCGTGTTGCAATGTGATGTGTTTGAATTTTCATGACCACGAGAAAGAAACGAATAATTGACAGAATGGCTAAAAACACTAACATTTCCAAAATTCAAACCAATTATAAGAAATATCTCGAAAAATGTTAACTCCATAAAATGTAATGACGCAAATGCAATGCTTTAACGGGATCTCTATATATTTTTTTCTTGCTCTTATGGTTTACCAATTATACAAAATTAATTCAAGATGAGGATTTAAAATTGAAGGTACTAATTTAATTTGTCATGAAAAATCGTAAAACATGGTAATTTATCGAAACCGTTACGGCCAATTTTGAGTAATTCCAAATTTCCGAAAACTGTTTACACAACATGTAAAGGTTGTGGTGGGCATCCTCTGGAAGATGCTGAACTTAAATACCAAGTTTGGTACTAAGCAACTTTTCCACACACACACACATGGGCATGGACACGTACGTGTATAAACACACATTGTTTTTGTTTATTGATGGATTAACATTTACTGCATACCGTACTTCGTCTACCTACTATACATAGGTGGTAGAGAAATAAATTTAACAGTTAGAAAAAGCCATGTCGCTATTACACACAAGCTCCCTTAGTCACAATTTGGTAGGATACAAAACGTATAGGTGAAAACATAAAATATTGAACTTTAAAAGAATGTGGATATCCATACGTCAGATGGCCTGTGGAACCTCACTTGTGACCGGCTAACATCTGGCTCATCCAGAACACCGATGTATATCTCCTATACTCTTGTGGCTACGCATACCTACCAGAATCATTCCCGTTCACTGCATCCCCTTAGGGCAAATTCTCAAGACTGAGAGTGATATATCCCTGCAGACTTGTTAGGCTTCGCTTAGATCGATAAAAAGCCCTGGATTGGGTGAGATACCTGTCACTTATGCTTTATTGCTCGATTATTCCTATGTTGTACAAGTTTCACTAAAACTACATACGTGTAACCTGCATCATAGAAGCTTTTAAATGCCAAAATGGCCTAAGGTAAGAATAAGGGCTTTGTTACTGGATGCTCAGTAAATAAAGCAGTTCTTGAAAACAATGGAATTATTGCCAAATTTACCACAAACTAATCAGTTAAAAACATCTTAAAAATGTGGTTTATGGACACAGTATGTGGTTTATAGACACAGTATAATCGTCGTTAACCCCACAATTTTCAAAGGGAGAGATTTATCTTAAACATAAAATCATATGCCTAGCTTATTTAACATGAATAGTAAAAAGAAGAACAATCTGAAAGATAGTTGCCTAAACCAAAAGTGATTCATGTAAGAACCCTAACAGTTCTTCATCTATCTTCAAGGATTAGGCTAAAGCCTGTTCCGGTGTCACATTTTCCACCTTTTTCTGCGCCTTCCTGTAGGTCGATAACCTCTTGCCTGTATTTCAAAATTTGCTTGGGAATTCTATCGGGTTGCATTTGTTGTATATTAAGTTTTCATTTTTCTCTCTACTGTGGTATTCTTTCTCCTACCAAGTCTACTCCTAATGTCCTTCTTATATCTGCATTTCTTAAGTGTTTTGCACACTCTTTAACGGATTTCAGAAAGCGTATTTCAGCTGCTTGTACTTTGCTGTAATCGGCATTTTTCAAAGTCCATGTCTCACTGTCATACATTAAGACAGGCAGTGTCATGACAATGAAATTTTAGTTGTCTGTCTTTTATAGGTTTTCATTTAATTGTTCCCCCTTACAGGTTGATTGCTATAAATTAATTTAAAAAGCCTTAACTAAAACGGTTAAAGTGATTTAACATATAATAATGTATATTATATTATTCTACTTTGAGTTTAAGAGTTAAATTAGATGTAAAACTGCATTATTAGTATTCTATAAAAATAACACGAGTAACAAGGTTCTATTCATTGCCAGTGTGAATCAACAGAAGAATTTTCTTGTCAAGATGGCCGCAAAATGTAAGGACGCCAAACGTAGAAGCGAAAATAGCAATACTCTGTTGCAGATCTACACAGAAAAAGGGAAGTACGCTAGAGTACAGGATTTAGGGTATTTGCCAGTGCAATATTTATTAAAAGTTAAACGGGCAAGGGAGTACAATTGAAATTCGTATACGACCGGAGAAGCTACATATAGGCTATTATGGATATAAAGATTAAAGGTAAAGGGTACAGACACAGAGGGGGACACCCCGCTCACTTCGATCTACACAGATCTATTGTGGCTACCACCTTCCAGGAGACAAGGATGAAAAGAGGAAACCAAAGGTGCCACACAGGGTCACAGTTAGACAGGCCACAGCGACGCGCGGAAGTGCTGAGATCTTTCCATCGCTGCCCCGGGTCTCGCCCAACAGCCATCACACCACAGGTCCGGTGTCGTACTGTCGGTGTCGATGTCGCAGCCCCCCCCCCTAGGACAAAAGCCACCAAACGCCACTTAGTACCGAGAACAGCAGTTAGCATGCGCAGTCAACCACGCCATCTGTCCGGCACTGCCAAAACTACACGCCTAGAAGTACGCCAGAAAGATGATAAAGAAATGCAATGAAGGCAAATGATGGAAAGGAAACCGTGGCATGAAATAATGCACCCCAGCATTCGCCTAAGCTACATGGGGAAAACCACGGAAAAACCCAAATCTGAATGCGGGGCCACGGTGATCGAACCCTCGTCCTCCAGAATGTGGGCTACAGACGTTACCACCTGAGCCATTCCGCTCGGCATGCGTATAAGTGCGAATATTTGTATTTGTAATTGAGGACACTGTAATCAATAATATTACATCCATATTTGTTTCGTTTGCGGACTTATAATTTTACTTATTACGAGTGGTATGTTTTGAGGTTTGTTAGTACTTCCAAGTAGGTATGGCACGGAAGTCTGACGCTGGTCACGTGATGGTCGATGATTTTCTGCATCTGAGTTCCAATGGCCGCGCCGTAGCCGAGTTAGTTTACATTGCAGTTTGAAGTAAGGCCACCGAAGTTATAGTCCAGTGCACGAAAGAATGGCACAATTAAGCAAAACAATTCAGGCTTTTTCTTTCTGTTAGAAAGAGAGGTCCTATATAGTCTACTCCCGCAAGTTTTCATACCAGCTATCCAATACTTTTCTCTAGTATGCCAAACATTAGGCTTTCGTGGCCGGCGTTAATCCAATATAATGCACTTTCCGGGCTTGTGAGCCGAATGGAAGAGTCCAGTGACCGGACTATGGCCCACAAGTCCGTAAATTACATTTTATTTGACTTTTCACTGAGTTTAGAACGTAGTATTTGTACTCCAGGATGTCGTGATTCTTGACCAAACGCAATTTCTTGGTAAATTTACTGTCATCATGGAAACTTCCGGACTGCACTAACTTCCATAAGACAATATCTGCCTCTTCAATTTCTGTGTTAATCAGTATTCTCCTTCTCATTTCATTTCCTTTAGCAGTATTGCCAGGAAATCTGAAGATTCAGTTCTAAAATTTCAAACATCTTTATGTATTAAGAACAATATAACAGTTGACTGACAAATTCATCCCTAGAAACGATTATGTTTTAGACAACCATCATACTCCTTTTTTCGTTGGTTGGATAACATTAAATTCTGGCACAGTATAGTTTTGATGGGGCACTCTTCAGAATCCTGCTTAAGCCAACGTAGGCCCTCCCACTGTTTGCCGTTTAGTAGTGCCTTTGGTCTGCATCCTCATGACAGTAGATCGGCAGGATTCTCGCTACCAAGTAGATGGTGTCTGGATCACACTTCTTTGCATCGGTTTTCACCAATGTATTTCAATCTTCTCACCCTGGAATCCAAGTAATACAACAACTGAATCAGTCCAAAAACATAATTTAAAGTTTTTGAAAGTCGAGTCCTTTGATATGCATGTGAACTCCTAGAACAGCTGCTAGAAGTTCCAGACGTGGATAAGTTGCAGGATTTATAGGGGCAATCCGGGCTGTGACTTACACAAGATTTACGGTTGCAACTTTTACAATTTTCCCTCTCAGAAAAACACAGTTTGCATATGCATATTTACTTACATCGCAATATATGTGTAGACTTACGTCTCATGTTTGGAAAAACTCCGACGTTATCTGTCTAGGTACACCACGCTTTTTCAAACACTGAATTTCTTTCGCCCAGGCTGTAAACACAAATATCAGGTGTACCAACTACTCTCATCTTTTTTATTTTTCTCCTTCCATATTTCCTGCAATAAAAGTTTAGGTATTAGAACTTTCGGGCACATTTATTGGATTCGGTCAAAAATCTTCAGAGTGACTGAAAGTAAACATCCCTTTGTTAAAACAAGGGTGAACAATAACACTACATAGGCGTCACAAGTAGAATTCATCTCTGTTAGTATTTCAAACTAATCCCAAGACAATGACATGTACAATAAGGACCTTCTCGTGTCTACAGCTAACAATACTCCTTGTTCAGTCTAAAGACAAAGAACATCAGCTTCACTTTAATGTCCTATCAGCTTAGTTATCTGGTATATCTAAGAACGTACGTTCGATGATGGATCTGGAATTTACTGTTTATCAGTTGTAGCAGTTAATTCTCATATCCTGCCATCTAGACTATCAAACAGGGAGCCCGGGCTCCAAAGCAATTTCTTTGGTGGCCTAAAGAGTTAGCCGAGCTTAGGCGTAAGGCAAGGAAACTTGTAAGGCAAAGAAATTTCGACTTGTTAAGGCGACTAATAACCAGACTGCCTACAGGACACATTTAATAGTTACAATTAAGCTCTAAGAAATGTCAAAAGGCTCTCAATGAGAAAGCATTGCGCCGGAGTGTTCTCTGTTCACAGAGGTGATAGACTTGTGAAAGTGATGGCCAAAGTTGCTCACAATATTATCAGTACTATTAAGTTGCCAAATGCTAAGTATGCACGAACTGGGAAAGAGACTTGGCTTATTTAACCAAAGTTCATTTGCCAGATCCGAAGAAAATCACCAGTCATCCTTCTGATCAGGAACAAGCATAACAACTGCCTGGACAGGGAGGAACTGGGCTTGGTCAGCGTTACCAGCATAAGATGGGTTGCTCTTTTGAACCATTTAAATCGGCAGTATACGGGGGTATTTTTAAGTGATTATCCCCCTACACAGATACCAACATGCCTATTAACCAGCTAAGTCAGCGGAAGTGGCACTTCATAAGGTAATTTCAACCGCTGAAAGGTCGCTGTCATACAAACTAATGGGACATTTCTTGACATAGTGGGAACATTCGATGAAACCTCCAGTGAGATAGTACTGAAAGCCCTCGAGAAGCATTATGTGCCTTATTTTATTTGTAGATAAATGAGGTTTACGCTTAAAAATAGAGAAATAAATTTGACTCTGGGGAAGCGCTAAAGTGTCTTACGCCGGCAGGAGGGCCTTGTGACTCGGTGGACATGAGCACAGTAACCCTGATGGAAAACGTGGTAGAGCTCGCTATATGTGAGGTGGTTGTACAGGCGCGCCTGAAGGGGAAGCTGTCAAGCAATCTGGTGCTGGACCGGAAGATACCACTAGACGGATTGTGCATTATCAGAGCATTGTTGCCTCTCCGGAAGTTAGTGCTTGTGATATTGCTGAATACCTCAGACAATGATCGGGAGGTAAAAGCCGGAACGGAGCTGGGGAAGGGCGAGACGACTGTGAGTGTGACATAGTGCGATAGACCCATAGACCCCATTTCAAGAACTGGGGGCCCGGCTGAAAGACTTAATGAAGAGGGCGACCGAGCATCTGACCTGAGAGTAACTGGAGAGAGTCAGACATCTACTTGAACGTTATAAGTCAATTTTCAGTCAAGGGAACGGCGATTAGGTCATATCAACCGAGTGCTACATCACGTCGATGCCGACCTATCCGGCAACCACCAATACGTGTTCCTCTGGCAGAGCAACCAGAGGTACGGGAGATGCTGCAGGACATGAGATCTAGCGGAATCACTGAAGAGTCCGACAGCCCTTGGTGCTCCCCTGTAGTCCTGTTGAAGAAAAAGAATGGTCAAATTCGCTTCTGTGTGGATTACCGGAAGCTGAATGCTGTCTCCAGAAAAAGCTGTTTTCTCTTATCCCGGATTGACGACACTCTGGATACTGTTGCTGGTACCCAGTGATTCTCGACTTTGGAATTGAAATCTCCCGCTGGGTGGGAGACAGTAATCTATGACATTGACTCGTCTAGCGCTTAAACGAAGCACCGCAGCAAAAAACTGTCCTTTACAAAAAGCGCTTAAAATAATGTTATCTATCAGCGCCCACAGTTTTTCGGTCTAATTTTGGGACACTCTTTATAGGCGAAGCACAGAAGGCACAACACAGACTAGGCCGGTCTTGTCATAACGAATGATGTACTGGAACCGAGTTTCAATGCTTCCTGATAGGTCAATGACCTCACAGTACCTAGGTCAGTAGGTCACGCATTAAGGTGTGAAGTTCACGGCTAGTCTATACAACAGGCGTTGTTCCGCAGCACAGTTACGACCACACAAAACACACCAGGTAGTGCTTTGTGATTGGTTTTGGGGGAAACTTTTAAATGAAGAGAAAAATAACTAACACACCTAAGTGGATGTATATTAAGGTACCAATCAACAAAATACGAGTACCTGCACGTACAGCGCTAACAACCTCTATATTAATGGTTCATACGCTATACAAAAGTTGAAATTGAATTAATAACATTGACAGCACAACCGTTTACCAGATGAGTACGTCTTTTCTATTGGAGGAATGTGTCATATTTTATCCTTATCAATGAATTATAGGCCCCCAACTTATACTTATTGAGTTCACAAAAGGGCTTTAGTTCATCTTCACTGAAAGAAAAGGAATTGGTACTCTATTCGTAACAAAAGATCTAGAAATACGATTGCGTTATGAATCAGCCTAAAATGCTTGTTACCGTTAAAATTGCTTATTTTGATCTGTAATCTATTTCTTAGTTTTATCACATTTAGACACCAGCACCGAGAAAGGAAGGAAATGTATTAAATAATTTGTAGATAAATCTGTTCCAGGCTCTGTGTATCGTGTTATACTCATTTGCAGCAAAACTGTGTAACAAAAATAGAATCTATTGAATATTTTATTTCATTTAATAAATTTTAACTTAATAACATACTCGGAATATTTATGTAAGAGCTAAACCAGAAAAACACTTCGCTCCTACATAACTAAAAATGATTTACTTTAAACTCAACAGTTTTCTTACTTCAGGTTACTTCGCTTATCACCAGCATAAGAGCTACAATTAACGCTAACAAACGCCAGATCTTCCTCATGAGACAATTGCTGGTGGGTATGTTAGCCGAATAGACGGAGTGTCACCAATTTAAACAGAGAGTATGAATAAAATGCTTTTGGTAAATTCCAATTGTTTGCAATCCCTATAACAGGTAACTTCCCCTTTCCCTTTGCCTTGCACATCTTCTGGGTTTGTGACTGGGAGGCGGGAGTATAAAAAGACTGGCTCGTTGGCGTCACAGAGCATTCACTTGACTGAAAATACCGTAAAAGGACAACAGACGTTTATAAAAGAAGCAGAAAATGCATGGACCATCCGGGAATTAGGGGCAACCAAGTTTATATTTGGTGATATCACTTTAATGATGCAAGTTGATAACAATTAAAAAGAAGAGCATTTGATGTGCGTTATCTGTGAGTTTAAAGACAGCAGTTTTTGCAGTCAGTTTCATGTGTGAACTGTTATATGTAGCACACTAAAAGGTTTAGCAAACACGAACAGACTCTGTAATTCAAATTGCAAGACACAAGGATGCTCGGCACTGCCATACAGCATTACTGGAAGCTGTACCACTGATGATACATGGAATGAAGATGGAGTACAGGTGGAATACGCCCCAGCGCCGCTTCGTCCATCACAAATCTCACATGCGGTTGCCTGGGATTGAACTTGGGCCGCTTTGGTGAGAAGCGAATGGTCTGTCTCTAGGTGGCGCAGACGTTTCGCAGAGCTACGGAAGGGGTTCATCAGAAAGTGCAACTGGTAGACCACAATCAGCAAGTGATGTGCATGTGAACCCTGTTAAAAGCACTGCTGGTGGACTAACAAGGGAATACGGAGCTGCTCCTGGTGAGGTTCTTCATACACTGAGAAGTTACAGGCGAGGAAAGTCTGAGTTTCAACAGTCTTGAAGAGGAAATCATGTGACACGCTATGGACGTGAAAGTGAGCTTTTCCTTCTATGGATTCAATGTTATCAAACAAAATTGAAGAGACAGTCAAATGGATGACAGTACAATGGTACTCTACGGCCAGAAATGATCGGCAAGAACAGGATCCACTAAGTCATGATCATACTTGCTTATGATTTTGAGGGTGTCCGTGTCACTCATTCAGTTCCTGAGAGAAATCATGTAAACGGAGCACATTGCAATTACTTTCTGGAACACCATTTACGACCAGCGACGATGACGACGCAGTGTTGTGTCGTAAGCATCCTAAGCTCCTGAATTCTCATCTTATTGTTGCCACATGATGGTGCTCACTCTCACTTGTGTTTAATTTATTTTGCAAATATAACTGGGAAATTCTGGAGAATCCTTTATACTTTGCAGATATGAGTGCATGTGGTTTTGTCCTTTTCCCAAAAATGAGTTTACCACTTAAAGAAGTTACCTTTAGAATCAGACAACAATAACTCTAGAGCAGTCTATTCGAAGATTAATATAATAAGACGTTGTGCTGGTGTCATCATTTGAAGTAGCAGGAAACAAACAAATGGAAATATAGCGCGCTTGTGGCAATTTTATGTTTACAATAAAGTCTAGTTTAAAAGCGCCTAGCATCAGTGAATTTTTATATTATTAAGTTCATTATATTCTGAAGGAGTGCCGAAAGCTTGAGAGCAATGAATGTCGCAACATCATCATTGTTAGGCCGAATTCATAAGCACGTATAACATGCAATGGCATATCGGCATAACTTGAACAATAATAATATTGTTCAACTGCGGAGATATGTACACTTCGTTACATTATCGTCTATTAGCTGTGTGTTCTTCTAATTTTCACCTCTGAAGCAAACAAACGTGCACAAACAGCTAGCCTTTCCTTTCATAATCTAGGAAAGATAAGGAATACTCATAATCATAACAAAATTATACCTGCAACCAAGAAATGAACCTGGTATGACAGGATTCTTAGGATAGGTATTCGATCGCAGATGTAATGACCCTTTTCACTGGTTTACATCGGTTATTGATTTATAAACATTTCATCTGTCGTTGTACCTACTGTGGTCGATCTTATTTCTTTCAACTGATCCTTATGTTTTAACTTTAGTCTAACTTATTTAATACATTTGCGATCTCAGATTCAACATTCAGCAAAGTTTATAATCAACGTATTCTATAACATTTGTTGTGGTAATTTCCTAGTGCTCAGAGCTTATTACAATATGTTTAATTGTAATTTAAGTACTTATTTCGTTCTGTCTTTGCCACTTAAGCCTATGACGAGTAGTGTGCCGTCATTTGTGTGTCTATGAACAGCTTTAATTAGACTAAGTAAACCTATTCTCTGTATTTTCACTTTCTCTACTGGTAAGTAGGGGAAGTATTGTATTCCACCCAAAAATTCGATGTCGAGATTTCACCGGAAATATATTTTTTGAGGCCCCCTGAATCCAAAAAAAAAAAAAAAGCATTTTTAGGAAAAGGTCCGTGTGTGTGTCTGTGTGTCAGTCTGTGTGTCTGTGTGTCTGTGTGTCAGTCTGTGGACAGCATAACTCAAAAACGAAAAGTCGGTTGAAAACCAAAGTTGGTATTTAAGTTTAATGTCTTTCAAGAATGCGACACGAAGATTTTGAAGAAAATATCCCCACGCTAAACTACCCTTTACATGGAAAATTTTTCGAAAATTTTGATTTTCTTGAATATGGCTCTAACGATTTTGATTAAAATGACATATGTTTGAGATATTTTGATAACAAATGAAATGCATGTCTTGAATTTTCTGGCTATAGCCCCTGTAGTCGTATTCACTCTGGACGACTTTTGCATAACTAGTAAACCGTTAGAGATAGACCAAATTATACTATACAAAAAATGTAGATCTTGCTAAAATACACAATTTATGTCTCAATAAATTTTATTGTAGGGTGAACCATTTCGGAGTTATTCCTTGTTATGTGTGTGAGTTTCGGAAAACTTAGAACTTTCGTGAAATGGATCATCGCTGTTCATTTTTTATATGCCAAGTGTGCAAAGACAACAGAATCTCAAACATTTCACTATTGCACAAATCCTACTATATCCTAACATTCCCTTTGCACCAACAAGGAAATAAGCTATAAGATAATTTGTACAAATGTTTGTCTCAGATAAGAAGAAAGAAGATATAGGAATAAGAGTTTGTAAGAATGGTTAGTACAAGAGTAGAGAAAGTCATGTGAGTGCAACACATCATATTTTTATGTCTTGGCATGCTTCCTCATAGAGCATTCGAGAGTACCTCAGGCATGTTTTAGTAGTTTCCACTTTATTCCTATACCATTTCATTGGAAAATGTTTTCGAATATCAATTAGTACACACAAAACTCTTTTCTTGCACCTTTACTTCCAGCAGAACCAGAAACATGCTGAGGACGTGCCTATTTAAAACGTTCCCCTTCACAAGCAATTGTAGTTATTAACAAAGTCTTTCAGGAATATACGAAGTTCACACGAATAAACTTGTTTGGATTCGGAAATGATTTCTGTTCATCATCCAAATGAACATAACTTAGATAGAAGTTGCACAGTATACGTTTAGGAAAGTGTTCTATAAAGTCACTGAAGTTCCAATAAGAAAGTGCCCAAGATGAGAATAGGCAGACAGATGTCACCGAAAACATCGTCTGAAGTATGCCATCATAGCAGCCGGGCAGCTTAATAAAACACACTACACCACTCCATAATTGATTTTTAGTACCCGTGTCACTGTCGGCTGAAGGAAGTTTGTCATAAAGTTTATAAGGTAGTTTTGTTAGTCATCATCATATTACCTTCTTCTGTCCTGTGGCTCCCTCATACACAACTGCTTTATCATTGTCTCCTTATTCGAAACTTATGTGCAACCAGCGGCGTAGCGAAGTATCGGGATTATTAGAAGCTTAAATATTAGAAAATCATCTGCGAGCACACCCGATGTGTCTATCCACTCTACAGTTTCATACATTTCCCGTATATACTATAACCGTTATAACCCTAAAACGACAAAAGTTTTGCCTATAAGCTATTTTAAACTAGCTATATGGAGTTGTATATACAGGTTGTTTCTTTAAATACTTTCCAGCTGTGTATCCGCAAGTAACACCATTCAAGGAAACAACTTCTGGTGAATGTTCTACTTGGGGGATAAAAACAATAATAGCTACTAGGTTAGTATACACTGCACATTTTAATGCTATTTAATTTTAACTCAATTTTGCTTAAATAGGAAGCCCAGAATTTTAACAGACTTTAGTTGCGTGCATAAAATTAGATTCAATTTCTTCCTAAGCATTTGGTTTATTAAACCTGAGATTGTTTAAGAACCGATATGATATTTTACACACACACACACACACACACACACACACACACACACACACACACGCACACACACCTACACACACACCTACACACACACCTACACACACACATGGGGAAGCAAACAAGTTCCGAACGGGCTGCGCGGTGTTTTGCCTGTCCACCTCCTCACCGCTCTTTGCCGTCTGCTGGTATCATAGGAAACATTGTTTTTCAAACTAATTTTGAAGGCTTTACTCACCCACGTACTGAAAGGATGTGCTGAAAATGGCCACCGTAGTTGTCCATACATTTTGGGTACCTCTTTAGGAAACTGTCCATCATTCGCCGTGGTGTACTTGGAGAAATGCTGCCAATTTCCCGGCGGATATTTTCTTCTAATTCTTCCAAGGTGTGTGGATTTGTCTTGTACACTGTATGTTTTAAGTTACAGAAAGAGATATAAATCGCTTATTGGAGCCCAGAGAAACCTTTCTCCGCTAAGGCACACCTTATTAGGTTTGGAGTTATGTCGCCAATTTTGCTCAAGTCAACAGTTGACTCCCTTACATACGTTAATATGATTTTGCTCCTATTTTAGAGAATTAACAGACAGGGAATGGCCGCGCCGTAGCCGAGTGGTTAGACCATTCGCTTCTCACCAGTAGCCCAGGTCGATCCCAGGCAACCGCAACTGGGATTCGTGGTGAACCAAGTGGCGCTGGGGCGGGTTTCCTCCGTCATCTCATTCCACCCGTACTCCATCTTCAGTCTCCATGTATCATCAATGTCACCGCCTGCGGTGCCGTAGTAGTAAAAGTGGGCGTTAAATACTAAAAGAAAGACAGGGAGCGTTACCCAGCAACAGCTCATACGGCCAATTTTGCTGTGAGAACAATTAAAAATGTGTTTCAGGACAGAATTATTACCGGGAGTGATGGATAGCCTCCTAAACTATTTTGGGTAGAATACAATATAATACAATACTTCCTCTACTCACTATACCGAGTAGAGAAATTAAAAAAGTTGAAAGAAAATAATTCTTACTCCAATTATGCATCTAGAACTGATAATACACAAATTATTGCTTTGTGGTACAGCTGCCAAAGTTTACTTCAGCTACAGTATCGACTTTTTACTTTCTCTACAGGTAAGTAGAGGAAGTATTGTATTCCACCCAAACATTCAATGTCGAGATTTCATCGGAAATATATGTGTTGAGGTTCCCTGAATCCAAAGAAAGCATTTTTAGAAAAAAGGTCTGTGTGTGTGTGTGTGTGTGTGTGTGTGTGTGTGTGTGTGTGTGTGTGTGTGTGTGTGTGTGTGTGTCAGTCTGAGGACAGCATAACTCGAAAACGAAAAGTCGGTTAAAACCAAAGTTGGTATTTAAATTTAATGTCCTTCAAGAATGCGACACGATGATTTTGAAGAAAATAGCCCCACCTTAAACTACCCTTACATGGAAAATTTTTCAAAAATTTTCATCTTCTTGAAAATGGCTCTAACGATTTTGATTAAAATGCCATATGCTTGAGATAGTTTGATGGCAAATGAATTTTCTGGCTATAGCCTGTTTACTCTGGATGACTTTTGAATAACTCGTAAACCGTAAGAGAATCTTACTGTGCACAAAATATAGATCTCGCTAAAACATAATATATGTCTAAATACATTTTTTGTAGAGTGAACCATTTCGGAGATATTCTTGGTCATTTGTGTCAGTTTCGGAAAACTTAAAAACTTTTGTGAAATGGAACATCGTTCATTTTTTTGTGTTAAGCGTGCAAAGAGAACGGGATCTTAAAGCTTTAAGAGATTTAACTATCGCTCAAAGCTTACCATGTTCTATTATTCCTCGGGGCACTAATGACCAAGTTGTCGACGGGCCTTTAAACACTACACACTCACTCACTCCTAATATTCCCCTTGCAACTACAAGGAAATAAGCAATAAGATAATTTGCCCAAATGTTTATCTCAACTAACACGAAGAAGGTATAGGAATAACAGTTTGTAAGAATGGTTAGTAAGAATGGTTAGTACAAGAGTAGAGAAAGTCATGTGAGTGCAACACATCAGATTTTTTAACCTAAAATCGCATGTTATCTGAATTCGCAAGATTTTCTCGAGCGGACAAATTTACATATATACCAATATGATTAAAATATTTATACGAAAATGATTGTTTGAATATTCTTATGTTAGAATACCTTTTTCGCCAGAAGTTAGGGAAAGGGTGCGACGAACAGAATAAAGAAGACTCCCAGACCATCAGGCATATCCGTTAGATAAATCACCCACTCTGGAAATGTTGAAGCTTGCAATAGGGAATATTTAGAAAATGATTATTTCACGTAAACAATTTTTTATTTTTTAACGACCTCTCCATGTTTTCTTCAATGTTTTTTCTTTTTTATAATTTTTAGTTTGCCAAACTTACACACCATCCAATGAAATAAAAGGAATTTGCAGGTTATTCATTCAATATTTAAAAATTGCATTGTATTCCGCATGTCAGTTTGTCAAACATGATATGTTAAAAAGCCGTTACAACTGCTTGTCAGAAAATTAAAAAATGATGCTTTCAATTTAAAGCCTAGTTTGAAGAATTTTCATGAAAATCTTCGTGTAGCGTTCTTGGAAGACAATGAACTTTTGGCTTTTAACCCATCTTGTGTGTTTGAGCTGTGCTACTCACGGTCACATAAAAATATGATATTTCATATTACGATTCAGAACAAACCTATTGAACAGAATTAATAGGGATAAAAATAGAGTGCAAAGGAAGACCACTACGCAAATAACGCCTTAGGATATCAAAATGTTACCTAAGCAGAGGTATAGGAAGGTGACTTAGGTAATCTTTTGATAATTACATCTATGTGCTATACTGAAACAAGGGTGAGATCACCGTCATATTTATGATATAAATGGTATACAGTTATAAAAGTAATTGTTTGTTCTGAAAGGGTAATTATTACCCATTTTCCAAACATAGGCCTCAAATAATGGTATTCGTGCATGAACACGAACACAGAAACACAAGAATACTTGTTATTTACACTAATCTTAATTACTTACTTCTTCTATTTGACTTTCACTGTGATCGTACATTGTAGCTTCCTTCTTAGGAAAGAGAATTACTTATGATCCAAGAAGGCACCAATTAGCATTGGAGCAAAATACTTCAGCATCACATCATTGCCCAAACAGTAGCAATTCGTGGTCCTTTGCGACGTCCTATATGGAATGAGGATATCTAGGGTATTTCTTTCTCGATAGATACCATAAAGTTAAGATGTTACTAATAATCCTTAGGGTATCTCCCCCATACATAGACACCCTTTTTGTCCTGCCGCTAAGTCTCCCAGCCACAGCCAAGGGCACGGAGGAGTGCAGCATGGGCTGGCGGTGGTCAGTGCGCCGACTCCTCCGACCGTAACGTGATTGCCAGGGAGCGGAGTTTTAGTGCGAAATCCATCAAGTTAACCGTGCATTTACAACGGGAAGTGGAAGCCCGGCAACCTTGCAGAATGGAAGGCACTACAGCCCTCACGCTACTTGCCGGCTCTATACTCCGTACTGTTATTCTTATTTCTATGTTTACTTACTAAAACCCCGCTCCCTGGTGATTACTATATTTCACCACCTTTCAGGGGCGCTACCTTTCCATCAATATACTCAGTTGGCATCACGAGGCTGAGTGCACCCGGATCAGACCCCTCAAACTAGATCCCCACGGCGGTATCGGAGAGCGAGCCTGGGTGCATTTTTTCCATTCAAATCAGATTCAATAATAAGCATATTAAAATATCTAAGATGATGCTCTTTTGTGATATTCTCAAATAATTATTTATGTGCCTTAGAGCAGAAAGTGGCATTTAGTTGAGCAGTTGGAAGCAGGAATTCTTGGTGTATTCCGAGAAAGATGCCAAAATATTGCGGTTGCCGGACAGCAACAAATCGTGACCAGCATGTACTGTACTTGGTAGCACTATGAAGTAAAGGCAAATGGCATTTTCTTTGTCTTTCCGCTTTGAAATCAACAAGCACAAAGTAACAACTAAACTGACGCCGTGTTAATTGCGCACAGATATTTTCAGGTGCACATGTGCTTATGAATAAAGTAGAAGTGACAAATGTTACACTCGCTGAGGATACTTTTTAGTGTACAGTACAGTCATTTGTTCTTTGGCCCTGATGTTTCGTGCATAAAGGGTTGGAGGGGAATGGTTAACGTTGCTAACGTAAAGTAATGAGTTTCGGAAAATTGATTCTCAAAATTATATGAAGAATGAAACTATATGAATATATTAAGCTAAAAACATTGAAATCCAGGTTTTTTGTTTTATTTTCATACTGTGTCTTCACCACAACACCATTCTGTTCAAATATTGATTTTACGTCTGTTATGTGCAGTAACTGTTACTATTGACAATACAGGAAGCGGCTAATTCATCGGATGTTAAAACCTTCTGCTACCACCAATCAGCAGTCGTGGCGTGGCTTCCAAGTTGCCTTGGTGTTTGTGCAGGTGAAGTTTATCAGCTATCTTGTCAATGCCTGAATTCCGATGTTAGTGTTTCTCGTGTTATTATGTATCATCGTTATTGTAATAACATGGCTACTGGTTCGTTGGAATTGAAGAAACAAATAAGCTGTTATAAGAGCCTAAGTTGCGAATTTGTATTCAGGCTTCGTGAGTACTTTGAGGAGCAGGACAGTGATGGACCCCGTCTATCTGTTACCAGCGTGTTGGATAGTGACTGTGATTCATTGAAAGTGGGAAAAACCACCGTTAACATTGTGACCAAGTAAAAGTGACCTATTGATTTTAGTACGTCATCTGCAGTTTTGCATACTTCGGGAAAATGAAGGTCACAAGATAGTCATAAAACTTCATTTGATGAGTTCAAAAAGATGCAATTAGGCAGCATGTGTATCAATATTACATGAGCAAGGAATTTTCTATCGTAAGAAGCTGCAATGTTCTCTGAAAGAAGCTGGCTTATTCGAAGCGGAGGAACCAGCCTAAGTAAAGCGCTGTAAATAGTATACAAACTGTCTTCATATTCTACTATTCTAAGATCACGTATATACGTACTATCCATGTAAATTCACGAACTAGCCATGCGATCTGGTAACGTGTGAAACGCTTAAAATAAGAAATGTCTAAAACACTGTTTGAAATTCCCGCTTAAGAACTGGCAACACCGCGTTACTAGGCCTCGAGAAACGTTAGAGCCGAAGATCCATTGGTCGTAGGTACTTTATTTTGCTATTTGCAGTTGCTCTGCCAGTTATGTCAAATGACACCTCATCCCAATATCTGGGAGAAATGCCACTATTTTCTCGAGTAAGATACCAAATTTAATTTGCTATTTGTGGAAATTTTGTTTTCGTAAGGAAATGTCTGCAATGTACGAATGTTAGAACATCAAGTATGAATCAGTGGTCTGAAGAATTTCAAAAAATGGCCATTATTGTTTTAGAGCTTCCCAAACTTGTGGCATCCTGTACAGAACTCAGTTGTGGTGTCTAGTGAAGAACGATGATAAGAATGTCTTTGCACACTACTGGAAGAATATTTTACAGGGACATTGTACCATCTTGAATCCGTTTTCATCTAGGCGTAGAAAGAAAGCAGCTGTAGTTCTCCCAGAACAATATTGAATAGAAGATGCATGAGCTCGATGAGAGCGAATTAACAGCAACAAAACCATTTCGGGTCAATCTAGGATTAGGGAACCAAACAGGTCAAGCAATAACAATGACTTGTGCTGACTGTGCTCTAAATGACTAGGATAAAGTGGACTAAAGACTTTAAGAGGTGGAATCAGGAATGAAAAATTCGATGCTATAGTCGGAATTTGAACCACAGATCTTCCGCTATCGAGCTTAGTGAATAAAACAGCTGCTCGGAAAGCGGAAGATCCGTGATTGAACTCCCGGCTATGGTATTGAATTTTTTCGGTCCTCATTCCACCTCTTAAACATTTCCCACACACGGCTTGTATGTTTAAAAACACCAGCAGTAAGTTTGTTGACATAAATAAATTATACTTGGACTATAGACATGTTTTTCGGACAGAAAAGCTGAAAGTCCATTGATACTTGTCTCTTCAGATTATATGGATAGTGTCGAAGCTCTCTCATCTTCTCCATAACAACAGAGACAGATAAGTGTGCATAGCTGCCGCAGTCGTTTTTTAACACTGAAATATTTAAGTGAAAGTTTTGATGCGAGTCACCTATGCTCAATAGCAGCGTTATCTCATTGTGATATTGTCACCCCCTCAGGTACCATTGGATTGATTATTTTATACGTGCCTTCACAGGGAATTCGAGAGGGTGTAGACGATTCTCACAGCATATTGCCTCAGATGTCACTTAATACAGGTGATAGAATGAGACACACGAGATCTCGGTTTGCTGACTGTTCTTTGCGTGAAGGTCAGTGTTCAAAAAGGAATGAGCAAGGTATACCTTCTTCTCTTTTCAACGTATGCCTTTCTTTTTCATTAGGCATGAGACGAGTTAAACCAAACGCCCTATACGACACATAGCAGTTAGAAGACATCGACAATACGTTTCCTTTCCACTTTTGTATTCAATACTTTAAGAGTGACTACCACAATGTTATAATGGCTGGAAACATAGAGAAGACAATATGGTTGTGTTACTGTAAATCAAGAGTAACTGATTTGTGCAGTACAATTCTGGTTGAAACATATAACGTCACAAATGAATTGTGAAGAAATTGGTCACTAGTTTGACAATATTCGTGTTTTAGTGGTTTTCGTAATTTGTAATCCTACGACTGTCATATTTTGTGATAGCAAAGACCTTTCTGACCTTTGACCTTTTAAGAAATCTAAATTCTCTCCTTGTGACTGTTGACCTTTTAACAACCCTTCTGGGATTATCAAAAGATCTAACAACCACCAAGCAGTCATGCTAAGGGACCCTCCAGAAGCCGATGGGAAAACATATTGCTTTCGGTACAGGCAGCCTATCCCAATATTTGAACAGTGGTAACATAAGTAGGAGAAGAAAAAGAAGAATAAAAAGTAAAGCTACAAAGGATTTTTTTTTTTTTTCAATTCTTCATTCAGGCAACAAAGTTTCAATATCTGTTTTATTCGTATTTTTAATGAACATGTTTATTTAATCACTGTACACTGCACTGAGGAACCGATTGTCTTCTGACTGCTGCAACAGTATTTAATACTATACTGTTTCTTAATTGCACATAAGTATCACTTATTTTATTTACATTTGCCGCTCTGGGTGAGAAAGTTGCTGTATGTTGATGCGGAATGATATGGTGGCTGTTAAGGCTCCACTTCATGGAATCTCCTCGATGAAGTAATGATGAATTGTTTTGGACTTCAGTGAGGATTGTACCTTCAGGATGTCTCTCAGCTAGTTCCTTGTTCTAGCTGTAGCTCGAGCACTCAGATTTCTATGCCAGGTTATGCGTGGATGTGGTTTTCAGAAATGATGACTCGGATTCTTACTTAAGTCTTCTAGTGAATGATTCAAATAATTAAAAATGAGACGTTGCCTAGCGTTGCAAAACTGTATAATAACTCACTGGTTAAACATAACTCCTAGTTTATATGCAGGCTTAGATAAATATACTCCCGACGGTAGCTCTAAGCGTTAAACGTGACCAGACGCTCCTCGCCAAGGGAAAAAAAAAAAAAGAAAAAAAGACGACGCTATCTTACCCTTTCTTGTCAACTCCTTTCAACACCCTCCCCCATTCATAGATACCAATGCCACGTTGTAACATAATTTTTAACTTCCAAGATCTCTTGATTTTCACCCTAACTTCGACTTTAAAATTCTAAGAAATCCGCGAGGCTCTCCGGTGTATGTACAGTACCGCACCTGGCTAGCTAGTTCTACTCTGTGAATTACTCGCATCTAACTACTCGCCGAATTCTACTAAGAGGCACATGGAATCCAGATCTGCGCTAATGGCCTACTTAACCATCAGGTAACCGCAAAGTAATTCTCCTCCCTGACAAATTTTAACCATTCTAATGTTATACAGCATATTCTTCTGATATTAATATTTAAAGTGGTTCTGTTTGCTTGTTTCCCTGTCAATTCTTGAGGCGCTAATGAACTTCCGGGGTTTTGCGCCCTAAAACTTCATTTCACCACTCTCAGGTCTTTATCGATAATTAATTATTGTTATAATTATTCAAAAATTATACAAAATACCAGGAGAGTCAGCCGCCCCTTATTTTAGAAGGTAGGCTACGGATTAAATGGCATTTGCGCTTTAGTCCAGTTTTGCTTTTACTAAAACGTATTGCTTTCGTTCTTAGTGAGAAGAAAATTTAGAGGAACAGCGGTTTAACGGACAGAACCTACCTCTCGCTAAAGTACACCTCAGAAACATACAACTCGTTTACTGAGTGCGAATTTCGGTTTCCAGTCAATTTTACAAACCTTTAATTAGAGTATATCTACATAACAACGTAATTCAGTAAAAGCCATTGAAAAAATGGGCCTATCATATGAGTACACTAACATCACTAAATAGAAAGAAAATTGCGGATGCTTGTACTTTGAGCAGGGACTGGCTGCAAAAAAATTTGGGGCACGCCTCATTCACCATGGAGCGGTACAGTCAAAACGCACATAATATTAAACAACGGTTTATTTAAACTTTTGCGTAACTACATCTCGTACATCTCAGATAACATGCATAACAGCGTTTGCCATTCAAGCAATAATATTAAATCTACCAGCAAAGGATTAAAACTGTTTTAAAAGGCTAAATTAAACACGTAACTCCCAAAGAGGCTATGGTATAGCGCCTGGCATGCAAGTCATACTATTGAACTCGGAATGTGTGTTCACTCAAGTCTCGAAAGAGCTGAAGAGAATTATAATATGACTGTATCCTGTGCACTAGCCTATGGGACATGGGTTTGCGTCTCGACACTCAATTTTGTATGCTCATCAAAACTTGGAAACCATATTCTCAATAACATAATTATAAAGTCCCTGAGGGTTTAGGACATTATAACGTAAAACATTCAGCATTTTTTAATAGAACAGTATAATGACCTTTCCCCTTTGGACCGGCATGATGTAGTGTGCTGTTATGAATTCCGACTCCCTTCATTCTCCACGCGTGAGCTGCTGCATGACATTTTGGGCCATTCCTTCACTATTTATTTGACAGACGAGTACAGTGATAAGCTTTTAATCTACGAAGAAGCAAGAGCCAATGGACAAAGCCACTCGGCATTTATACCTGGAGAAATATCCTAATAGACAACGATACCAGAAAATGGAAATAAAGCATTGCAAATTAAAATAATAACTGCTTCTAACATAATAATTGTTCAGGCAATGTTATTTGTAAATATTACTCGGTAAAAAAACTAGCACATTTAGGGGAGTTGAACCACATCTACACCAGACGAATCACTTACGAATCGTGCGCTCTTCCCAGCTGAGCTACCTAATAACATTCCGTTTAACATGTAGTATTCCCTGGTCTCGAAGACCGCTTGAAGAGGTGCAAACGTCGGCTGTCTAATTACAAGTATATTACAAGGCGATGCTGGAACATCTATATTAGTACCTACTAACTTCATCGAGTGTATTACCAGACATCCAGTTGTTAGTTGGATAGAACCATGCGTAGGAGCCGATGTTTTCATGTTAGAGTAAATGTAAAATGGGGATTGCATAAAACTGGAAAATAAGGGGCAGCTGACTCAACTGGTATATTTCTTTGGAAATTAATTTGAAATACAATATACATACTCTTCAACCAAATGATCCTGTAATTAGGGGCACATTTTGTGAGTGGACTTTCCATAGTGTATACAATGGCAAAATTGATCCACATTTTATATTTGCACGGGCGAGACTTGGTTCCACCTACATGGAATGTGTGTACACAAAATAATTGTTATTGGAGCTCTGAGAAACCTAATAGTATTCATGAAATACCCCTTCATTGCGAAAAGTTGGTGTATGGTGCGCCATTAGCAGAGAAAGAGTTATAGATCCAATTGTTTTCGAGTCAACAGTTGACGCCCGTACATACGTGAATACAATTTTGCCTCTTTTTATTTTAGAGAATTAATCCACAGGGAGCGATATTTTTCCTTTGTTCAACAAGACTCTGCAACAGCTTATGCAGCCAATCTTTCGTTGAGAACTATTGAAAGTGTGTTTTAGGACAGAATTATTAGTAGATATTTGTGGTCCTCTTGGTCCGCTGGCCTTACCCTGCGATTTCTATCTCTGGGATACTTAAAGCGTACAAGACAAACACACACACACACACACCCAGGAAGAATTGAAACAAAATATCCACCAGGAAATTGCCAGCATTTCTCAACGTGAAATAAGGCGATTAATGGATAGTTTCCTAAAGAGGTGCCAAAAATATATGGACAACAACGGTGACCAGTTTCAGCATCTCCATTCATAAAGTGGGTAGGTAAAGCCCTTAAAAGTAGTTTTAAAAATTATGTATGTTTTCATCCGCGTTGTTCTATGACTGCGGCAGTCGACGACAAGCGCCGAGGACGCGTACAGGCAAAACACAGCGCAGGCAGTTTGGAGTCTTTTGGATCTCCCGTTATATGTAAATTGCAGGCGTCTTTCAAATTTGATAATTTTTAAAGCAAACAACAAAATGAAACGCAAATGTTGAAAACCAATGAAAAGTTCATCCGCCTTACATATGAAATACATGTGCACAAACAGAACACCCTCCTGGAAATACAAATGAAGAGAATAAGTCGACTTTGCATGTGTTTTAGCGTATACGACATCGTACATTCATATCTGTAAGAATCATTACAGATCAAATTAGTAACAATATTGAGGTCACCGTTCTTACTTGCACCACCAGGAGTCTGTATGTTGTTGTTTTAATATTCCACCACCATCCGTTGTTTACATATTTTCTGTGCCAAGAATTACAAAACAATGTGTAATGTAAGAGTCTTGTGGGGCTCGACCAAGGAACCGCGATTACATGCAAAGTGCCGCAAGGTGCCAAGAGCAACAGGAACGGTTTCCGAAGCTCATTTGTTTGAGTTATCTACTTAAGGTAACAAGACGAAAGAGCGAAAGAGAGAGGGCTGGCAAAGAGGAAGGGGAGAAGTGAGGGAAAAAAGGAGAAGATAAACGTAGACAATAATAAAATACTATCTTGTGTGGCAACCATAGTCGAGGCAGCGGACCAATGGGGCGTTGGGAAGTAATGAAGAGCGATACGGGCCGGCCAATGAAGTGAGAGAACAAAGAATTATTCGGTTAGAGTAGACACGCCCAGCCCATTAAATAAACAAAAGTACACACATATAACATGTTAAAGTCTGAGTATTTGTGTATCAGCTCTTAGTGTTGTATGCAACATAGGCACAAGCAACAAACCGGTCTCTTTTCCTTCATTTAAATTGCCCAAACATCTTTTCCATCCCAATTAAGGGCAAATTTCAAGCAATTGTGGCCCAGGGTGATTTAAATTGTTCCTTTTTCATTTCATCCTCTTGTTCACACTACCAGAATGGATTTACCATACAAACAGGTGGGAAAGATGTAGCCTGTGGGAGCCCATATGATGCTAAAGGTAAGTACGGAAACTGTTGGTCTTGGGACAAGAAGCACGAGTATGCTTTCTGTAATATTAAAATTACAACGAGATAATTTAGTATCCCCAAAAGAGTTTAAATACGACTGACTACCTGTTAATAATGTTCCAATTATTTGAAAATCATGTACATAATACATTTTACAAGTAAACTTTGCTTTCGGTTATGAAATGTCTTAGATCAAACCAGTATTAAATTATGAATATCAGCTAATAAAAAGGAACCGTGTTAAAAATTCCGTAACAAAAAAGCGAAACCCTTTGTCCCTCACACTTTGTTTTCAAAATCTAACTTAAAAATCCAAAGAGTATTTATTATTTGCCAGTCAAACTCTTATGGTGGTATAAGTTATTGAATTACATTAGTGCTGCATCATAAACACCCTGTTTGGTAACTAGAAACTTTCTACATTAACCAAAAATAAAATAACACTGGTCCAGGAAGAGTAGATCCCAGTACTCTGGTAAAAGCCACTAGAAATTATAACTCAATAATCTAATAATATTCTGGTTAGAGCCAACAAACCACTAAGTTTCTAAATGTAAGTTTCGTTTTTACGTCGCGAGTACATAGCACATTTAATATTCTAAATAGATGCGCACTTAATTTTAAAGTTTCTATAATTTATATTGTCTATTATAATGAACTATATGTCATAATTATTCCTAAGAATAAAGGCACGTGTTACGCAACATTTCAATTTTCTATTTCTGATACCTGAAAGGAGAACATTTTCTTTTTTAAAATTGGTTAGGCATGGTTGTACCTGTGTGAAGTTGTACGGAGAGAGACCTAATAAATGAAAGTAGAAGAGATAGGACGTTAGGACCTTTGGATATAAATGAAAGGTTAAAGGATTTCAAACGAAAATGGAAAGAACATATTGAAAAAATGCCAGTTATCAGACTTCCTAAACAAATAACGTAATTATTAATCAAGGCTTCACAGGTGATCAGCCGTGTGAGATTTAGAAATATTGAGCTTTCGGCCATTGTATACTCCAGTGTCTTCATCAGAATCTGAATAGTACTTAAAAGACTGTTACTAGTTTCTTATCCATGATGTGATTAAGTATCTTCGGCAGTGTCTTGCGGCTCGCTACCAAATTTGATGCGTTCTTGCACGACAATTTTAACATGCACATACGTGTAAGATTTCTTAAGAATTCCTAGATTTCATCTTTTTTTCCTCTCGATCCCATGCATTTTTATTGTTTGTTTGTTTGTCTGTTTGTCTGTTTGTCTGTTTGTCTGTTTGTCTGTCTGTTTGTTTATCTGTTTGTTTGTTTGTTTGTTTGTCTGCCTGCCTGGCTACCTGCCTGCCTGTCTGTCTGTCTGTTTGTTTGTTTGTTTGTTTCTTTGTCTGTTTGTCCGTCTGTTTGTTTGTTTGTTCGTTCCTTCGTTCGTTCCTTCCTTCGTTTGTTTGTTCGTTTGTTTGCTTGCTTGCCCGCCTGGCTGCCTGCCTGCCTGCCTCCCAGCCTGCCTGGCTGCCTGTCTGTGTGTCAGTCTGTCTGTCTCTTTGTCTGTCTGTTTGTTTCTATTTTTGTTTGTTTACTTATTTATTTATTTATTTGTTTCTTTCTTTGTTTATTTATTTATTTACTTATTTATTTATTTACTTATTTATTTATTTATTTATTTATTTATTTATTTATTTATTTATTTATTTATTTATTTATTTATTTATTTATTTATTTATTTATTTATTTATTTATTTATTTATTTATTTATTTATTTATTTATTTATTTATTTATTTATTTATTTATTTATTTATTTATTTATTTATTTATTTATTTATTTATTTATTTATTTATTTATTTATTTATTTATTTATTTATTTATTTATTTATTTATTTATTTATTTATTTATTTATTTATTTATTTATTTATTTATTTATTTATTTATTTATTTATTTATTTATTTATTTATTTATTTATTTATTTATTTATTTATTTATTTATTTATTTATTTATTTATTTATTTATTTATTTATTTATTTATTTATTTATTTATTTATTTATTTATTTATTTATTTATTTATTTATTTATTTATTTATTTATTTATTTATTTATTTATTTATTTATTTATTTATTTATTTATTTATTTATTTATTTATTTATTTATTTATTTATTTATTTATTTATTTATTTATTTATTTATTTATTTATTTATTTATTTATTTATTTATTTATTTATTTATTTATTTATTTATTTATTTATTTATTTATTTATTTATTTGCTTATTTGTTTGTTTATTTGTTTATTTGTTTATTTATTTGTTTATTGATTTATTTGTTTGTTAATTTATTTATTTATTTATTGATGGATTGATAGATCGATGGATTGATTGTTTGATTGATTGATTGATTCATTCATTCATTAATTCATTCATTCATTTGTTCATTTCTTTATTCATTCATTCCAGCAAAGTTACGACTGTGTTTTTAAATACACAAGCCGTGTGTGGGCAATGGTATTCATACTAATAATAGATACTAATAATACATACTAATAATGGAAACTCCGACACAATAAAATGTTTAAGAATATTCATACAAAAGTATGGTGTTTTGAAATTTCACGCCCCGTGTCCCTACTTAAATAACCTAAGACAAAAAATTGTTACATGAATAATGCATAGCTGAATGCTATTTTTTTGGAGTTACATCTATTAATTTCGAATGCGACTGTCTTGCACCTGCGTTGGAAGAACCTTCCATGTGAGATTAATTTGGGGCAAGTTACTTAGGGAAAAAGAGAAATTATTAGAGAAATTGCAATGATCAAACTTAAGTTTAAAACAGAGCAAAATGTTCATTTGAAGGTGTCACTTATTTGCAGAATTTAATCTTAATTATCCGTTGATTATAATTTTATGGTAGCACTTTTTTGAATTCTCTTATTTACAGTAAGTACAGGTAGTTTGGTATTCTTGTGGTATACAGGATGTCCCAAAGAAACACAGACAACGCTTAGTATGTTGTGCGGGACGGCAAACTGATCGGTTTTCAAATAGGAACCCGGGTCCAGAAGTGAACGGTTTGGACGCTGTAGCGCATCGAAGTGTGAGATGGTTGTAGGTTCACATTTCGTCAATAAACTTAACATGGAGCTGTCTATATTACAAACGGGCTTCTAACTGTGTACCCCTTACGTCATTACGGAGCCTATATCAGCGGCGGGGAGCCTCATGCAATGACCTAGTACGTGCGGTTGTCTTTGAAGATTTTCAATCGCACTGTGGACTCGAGCCATAAGATCTTTCGCTGACGTTACAGCAGTGTCATGCACCATACTCTTCACACAACCCCGCAGAAAGTAGTGGAGAGGTGTCAGGTCTGGCAACTGTGTTGGCCATGGAACTGGTTCACCTCTACCAATCCATCGATTTCGATATGCGAACTTGAGGCGATTCCTCACATTTACATTAAAGTGTGCTGAAGCTCATATCACCCATTTCAGCAGTTGTGTCGCACTGCTGGAAGCAACAGGAGTAATGCACTAGAATGCGCTCTAAGCACTCTATGGAGGAATGTAGCGCATGCGCAGGAATTTTATTATGCTCAGGTCATTCACCCCAGTACACAGATGGCTAAAGGGTTGCGTACCTTCTGTATTAAGATACCAAAACGAATGTTAACAAATTGTCCCAACCGTTCGTTCTCAAACTGCGATGGGCTACAGTGTCCAAACCGTGCATTTCCGGACAGGGGTTCCTATTTGAAAACCGATCAATTTACCATTTCGTACAACATACAAATCGTTGTCGGTGTTTTTTGGGACACCCAGTATATACCACATAAATGTTTTGAAACTCCCTGAATAAAGGGGGGGGGGGACGAATTTTCGAAACAAAGTTCTGTGTGTGTGTGTATGTGTGTTTGTATTCCTTGCGCCTGTCTGTCTGTGAACAGCACTAGTCTAAAACAAAGAGTCTAAGTATAAATCTTATATTGAGTATTAAGAATTTAAAGTAAATCCTCCAAACACAACCTACCCCTTACAAGAAAGATTTTCTGAAAAACGGCTTTAACGATTTTGATTAAAATACATAACGTATTTTGCGCTTGTTTATTAAAATATAACCCTTTATAGGAAGGAAAGCCGTCAAAATGGGGGAAAGAGAGAAGGAAATGCTGGAACGATCGCATCTTACTTTAGGAAGGTTTTCTGTATGCCATAAAATATTTCTGAAAATTAGCTCTGATGTCGCAGTATCACTGATTGGCAGTCGTGGAACAACCCTAAAACGGCTTCTGGATTTCTGCCAGCAATTTTCCGTCCACAAGCAGCTTTGGCCTCATGGCATTAAAAGGCACTATACAAATTTTAAAGAATCCTATTTAGTACACCATCTCTTATACTGACTCTATATGAATTTGTATTCTTATTATTATGAGCCTTTATTTGCAATTGTTTCCCTTTTACTCTGTTGTTTGGCCATTTTTACGTTTATCAACAACTTACACAATGTATTATTTATTAATTTATTATTTATCTCTGTCATTTAAGAAATCTACACTTCTAGAGAGATTAATTAAATAAGTAATAAAATAATATGTTACCTGCTATTGGAAAATATGAAAATGGATCGACTTTTCTAGCTTAGGAATATGTAACCCTAACCTCCTACTAACTGCGGGATATTTGAGGTTGTCATTTGGACTTCGGGTGCCCACTTTTCTCTTTCAGTATGTCATCGCGCCCCGCACAATATAAAATGTAAAAAGTTCAGCAGCCAGAATTGTTTATTATATTTTGTTATGAGGCTTATTTCTTCCGTGAGCTGAAGTTGGCAACTGAAAGGCAAGACCAATGCCAGGACTCCCTGCAGAGCTAGGGATTGTGTCTTGGCACTACGTAATACCCTAATGTCAAGAAAACAGATCTGAGACTGCTCAACACCAATGACAGGTTTCGGAATTAGTTTCACTTGAATCCACTCGACTGCCACCCACACCATGTCATATCAAGATGCTGTGATTAGTCTAAGAGATATCGTTTAACTCTTCTGATCCCAGCGTGTGACAGTTTATAGTAAATATTGCACAAGTATGACATCCTGTTGATATTCGAGAAATGTGTTTTAGGACCTTACGTATATATCGACCAAATTTTGCGAAAGTTCTCAAATTCAATTGCAGTTTTCTCAATATCATAGCGCCCTGTCTTGGAAGGATGTGTGACAGGAGGTTACATGAGAGCGTAGCTGGGTAGGTAGGGGTTTTGTTGAGCAACTCACAGTACAAGCAGGGGTTAAAAAATAAACTTTAATATAATTAAATAGGATAGCAGATAACAGGAAGGAGCAAACAAACGGGTCTGTGAAAATAGAAGTCCTTAGGTTACCTTGAGCAGGTGTAAGACGCACGTCCAGGTTATGGACGATATCCTGACGAACCCATGACACCTCTTGGCTTCCTCTACTGACCTGTCAAACATCACAGCGACGTATATTCGTGTACAACATGAAAACTGGTCCCCCGGCTTGATCAGAATGAATACATGAATATCGCTTACGAGGAATCTTAGCCAATAATTCGTCAGCACTGCGAGTGAAAGATCTAGTGCATGACCTAGCCATGCAAGTGATCTTGCAAGAAATGACTTTGAAAATAACCTGGTTCATACATCACTATATCACCCATTTTGAAATCTTAAGGAGGGTCTTCCTCGCTAAGCTTCGTCGCTATAGCTTTCAAATGCAACTGCAATTGCCGTTTTCACTGGCTTTGATTTTAGTTTCCTACAGCCAATTTTACTTCAGTGAGGTTGTGAGTTGGCTGTGTTGAAATGAATTCGATATATCGAGCTGAAATGTCGCGAATCTGAAACGTGTTTTGCTTCTAAACAGAGAACTGCTGTCGTGTATGCTATAATTCTGTAATCTTGCCAGGTTATTTCAGTGTTCTAGTTATACATTAGGCATTGTTTAGGTATCTAATGGGTTATAAGTTACTCGTTAGTTTGCAATAAAGCAGTAATGCGCAACCGCTTTTGAGTTTGGTGTACAAATCAGCAGAAAGGGCTTAGTGCAAAGGTTAGCTATGGACAACACACTTTCTAAATTTTGTGAACAATGGGAGGAGGAAAGCAGCAGAGGGTACCACATGTGATGCTGGGGAATTTTAAGTTGATTAGATTTAGGTAAATGTATTGTTCAACCCTAAAATCAGTTTTTCTCCTATCTTCTTTTACAGCATTTTTTTTAATTCAAAATGCTCTTGGACCCGAGTTTGTAACTTATTGGTTTGAAATTTTCAGGAGAGCTTCAGATATTAAGGTATTAAAATTTATCATGCACAAGTTGAAGTATTAAAATTGATGAAAGTAATATTTTTTTTTCAGAATTCATACTGAAAAAATGAAAATATCAATAAATTGTGTCCAATTCTTTTCATTTTCACTATATCTAAACAATGGCTGTATGACGACAATTTCTTTACGTATGTGTACTGAAGTCAAATTAACAACTAAGGAGAGATATCATAAACTGTAGGTTCCAAGGGTCATTTCATATTAGCATATCAAAAAGTGATTTATTATTAATATGTTAATCATTTAAAACGGTTTGACATAGCACATTGAAATTGTGTGTGTGTACTACATATTTCCTGTTCTCAGTGTGTGCGAAAAAATCAAAGCAATCAGAAAAAAAATTCTGGATTTTTAATTTTGATAGATAAAGAGCCAGTGAAGTCCCTTTGGGCAAAGGCTACCTACCAATTTAGGAATAGTACATAGATACATTGACTCAAACCTTATGACCCAATTCACAATGCGATTTATGTATACACAAAGACAGCCAGAATGTTTTCTGCAACTGCCCAAAACATTCTTAATTGTTCCATCTACCTATACTCGGCATTTAATTTAAATGATTATATGGGCGGGCTCTCCTTAGAGATCTGTCTAAAGGGAAATCGTATACAGGCGAACGGTATACAAAGGGTCTTTGGGTTCTTTTGTACAGTAGCTCACACACACACACACACACACACACACACACACACACACACACACACACACACACTAACACACACACACACACACACACACACACACACACATTCTCACTCTCGTAATAACAGACATTGGGGAGGATAGAGAGCAGTCTTCGCTAAAGAAAAATTGCAAATCCCCAGCCAGGAATAGAACCCGGAACCCTTCATACAGCATTTAGGTGCTCTACCGACGAGTTACGGGGCTAGTCTTGTGTTAAACGTGTATAATAACAAGTAGCACAAATTGGCTGTAAATGATTAAAAACATTTTTTGAAAGATGATTTTTGCATATAATATACCAAAAGTATAGCTAATTAATTACTTGAAATAGATTTACTTAAAAGTATCATAAACATTGTAGTTTAAGCATTACTTGTAGATAGGATAGACAAGGTTTGGGGAGGAGACTTAGCACCTCAATGAAAACTATGGTGCTTTTGAGCCTGACGGGTCGACCCCCAAGAAGGAGCGTTGACGTAAGAGGTACAAAGGGAGACATGAGACTAGAGGGCAGAGCCCCGAACAACTACCGATGTGAGCGCCACGGAACCGGCTTGTACTCCAGACTCACAAGTTACTTGGGGTACCCGGCACTCGGACATCTCTCCCAATCCGGAGGACGAGGACTACGAGGAGCAAGCACAGCTAAACTCCCACCCACGCTTAGAACCAAGCAGATGAAGTGAGGTGAAATGGGGGGACACAAAATTTCGGGAGATGTGAATATTCGTCCCAGCATAAGCCTAGTGACCTGAAAAAACTTCCGAGTAAATCCAGAATAGCGAAGTGAATAAAATCCACGAGCTCCCAAATGCGAACCCCACACATTACTGCGGAGACAACCCGCTAGCTCATGTAGCTCTATAGCGCTTGAATTTGAATGGACGATCCATCCATCCGTCCGTCCGTCCGCCAGACCGCGGGCCCGCCCGCCCACCCACCCAGCTACCCATCCATCCATCCATCCATCCATCCATCCATCCATCCATCCATCCATCCATCCATCCATCCATCCATCCATCCATCCATCCATCCATCCATCCATCCATCCATCCATCCATCCATCCATCCATCCATCCATCCATCCATCCATCCATCCATCCATCCATCCATCCATCCATCCATCCATCCATCCATCCATCCATCCATCCATCCATCCATCCATCCATCCATCCATCCATCCATCCATCCATCCATCCATCCATCCATCCATCCATCCATCCATCCATCCATCCATCCATCCATCCATCCATCCATCCATCCATCCATCCATCCATCCATCCATCCATCCATCCATCCATCCATCCATCCATCCATCCATCCATCCATCCATCCATCCATCCATCCATCCATCCATCCATCCATCCATCCATCCATCCATCCATCCATCCATCCATCCATCCATCCATCCATCCATCCATCCATCCATCCATCCATCCATCCATCCATCCATCCATCCATCCATCCATCCATCCATCCATCCATCCATCCATCCATCCATCCATCCATCCATCCATCCATCCATCCATCCATCCATCCATCCATCCATCCATCCATCCATCCATCCATCCATCCATCCATCCATCCATCCATCCATCCATCCATCCATCCATCCATCCATCCATCCATCCATCCATCCATCCATCCATCCATCCATCCATCCATCCATCCATCCATCCATCCATCCATCCATCCATCCATCCATCCATCCATCCATCCATCCATCCATCCATCCATCCATCCATCCATCCATCCATCCATCCATCCATCCATCCATCCATCCATCCATCCATCCATCCATCCATCCATCCATCCATCCATCCATCCATCCATCCATCCATCCATCCATCCATCCATCCATCCATCCATCCATCCATCCATCCATCCATCCATCCATCCATCCATCCATCCATCCATCCATCCATCCATCCATCCATCCATCCATCCATCCATCCATCCATCCATCCATCCATCCATCCATCCATCCATCCATCCATCCATCCATCCATCCATCCATCCATCCATCCATCCATCCATCCATCCATCCATCCATCCATCCATCCATCCATCCATCCATCCATCCATCCATCCATCCATCCATCCATCCATCCATCCATCCATCCATCCATCCATCCATCCATCCATCCATCCATCCATCCATCCATCCATCCATCCATCCATCCATCCATCCATCCATCCATCCATCCATCCATCCATCCATCCATCCATCCATCCATCCATCCATCCATCCATCCATCCATCCATCCATCCATCCATCCATCCATCCATCCATCCATCCATCCATCCATCCATCCATCCATCCATCCATCCATCCATCCATCCATCCATCCATCCATCCATCCATCCATCCATCCATCCATCCATCCATCCATCCATCCATCCATCCATCCATCCATCCATCCATCCATCCATCCATCCATCCATCCATCCATCCATCCATCCATCCATCCATCCATCCATCCATCCATCCATCCATCCATCCATCCATCCATCCATCCATCCATCCATCCATCCATCCATCCATCCATCCATCCATCCATCCATCCATCCATCCATCCATCCATCCATCCATCCATCCATCCATCCATCCATCCATCCATCCATCCATCCATCCATCCATCCATCCATCCATCCATCCATCCATCCATCCATCCATCCATCCATCCATCCATCCATCCATCCATCCATCCATCCATCCATCCATCCATCCATCCATCCATCCATCCATCCATCCATCCATCCATCCATCCATCCATCCATCCATCCATCCATCCATCCATCCATCCATCCATCCATCCATCCATCCATCCATCCATCCATCCATCCATCCATCCATCCATCCATCCATCCATCCATCCATCCATCCATCCATCCATCCATCCATCCATCCATCCATCCATCCATCCATCCATCCATCCATCCATCCATCCATCCATCCATCCATCCATCCATCCATCCATCCATCCATCCATCCATCCATCCATCCATCCATCCATCCATCCATCCATCCATCCATCCATCCATCCATCCATCCATCCATCCATCCATCCATCCATCCATCCATCCATCCATCCATCCATCCATCCATCCATCCATCCATCCATCCATCCATCCATCCATCCATCCATCCATCCATCCATCCATCCATCCATCCATCCATCCATCCATCCATCCATCCATCCATCCATCCATCCATCCATCCATCCATCCATCCATCCATCCATCCATCCATCCATCCATCCATCCATCCATCCATCCATCCATCCATCCATCCATCCATCCATCCATCCATCCATCCATCCATCCATCCATCCATCCATCCATCCATCCATCCATCCATCCATCCATCCATCCATCCATCCATCCATCCATCCATCCATCCATCCATCCATCCATCCATCCATCCATCCATCCATCCATCCATCCATCCATCCATCCATCCATCCATCCATCCATCCATCCATCCATCCATCCATCCATCCATCCATCCATCCATCCATCCATCCATCCATCCATCCATCCATCCATCCATCCATCCATCCATCCATCCATCCATCCATCCATCCATCCATCCATCCATCCATCCATCCATCCATCCATCCATCCATCCATCCATCCATCCATCCATCCATCCATCCATCCATCCATCCATCCATCCATCCATCCATCCATCCATCCATCCATCCATCCATCCATCCATCCATCCATCCATCCATCCATCCATCCATCCATCCATCCATCCATCCATCCATCCATCCATCCATCCATCCATCCATCCATCCATCCATCCATCCATCCATCCATCCATCCATCCATCCATCCATCCATCCATCCATCCATCCATCCATCCATCCATCCATCCATCCATCCATCCATCCATCCATCCATCCATCCATCCATCCATCCATCCATCCATCCATCCATCCATCCATCCATCCATCCATCCATCCATCCATCCATCCATCCATCCATCCATCCATCCATCCATCCATCCATCCATCCATCCATCCATCCATCCATCCATCCATCCATCCATCCATCCATCCATCCATCCATCCATCCATCCATCCATCCATCCATCCATCCATCCATCCATCCATCCATCCATCCATCCATCCATCCATCCATCCATCCATCCATCCATCCATCCATCCATCCATCCATCCATCCATCCATCCATCCATCCATCCATCCATCCATCCATCCATCCATCCATCCATCCATCCATCCATCCATCCATCCATCCATCCATCCATCCATCCATCCATCCATCCATCCATCCATCCATCCATCCATCCATCCATCCATCCATCCATCCATCCATCCATCCATCCATCCATCCATCCATCCATCCATCCATCCATCCATCCATCCATCCATCCATCCATCCATCCATCCATCCATCCATCCATCCATCCATCCATCCATCCATCCATCCATCCATCCATCCATCCATCCATCCATCCATCCATCCATCCATCCATCCATCCATCCATCCATCCATCCATCCATCCATCCATCCATCCATCCATCCATCCATCCATCCATCCATCCATCCATCCATCCATCCATCCATCCATCCATCCATCCATCCATCCATCCATCCATCCATCCATCCATCCATCCATCCATCCATCCATCCATCCATCCATCCATCCATCCATCCATCCATCCATCCATCCATCCATCCATCCATCCATCCATCCATCCATCCATCCATCCATCCATCCATCCATCCATCCATCCATCCATCCATCCATCCATCCATCCATCCATCCATCCATCCATCCATCCATCCATCCATCCATCCATCCATCCATCCATCCATCCATCCATCCATCCATCCATCCATCCATCCATCCATCCATCCATCCATCCATCCATCCATCCATCCATCCATCCATCCATCCATCCATCCAGCCATCCATCCATCCATCCATCCATCCATTCATCCATTTTGCATTAATCCATTTTATATTTATCCGTTTTTTGTTTATCCCCCACCCACCCACTCACCCACACACCTACTTACCTACCTGCCTGCCTGCGTGCCTACCTACCGACGTACCTACCTACCTCTCACCATGTGCGATATGTGATTGGGAGTGTCAATACTGCTCGTGTATTTAATGATTACAAAGAGAATCCCACGTAAACAAATCTATCCGTCCGCCATTGTCCGTCCCATTGTTACACAAGTGGTAAGCGAGCGAACATCCTTGCTGGTGAGCATTTATTATCAAAGGAAATAGTCGGCGATGTGACCGAGGATGTCAAAACCTACATGTAAATGGAGATTAGAAAGTTCTGCGAATAACAAGAGTGAGTAGAAAAAGTAATAATAATTTTCTCCGATGTTACTGTTAATTGGTTTGCATTTTAAACTACTCAATTGGGAGTTCGGTACTCATATTTTTCTTTTGAGCGTGCAAAGAAAATGCCATTGCATAGTGACTAGAGCATAACATTATTGTACTCTCTCATTCCCATTATACCTAGAAGGTAAATATAGATAAAGCCATTTATGGCAATCGTTGAGATACCGACAAAGATAACGCACACCCAAAAGTCATATCAGACTGCCGCATACGGAAATTTTATCTCATTAGTGTTCTTTTATATGCCATTGAATATACTGACAAGCAAAGTACAACAACTTTACCACTTCTGTAGCCAAGCCCTATAAAGGGCAACGTATACAGCAACATCTAAAAGGACTGCTACGAACCAAACAAAGAGAGCGAGTAAGCGAGCGAGCTTAGTCTGGAGGGGAGGGAAACTATTAAAAGAGTTGGTCTGGAGAAAGAATTGAAAAAGTTACGTGATTGCCAACATTAGCAAAGGTGAGCCGAAGCATCGTAAACACGCACGCATTAAAATGTTTAGACGTCGCACGGCTCACCGACTGATGTGCGGCCATGCAACCACAGGCCCCAGGCTGCACACCCGCTACCTCAGAGGCCTGCAGCCCAGGGAACCAGTTAGGAGCTGCAACCTGCCCGCTCAGAAAAACACCGGAAGTGTAAATAGTGTAGTGTACATAGTGAGTGTTTCAATGTGCTGGGACGCATAGTTTGGTGTGCCCAGCAAACAAGTGGGACGCTTTATCTTGAGTGCCCACTGTGCATGTGTGTGAGTGCGTGTGTGTGAGTGTATATATGTGTATATTGCGTGTGTATGTGAGTGTGTATGTGAGGTGACATCGTACTGCTCTATCCAACGGTTTGGAGCTCCTCGGCATGTCCCTCGGATAGAACCGTGTCGGAACGACTGGACTCCGCCAAGCCAACGCTGCTGCCGCAGGGCCGCAAGCTGCCCCACAACACTGAGGTGCCACTACTGGGGTGCCCCCAATGACACCGCCAATTGGCTCCAGCACGACCTCACACGACGACGCCATTTCTGCGCTTCTTTCTGGGGGCATGACCACTACACCGGGCAAGCTTCCTGCCCGATGTGTCCATGGCAACACAACGCAGCACGACAGCAGAGGGCCGCGGTCGACACCAGCCAACGCCAGCCTGCTTGCCGCAGGGCAGTTTAGATCAGGGCTCTCCTGCAGCGGTCGGACAGCGGTCGGACCGGGCAACACCTCTGCTATCCTCCAAAGGCTGGAGGATGTCCAAATGGAGTTGCTCAACATTACTACCAAAATCGCCGCCCTGGAGGAGGAGATGATCGAAACCAGGCACGGATTAGCCTTCCTCCCAGAAATGGTCTAAAAGCTGATGGGTCTTGCGGCATCTTCCCCTCCTTTTAACAGGGGGACGAGCTTGGCCACTTTCCATTCATCTGAAAATTTCTGATTACTTAGTAAAGTATTTAAGATACTTAAAACCCATTCCGGAGCTATTTCTACAGTAAGCTTAACAGCTTCTGGGGGAATACCACCCAGGCCTGGTGCTTTACCTGATTTCATATTTTGTGCTGCATTCTGCAATTTTTCCAGAGTAAATGGCATTACCTCATTACTCCTTATACTATTCCCTAATTTATCCTCCCTACTCGGAAATAAATGCTCAGCACGGTTCTTCTCCTTTCTCTTGTTAGTCCAATTGGCATCCTGTTTGTCAGCTGTCCTGTAACCAATTTGTAACCTGACCCTCTTGGTCAAGTTCGTCACACAATTTCTGCCAATGTTTATTTTTGGCTTCTTTAATGAGTTTACCTAATACATTTCTTATTTCTCTATATTTTACTCTCAGTTCTTCTGCGTCTTGTCCTCCAGAGCGCCTTCTGTTGAGTCTTGTCAGCTTATGTCTACTCTGAATACATTTCTTTCTGTGTTCATCAATCAGACTGTTCAACCAGTATGGAAGTTGCGATCTTCCCTTCCTATCCTTACTTATTTGACTAGCCATTGTTATTTCTTAAGGTGTCTATCATTCTATCCTGATCGATTTCATCCTTAGTGACATTACCATTTTCTAACTTCCATTTCAGGATTAATTTAAACACCTCCCAGTTGTATTCTTTCATAGTTTTTTCTATATTTCTATCCCTTCGTCTTATTGTTTCCTTTATTTCGAAATAAATTAGGCTATGGTCACTAAGTGGCTCTTCATCCAGCACATCCCAATTTATGATTTTTTCTGCTACTTTCTGGATTGAGCATGTAATGCCCATGTACGACCCGCAGGCTCCTCTCACAAAGGTTGGTTTATCCCTGCACTATGCACTACCAGGTCCAAAGTTGCCATCCACTCCACTAAGTAGTCACCTCTGCGATCAACAGCAGGAGATCCCCATTGGGGTGATTTAATATTTAAGTTTCCAATA